>PVJH01000286.1:235773-365700 GCA_004026705.1 Nesogale talazaci | reverse complement strand
GATCGAAATCATAAGCAATATGGCTTCTTTTGAACCGTCTCAATGCAGCCTCTACAAAAAGGTGTCACAAAACTAAACAGGAGTGACTAGGCGCTGGGACAAAGGTGCGTCTGTTGCAGATGTCTCCCCACAACTCTAGGAGCGAATCTCTACCCCCCTCCTAAATAACTGCAGAACATTACATGGCATTAACAAGTTTCCCAGGACAGGAACTTCTAGTTTATTACTTGCTCACATTGTCATCAGAAATTAATTTTGTCCCTGAAAGACAAATTGGCTGGTAGCTTATGAAGTTAAATGGAAAGAACAAGTATGCATCTGTTTCTTCTGCATTTTGTCTCCTTGGTGTCTTACATATAAATGAATCAGAGTGTTCAAACTTAAATTAAGATCTTTGGCTAGATAAACAGTTAAAACTGGTTCCCATAGCTACCTCTCACACATAGCTGTGATTGCATTATAATCCCCTAGTAATCAGCTCTAAATGAAAGAAAGATGATAAGGGTGCTCTTTTCCGTTCTCAGTACTGATTTTTATTAGCTCTCAATCAGTCCGGGACTGCGCTGTCTTTCATCACATTGTGGTAGTGTTTGTAGAATCATTAGAGTAATAAAGTGTAAATCTTCCTGAGGTGCATTTTTCTTGAGGTGTTTTATATAACGAAAACTCTGAAGATTACACTGGCTGGTACAAGAAAGATTTGTTTCTGCAACTAAAGTAAGAATGTAATGTATGCTATCTTCATTTAGTCTGTGCCCGAGTCAAAACCTAATGAATTATCCAGCCTAGGTACAGCAACAGCCACACACACACACACACACACACACACACACACACATTATGGGACTTACTCGGTCAATAATAGAGACTTGCATGTGTCCAGGCCTTTCCTTATGCTGCGGTTCTCCTTCTCCAGTTCTATCCTCGGGTACAGCCCTCACTTCTTCCAATGCATCACCCACATAACTGCAAGCTTTGCTCTCCCCAACGTGATTGCTTTTGCAAACTGGTGTAATCCAATAAAACATAATGCTGCACTCACATTGAAGAATTTGCAGTAGAATGAATGTCAGCTTTAAAAAGTGCCCATGTCCCCCTCCCTTCTCATTGATCACAGGATGACTGGTCCTCCAACCTTTGGGTTGGAGATCACTGGGGGCTGGGGAGGAGTGGCAGTGGAAGAATACCTCTCTGTGTTTGTTCTAGACTTTTCTAGGTCCATCTGAGGGAAGCCACCACAAGGAAGAAAGAGCGGGCTCAGGACTTTGCGCAAGTGGTACAGGATTGTGCAGAGATTTTACAGGTGTGCTACATGCTTGCAATTAACAGACTCCTTAATCCCGACGTGCCTTTCCTTTCTTTCCCATGGGCTTTATTATAGCTGGAATATGTTACCATGCATCATACTCTACGATACCAATAAAAATGCCTGCTTGTTTTAAATGTTGGGTTTTATGCATTTTATGTTTATATTAGGCCGAAAGTGTCCCTATATTTTAATGATAGACATTTACGCTCATCCACAGGGTAAGAAACAATATAATGTAGCAGTGTGTCGTCTCTGCAAGAGTTTGTAGAAATGTGGTGGTTTTATATTTAAATTGTAACTTACTATTTTTTGAAGGAAGGTTTTGCCGGGGATAATTATTATAGTTTTCATGCTCACAGGGCGATAATGTGCATCTTTGTAAAAACAAACAAACAAGAAAAGCAAAGTATCTGGAAGACTCAGGTGGCAAGTCAGGTGGGGGCACAGTAAAAAAAAAAAGGTCAGGTATCTTTATTATTATTATTGCTGTTGTTGTGGGCTAAAATGCATACAGGATTTGATGCTCAGATAGAATTCTTTAGAGAACCACCAGAAGGAGGCATTCCTTAGGATGCTTCTAGAGAGTGACGGAAAACTTGCTTTCTTTTCCCACCTGTGTACGGTCCTGATAGAATGGCCTCACACCTGCTTGACTATTGATACTTAAAATATAAAAGCATTCAAGCATTGGTTCTCTTTTCTTTTCCTTTAAAGACAGCAAATAAAATATTTTGCTGATGTTGGCGCTTTTTGTATGTGTTTGCACGTTGGTACTTAAATGCAATATGTCTGGAAGATGCCGCTATTTCACACTGAACGCACAAGGAAGAGTAAATTGTAGGTCCTGATTATCAACAGATAACAAGACATACTGTATATAAATAAATGCTCAGCATCAAAACCCATTATTGGATTAGCTCTATAATCATGTCTCAGGCAGTACGTCTGTGCTGACAAATGAACACTTTTCATTTGGCTCAAGGTCCTCATCAGCGACGGAACTAATTTTACATTCTCACCCATTAAGTGAATAAGATGTGGAAAAAGCTGTCTGCTTTTTGAAGTGTAAATTTGCTGCTACAGGCTGTGCAGACCAAAGCGCTTTTGAAGCAGGCAAATGAGATCATCTCGAGGGACACGCGAACCTCACAAAGTTTCGGTCATTTCTGTTGAAGAGGCGGCAGGCGTGTGTGTGTGCTCACCAGGGTCCATGTGATTTTGGTGCCGTGGAGACGGGCCAGGGTGGGTGATTTTGGAAAGAGGCCGTGAGCACGTTGTCTACACTTGGAAGAGAGCGCAGCGTGCCGGCTTCATTGTCTGCAGAATCCGAGGACCTACAGACGCTGTGTGGAGTCTGAGAGAGACCATTCAAGGGGAGGAAGGCTCCCAGGTCAGAAGGGTCAGCCCAACGTTAGAAGAACAGGCCACTCATGAGAAAGAGTAAGTCCTTTGGAGGTCAAGTGCAACCCACCTGTAGGCCTGGGCTACACCACAGAGTTCAAGAGGAAAACACTGATATTGCTAGCGTGGCGGGGAATCAAGAGTGCTGGCAGGAGGG
Source organism: Nesogale talazaci (assembly GCA_004026705.1). NCBI lineage: Eukaryota > Metazoa > Chordata > Mammalia > Afrosoricida > Tenrecidae > Nesogale > Nesogale talazaci. The sequence goes on along the minus strand of PVJH01000286.1, from coordinate 362,833 downwards.
AACACCTACTTCAGATGCTCTGTGTGACTTCAGACACTATGGGTTGATGATTCTACCATATATCTCCATTGAGTGCTGGACTCTTCTTTGTTACGTGGTATATCTCTCTGGAGGGCTCATGCACATCTCAACCTTAACACAACCCACATGAAATCATGGGGCTCCACCTCAAATGTGTCTCAAGCTCCTAATCCAATCCTCATCTCACAAGCTGTATCACTATCTTCTTCCTTGCTCAAATCAGAAACTCCAGTTATCTTAATTTAACTGCTTTTCCTCACCCATGCAATATCAGCATATATGTTGACTTCATCAACAAATATACTTCTACTCTCCTTGGTCACCTAATCCAGAAAAGCATACATAATCTCTTCCCGGCTACCCAAGTTGTCTCCCCTTTTATGCTCCAGCCATTCCTATTCTTCTTATTCATACTCATCAAAGAACAATCTTTTAATATGTGGGAACACACAGGAAACAATATTTAAGGCACTATTTGAAGCCTTTGATGGCTTACCATTTTATTTATATTTAAATTCAAATTTGTCATCCTGACCTTCATGACCCGGCACACCTATTCTTCCCTCATGGTTGAGTCAGGTTTCGATTCGCTTCCTGCTTCTCTCTTCTCTGGTCACTGTAAGTGCTTTTCTCATTCACAGCCAGACCTCTGCTTGGGTAGATTGTTTCTTTGCCACCCACTTTTCCTGGCTTATCTTTTTGATCTCATAGAAGATGTCATGAGTAGGATCTTAACTTAAATACCATCTTTCCTTGCTCCAAGGTTCTGTCCCATTTTTTCTTTGATCTTTATTTATTGTATGTGTTTCTTTTATGGATTTTTTGGTCTGAACAGGAAGATCCAGGAGATCATATGAACTCAGTTCATCAGGGTATCCTTGCTACCTAACATAGTGCCTGACTCACAGAAGGCACTCTATAAACATTTGTTTGAAGAGAAATGCCTCTTCCCCAGTTTTGTGGCTGTTGAAATGCATGTTGTTTTGCATAAACCTTTCTCTCTTGGTCACAGTTTAGACCTCCATGAGACTGAGATGGGAATCATTCATTGCTTCTTATTTTGGAAAAGCAGACCATCCCATAGTTTCAAGATTGTTTGTCTAGGAGTGGAAAACCTAAACAATAATGTAGATGGAGGGAAATCACTGGAAAAATCAGCAGTGTCAGGTCTTTCCCCCTTAATTGCACCAAGAAGTTTCTTAGTATTCTTTCAACAAGATTACTGCCTAGGCAGACCAAAACTGCATATAGGAATACTCCATGATTCATCAACTTTTGCCAAGTTGTAAAATAGGAAGTTGTGTGGGTTAGTGTGGGGGAGATCAGTGCTGTCCACCAAATGCTGTTCTTCTTTTTTTCTAAGCACACAATTATATAGCATTTCCCAGTGTTCCTTTCAATTATGGGTGGTCACATGATGGACTTTTCTCCTCTTTCAGGCTTGACTGACTAAAAATCTTTTTGTATGCTCCTCTGTGATCTTACCTCTCTGGCATATGGGAATGTCAGTGCCCAGAATCACTCTGAAGTGTTAAGCTGGGTTGTCAACAGGCATAAAACCAGTGACACTCAGATGTGTATAAGAAAGAACGTTATATCAAGAAGTAAGTTTTCATCAAGAAGGCATCGCTATCCAGTCCACTTTAAGTTCATGGGTGTGATGTTAACTGGAGTCCTCTTCAGACTCATGGAGCTGCAAGCCAATGACCCAGAAAGGTAAAGTGGAAGCAGTGAGATTATTGGCCACTGGTTGCCAAGATTGGGGGGGTTCCAAAGTCAGTGGGAACATGGCAGAGAATTGACAGATCTCAGGTTGGTTCCCAGGGTCAGTGGCCCACATGCACTTATATTATCCCAATAAGAATGTGTGTGTGTGTGTGTGTGTGTGTGTGTGTGTGAAGGGCCAGGGAGAGAGAAAGGTTCACACTGTCTTGCTTATTAAAAGGCTCTACCCCGAAGAGATATCACCAGGCTACCACCAGATTGACAGATTGGACTCCATCTCTGCCTCCACGCAGGTACCATCAAGCTGGCATAAGATCTAAGTCTCAAATGATCATCAGCCTGGGTCTCTGATGAATGTGTAGGGAAGGGTCTCCCTAGTGGCCTGAGATGACCAGACAATCTTCCCGAGCTATGTAGATTAAGCCACTGAAATTTGGAGTCTGTCTGTGGTTGAAGGCTAGTCAACCCTAGAAACACCGTGACGCCTTTTATAAGAAGCTGGAACTCAAGCAAGGTGAAACCAGAATACACAGAGTGGCGAAAAAGTTGGCTAAAAGAGGAGGTTTGAGGAACAGTGTGACTGGACAACAACAAATGATGTAGTCAGACTTCTCTCCCTCAGGAGTCAAAGGAAGAACATGGAAATGGATTTGGAAAGAAACAACTCATTGTTCTAGCACTGAGATGGGGGCCATCAAAGGGAACATGGAACCCTCTATTGAGTGGCCTATAGAAGTGTCTCACAGCATATCGCCACACCTCCAGGACACAGTGCTGTTCCAGATCAGTTCTCTGATCTTTCTGGTCAGGAAGCTTCTCTTGGGTAGTATCAAGGCTCTAAAACTTAAAACTGGAAGACATCATTTGCGGGGTGAGAGAATCTCAATGCCTATAGCTGCAAAGGAGAGTGGTGATTATGCCATACTGATTTGTATGATCTCTCCTAGCCCAGTGTTTTAGAAATCTTATATGCAGATGCTGAACACATAGTTGAAAACTGAATAAATGTATCATCTCTCTTTAATTTCACAAAACTTTATGAGGAAATAAGGCTTTCATGCAGGCACTGCTCTTTTCTGACTGGGGTCTAGACATGTACTTGCCATTTCTTCTTCGTTTTTCTCCTCTCCACGCACCGAAGTCAACACTTTGCAGCTCCCATAGAGTCAAGTGGTACCATTCATAATTGGGCCAATAAAACATGAATGAAAGTGACAGTGGAGGGAAGACCTTCCAGCTTGCCTTTCCTGTTTCCAGAAGTCTTATGCACATGAGGTGGAGCTGCGGTCAGCCTTGTCCAGAGTGAAACTGTTGAGTTGAACAGAGACCTTCACTGATGTGCACTAGGCATATAGTGATAGGAAGTAATAAGTATGTGTTGAGTTACATCATATGCTGTACTCCAGCATAATTTAGCCTATGAGGATGAGCATAATTACTACCCACAGCCATTTTATGCTCACAGAACCGCAAATGTTGCTAACTCTGCACTCATTGACCACATGCTTTGGGGGAGGCTAGATCTTCCCAAGCCCAGGGATGAAAGGTTCCTGGTCTAAGTCAATCATGGGGTGGGGTGTGAGTCTCTCTGGAGGCAGTGTGCTGAGGGATTTCTGGGGACAGTTATACTCATTTATGGAACATGGTACAAGAATGCTTCCCTTCTGGACCTTGGGGCATATTGTTTTGGGAGGACATCAAGCTTGTTGCTGCTATAATCGTCCTGCAAGGCAGATGTCCACACCTGAAGATGGTGGACTAGAAAGAAGAGGAATTCTCTCTATACACTGTTTCTAGTTGAATATTCTATTTGTGCAACAGATCATCTGCACAGATTTTATCAATGAGGAAAACTGAAGTTTAGGAATAGAAGTTACATTCCCAAGGTCTCTTGACTTGTAACTAAGCATTAGTCCTTCTAATTCCAAGTCTTATTCTCTTCTACTGTCCCAGGAATGGAAAATGGATTATCCCTTGTTGCCAAGCCATAATAGTTAGTGGTGGCTTTTTAGAGAATTATGATTAGAAAGGTTCAAAGCCCACATCTACCAGGAAAGGGTTTTTAGTTGATTAATGATGTCACGGGCAAAAAGAAAGGGAAGCGGCAGATATTTTTCTTTGCTCCTGTCCCAGCAATATGTCCTGTTACATCAAATTTACTGTGGAAAGAGTGGTATAATAGTTGCTTTTTGTTGTGTAACAAATGGCACCCCAAACTTAACCATATTGAAACAAACCAATGAAAAACCCTGGGCATTTATTATCAAGTAGTTTCTGTGGCTCAGGAATCCGGGTCTGTCTTAACAGGGTGTCTCTGACTCAGAATCGTTTATGTGAATGCAATAAAGCTGGGGTTGCAGTCTCATCTTAAATAAAAGAAGATCCACTCCCAAGTTCATGCATGTGGTTGTTGGTAGGATTCAGTTCCTCACAGACTATTCTGCAGGTCCTTGCCAATGGGTCTCCTCTTGGGGAAGCTCATAACCTGGTAGCTGGCTTCCCACAGAGTAATGAACAAGTGAGAGAAGGCACTCAATAAAGAAGACAGGATCCTTTTGAAACATAGTTTTGGAAGTAACATGCCATCATTTATGCTATATTGCATGCCTTTGAAGTATATCCATTAAGGCCAGCTCACATTCAAGGGGAGGGTACTATACAGAGGATGTAGAGACTATTTGGGGCCATCTGAGATACAGCCTACCTGCCAGAAGTGACATAAAAACAAAAGCAAAACTACCACACAAGAAATGATCTTTTTTCCTCCTGGTGCCATTTCTACAATTGCAGCTAACTACCTTGGTTCTTAAGTTGTGATTTCTCGTCTCAAAGTTCTACCATTTCTCTTTGGATTCAAGCAATAATGTGATGATGTATGTATTTCCCTTTCCTTGTCAAGAGGCTGCTAAAAATGATTATTAGCTCTGGTGGTGTAGTGATTATGCACTGGGCTGCTGACCATAGGCCAGAAGTTTGAGGCCATCAGTTGCTCTGTGGGAACAAGAGGGGGCGTTCTACTCCCATTTAACGTGACACTCTCAGACGCTCAGTGGGCCTGCTCTGCCCTGTCGTTTGGGGCTGCTATGAGTTGGCATCAGCTTGATGACAGTAAGTTGTGACGATGTTTGAACTGAGTCCCAGGTCTGGCAATTGTCACTGGCATTGCTTTTTTCTCCCCCTCTGCAAAATTCTGGTCACATCCATCACCCATACCTGTTTTGAGCTAGATCTGGTGCGCTTCTCTCTGACTTTTGGCTCCTCCCTTCCTAGTTAAGATATAATGCAGGTTGTTGTTAAGTGATAACAAGTCAAATGTGACTCATAGCAGCCCCGTGTGGCAGGAAAGAATTGCCCTGTTGAATTTTTTAGGCCACAGTCTTGTTGGAAGTTGTCCCGGTGGCACAGCGGTTAAGCGTTCAGCTGCTCACTGACAAGTTGGCATTTCTAGCTCACCGACTGCTGCTAGAGAGGAAGAGGTGCCTGTCTTGGAAATGCCCTGGGACCTTTCTACTTGTTGCTATCAGGCAACTATGAGTGAGAATTGACTTGAGTGTTTCGTGTTTATGGGGGCGGACCAGCAGGTCTTCCTCGTTCAGACCAGCGAGGGCGCTTTGAACTACCAACATGTCAGTTCGCAGAGAGCACTTAACCTCTGTGCCACCAGGGCTCCATTCTCAAGCAGAGCCCAGTTGAGTTACAGCACTGGTCTCTCTCTGAGGATCTCCCTGTGGAGGGCTGGCACAAGAAAGGAAAGATGACAAGAAGTCATTTGTTAGGATAAGTTCTGCCTTTTTGAATGTGGCCCTTCCTTAGATATCAAACAAGAGTTCTCATGAGAGAAAGTAACTGATTTTGGAATTCCCGAGAAGGAAAATAAGGGAGGAAGAATGGGTGAATGTGATCCAAAAGAGCCACCCAGTTGTAGGGCCTTTTACTGGCCTATCAAGCTGGATCAGATGAGGGGAAGGAAACTGGACTTTTAATAAAAGGAGGCAGGTTAAATTAATCATGACAGGAAAATGAGCAAGAAATGCTTTCACATTGTTATTTAATAAGAAAAATGTGTAATTGACTGATAAAAATAGTTTTTGCAAGAAGCAGGCAGTTAAATAGTTTATAAAGCCAGCCAGGCCAAATCCTAAGCATCCCTGACTGTTAGCCATCAGAATGCTTTTTATATGGTGTCTTTCTTTGGAAACGCACAAACCATCTCACCACAGACATTACCTCATTTGCTTCACAGCCTAATGAATGCTTGCTGGCTGGAAATGGTCGAGGAAGCCAGCGAGTCGGAAGCTGTGAAGAAACTGAGGCACCGAGCGATCGCTGTAGCTGGCGTCCCCCGGCAGGGACGGTGAACCGTCCTTAGGTCTTCTACTGGCTCCCTCCCTGCCCCCGGACCAGGTCTGGGGCATTAGCTAATGGATTTACAGCGAACAGTCACCCGTCTCTTCCTTGGGCCTCCTGGAGAAGCTGACTGTGTGCAGGGGCCGCTCGGATACCAGTCTCCCAAAGAGGAGGTGGGGGTGGGGGCAGATCCTGACATTTGCCATCTGGCAAACCTGTCTTTAATCCTCAGTAAAGTAATGGAATGGAGATGAAGAGGGGAAAAAAAGTGCAAGAATTGAGAGCATAATGCCACTATGAGCAAGCAGCTGTCTGGATTTTTAAAGAGCAAATTCCATGAGACAAATTTAATTGCATTTTTTAATAGAATTAAAAAAAAAGCCTCTCCACAACATTAGCAGGCGAAGGCAAGGAGATGGATGCATCCAGAAAGCTCCCTGGAACGCTTCTTTCGGCGGGGCGGGTACCAAGCAAGCACCAAGAGAGCGTCGTCTCCGGGCTGGAACCCGGCCTGGAGTGCGAGGTGCTGGGCAGCCTCAGAGAGGCCCGCGTCTGCCCAGCATCGTTCTTAATGTCTTGCAGGAGGTGACGAGCGGAGCATTAATTAAATGTGTACCTGTGGCCAAGTGAGGAATTGACGGCAAAAGCGTGAGAGAGAGAGAGAGAGAGAGAGAGAGAGAGAGAGAGAGAGAGAGAGAGAGAGATCACATGCAGGTACTAGCTTGCACCCTCTGTCAAGTGCCCCGTGCAAAGAAGCAGCGATGTGACTGTGCTTGCAGCGCTCTCCCTGCCGCTGCCCTGGGCTGGCATCAGAGGTGTGCCTGGTGCCACCGGGGCAGGGACAGGAGAGGTGCCTTTCGAGTGGGCTCCGGGGTCCCCTTGCAAAAGCCCACCCTATGGACACGTTGCACCTCTCGCCTGGAGTTCTGAGAAAGGAAGGCTGCAAATATCCGTGTTGATATTAAGCAACGTCATGAAGCAGCTGCAGAGCGAGTTCTCGGCTCATTTCGTGGCACGATGACATCCCACCGCAGGTGCTCTCTGACTTAGCCGCAGGGGAGCCCTCCGGAGGCCCTGGCCTTCCCAAGGGAAGGACTTGTCACCCAGGCAAGATTGGGCAAGGTGGCAGCTTGCTGGGCTTCCCAAAGACATCATCCTGGTGGAGCGCGTGGTGTGCACTTAGATCTCCTCTGGATGAACTCCACTGACTCGGCTCGTCACTTCGTCACCACTCAGGAAGTCTGGGTTCAGAATGCTTCAGGTATCCTGGGATAGTTTGTCTCTATGCCTTTATAAAAGAGGCCAGACACTCCAGGAGGGACGACAGAGAAGGGCCCTTGGGGGCAGTATTCTGCCTCTTTTCTACTCTGGGGAGCAATTTGGCTCTGACTCACAATCTGCATAATCCACTCAGGAAGGCCTAAGCCTCCTTTGGTGGCCCACTGTCCTGAGAAGGCACCTCAGTGACCCAATGGTTAGTGACCACTGCATGCACCTTTCAAATCCTACTTTCCTTCCCTGGTGGTTTAACAAGTAGTTTGATCCAATGATAGGCAGCATGCTCCTTTAGGTTTTTTTTTTTTTTTTTTTTTGATAAATTCAATTTTGTCCACATCATTTCATTTACAGTAATTTTATTTTTAAGCCCAGGTGTCACTTTAGCACCTCTTATAGATTGATATCTCAAGCTATTATCCTGCTGACCCTGCCAAAGTCATCCACTAATCTTTCTGATTGGAACTAGGTATTCTAGGATTAAACTGAGTAGAAGGAAAAAAAAACCCAGCTGTAAATCAGGGCTGAGAATCTCTGATTAGTGAGAAAAGGACCATTTTAGACATAAAGTTGCCTTTGGGTGTCTTAGGTGCCATGTTGTGGGGAGATAATCAGATTTTTTTTTCCTGAGTCCTCATTTGTAGATTGTTTTCCAGTGATGACTGTGAGGACATTCCCCATCCCACATTTCTCCTAAAATGTGACTTTAAACTCTGTCATCAAGTAAAGGAATCTAATTCCCCCTTTCTGTATCTGAGTTGGTCTCTGACTAACTTGCAACCAAAAGAAGGATGTTTAATGGACAATTTATGGCTTCCAAGGTTAGGTCAGAAGAGGCCATGAGACTTCCAACTGGTTCTCTTATGACACTCATTCTGGCATATGCCTTGTTTATGTAAGTAGTCTATTTGCCTTGAGTCCACCAGGCTAAAAAGGTCAGCTAATAGATTTCTGGTCAGCCGTCCTTCCAGCCACCCCCAACAACCTCTTTGACACATGGATGAAGCCAACTTGATGCTATGTAGTCATCTGACAGTTACACATCTGAGTAATTGGTTGACTTCACAAGGAGCTGAAGAATCACCCAGCTGAGCTCTGCCCAGATTCCTGCCTTACAGAATTTTTGAGATAAAATAAAATTGTTGTTGTTGTTTTAATTCATTACATTTTGGGGTACATTGTTATCCAGATGAGAGACTGGAACTTCCAACACCACTCACATTCAATCTCTTTTAAATCCTTTGGCATTCAAAAGACCAAAATGAAAGCAAAGAAGATCCTTTACTCTCTATTAGGAAATAAACTGGCTTGACCTACGTCATAGTTGCCCCTTACATGTCTTTCAATGAAGAATAGGACTCACATACAACTCTCCATTTTGCTTTTGTTCTACCCAATAGTAAGGGCTCACTGTGGAACCAGTATCATTTTTTTGAGCTGTGGCGGTCATGTACTTGATGTCAATTTCATGATTGGGAGTGTAGACATGGAGTCTAGCCTATCAATCTAGAGATAGCCGATAAGATCTCTGTGTGGGCATGACTTTCTCCTGAGAATTCTGGGAAGTCTTGTGGTATATGCCAATTGGAGTAGAGAGACTTAACTCAGTTCCTTGGAGACAACTACTGACAAAATGAGATGGCAGCATGCTGATAGATCCCAATTTCTGGAGACTGGAGGAGCTGGAGGAGAAGCCACATGGGCTTACCTTGATGGAACCGAACCTCTGAGGTGGAGAAGCCACATGGAGACCCCTGCCAACACTGAAATGCTTCTACTGCCACAGGACATTCAAGAGTCTGTATTCACTGACCTGTGATTGTTCTGGTGTCATTGTACGTGCTTTGTGAGTCAGAAGGAGACTTTTAAGACTGGTATCAGACATATGGGCTAATATCAGACTTATGACCTTGGACTGGATTGGGTTAGGATGCTTCTCAATGTTCCATTCCGCTTGTATATAAACCTTTCCCTTATATTCATTTGCGTATTTATGAATTTGTTTCTCTAGTCTCCCCGGACTAACACATTAGCTTAGGACTGCTTTGAAACGTTTTCCAAATTTGAAAGACCACTGAAAGACACGAGGATTTGGAAATAAATGTCACTGGGGAGGGTGGCCCTGCAAGCTTGTCATGGAAAGATCTCCTTTTGACTTGGAGATTTACTGTAGTCCCAATATCTTTGTGGATTGCTTCATGTCTGCTTTTTAGAGTGTGACTGAGAAGAAGGCCTTTCTCGTATCTCACTCTGCACCAAGGTTGACTTCTGTGATTGCTAAGGGTTAACAATCTATAAGTAAGAACCTTCGAGAGGTCCAACTTATTTGCTTTCCTTTCTTATTCTTTAGGCCTCATATCTAAGCCATTACTTTTGTATCCCTCTGTTTTTAACCCATTCCTTCCTCCTGTTCATGCATAACTTCTTTTCCATCTTGTGGGTGGGAAGGTGTCATAGGGTGATTGTCCTGTTAGGATACTGTTCCAGTAACTTTACATGGTATGTTTGTCTCCTTCCTGACAAGCCTTTGAACTTATTCTTATTGTTCAGAAATGAAGGCAAAGGAAAGAGTGCCTTGTCAAAACCCATCCAGTCAGTAAGTGCTAGAGCTAGGGACACTCCTAAAAACCGAAACCAAGCTATCAAGCTGATTCAGACTCATAGTAACCGTATAGGACAGAGCAGACTAGCCCCTTTGTATTTCTGAAACTTCAAATCTTTACAGGAGCAGAAAGCTTCATCTCAATCTTACAGAGCAGCTGGTGGATTTGAACTAAGGACCTCAAGGTCAATAGCTTAATGTGTAACACCCTATGCCATCAGGGCTCTTTGGGGACATTGCCAGAACTGTTTAAGAATCTATTCTCATTACATTGGTGGCTTGATTTAGAGAGACAAAGTTACCAATGTATGGTTACATAATGATATTAAGTTTGCATTGCGTGTTCTTCCATAGTGAAGGTTAGAACCTTTCAGAAAATCCCTGGTTGCCTTTCAGAAGTCTAGAGTTAAACAAATAGCTAAAAGCAACATTCCCCAAGGTTTATTACAAATGGAAATGCGAACATTAAAGTATTTTGCAGTCAAGTATGTGGTGCACATAGAGGTCAAGTCTGCAAATAATTTCTTCAATCTGAAAGAGCACCAATGTTGGAGCTTAAGGAAAGGGTAACTATTATAAACTTTAAACTATTACACAATCATTCTTGTCCAGTCATTATAGCTCATAGCCACCTTAAAGAGAGATTCGAATTGGCTTGTGGGATTTCCCAGCTTGTTACCTTTCACTGGAACAGACTGGAGTCTCTTTCTCTTGTGGAGCAGCAGGTGGGCTGAATCACTTAGCTCTCAATTAGCAGAAGGGCACTTACCCTCCGTGCTCTCAAACATCTTACCAAGTGTATAGTAAGTGAGAAAATATTACTAAAATGCATGGGTCTTTAGAATATTCAATGTTTAGCTGAATTTTGTGACTGTGCATCCCGTGTGTGTGTCTGTGTGTGTGAGTAGGAGAAGGAACAGGAACATGGCAGGGGTAGAGGGTAGAATCTGGAAAAAATGTAAAAGATCAACCAACCCACCAGAGGCAAAGCATGGTATCATTCTGGCCCTCAGTAACTTATTTTCAAGGTAAAAGATTGAGCAAAATGGTCACTCTGGTCCCATCCAGCTTTGTATGTGAATCAGATTCTTATGTTGAGGCTGAGATGTATTTTCATTAAATGTCGAATCTGGGACTCTAATAGCAAGAATGCTGAGAATAATCATACAGCATATATTTTAATCCAAATATTATTTATCTAGCACTAATCAAAAATACAATGAAAGGATTTAAAAGCCAAAAACCAAACTGAGAAACTGCCAGACTATAAAACAGATGCTTTTTCTCTCTTGTTCTTACAGACTCTTTCTAACATCTGGGGGATTTACAGGTGTTAAAATTGCCCCTGAATGAAGTCTTTTTATTTCCTGGGGTGATGGAAATATATTGATAATTACGGGGGGAAATTAGTTTTTTTTTAATAAAACAATTAAATGGGCTTAGTGTTTAAATGAAAGAGAATGTAATCTTTTTATCATTAAATTGATGTTACGAGCTACTAGAAAAGTTTAATCAAGGTTGACTTTCAAATATAGCCTGTACTTATGTGAAAAAGGAGGTGAAAAATATTCAGGCAATTCTATACTTGTGCATGTGTTCACCCCTCTCCCCCTACTTCCTGCATCTTAGGAGTCTGCCTTGAAAAACTATGAAAACTCAAATGGTTATTAGAGTGCCAGAGCCAGTGACCTGGCATATGGGCATCTCAAAGAGGTGACCTTGGCTCCTCTTGACATTTTTTTTTTAAGTTTAATTTTCAGAACCTTGGGTTATGTATTGAGTGAAGGTTTACAGAACAAGTCAGTTTTCCATTAGCAATTCATACATAGTTTGTCTCAAGCTATTGATACAATTTCATGTCCCCACTGCATGGGGGCCATATCTGACCTCCCTATTTCTATGAGGCAGGGAATGGTCAGATAAGCCTCCATGGCCTATCATGGTTTTCACATATCCTGACATGAGTTTTTCCTTCCATGCTGCTCAACATCTATGCTGAGTTCATTCATTTGTTGCAGTGGCCACACAGAATGCACCGACCACACTCACAATGCAGGGGGTTTACTGGGGTAAGTTAATGTCACAAGTCAGGATCAACAAACAGCTGGGCTGCAGTCATTGGTCTCCTCAGTCAACAGCCAGGTCTCACTTCCTTTCTCAGCCTTTCAACCATGTGGTCACCAAGTCTCTCTGATTCTTAGTCTTTCAGCCACATATGGTTTCTTGGTCATTGTCTCCCTGAGTCAGGAAGTCAGCCTGACTGTCACTCTGTCCCATAGTCCCGTAGCCTTGGGCATAGAAGGAGAAGGGTGTCCATAGTCTTGGCACTGCTCCTCTGAGTCTACTTGTCACAGGCTGTGACGCATTTGGTCCCAGTGGCCTCACCACTTCGGAGAGAGATCTTCTTCGGTGTGCTTTTCCTAGGCCCGCTGGATTCCTTTCTTCTCTGCTGCTACTTTGAAGGTGGTTAATCAAAAATGGCTCACTCCCTAGGGTCAACAAAAGCCGACCAATCCCCTCACTTAGCGTTATATGCTCTCTATATATGTGATGCTACCCAATTATTTGGCAGGAGTTACAGAGACTTGGGCAGAAGAATCAGATTAAGAAATTCCATTCTGGGATGGCCCCACCAGGAGACATGGCGTCCCTCAATGACTCATAGTGCTATGGGAGACAACACTGGAGACACAGTGGGGAAATTGTGCCTGATCTGACCTCACCACACTCAAGTGAAACACTAAGAGAATGCAACAGAACAGCAAGGGGAGCAGAAATGAAGTTCCCAGAGAATACCAAAAATAGACTCTGGGACCAGGGTGTAGCACCCCATCAGACTCTATTGGAAAACACTCGAAAAGGTCAATAAACAGACCTTGAACTATATATAGGCCTTTTGTTGGTTGTTGTTTTTTTTTTTTTGGTTGTTGTTATGGCTTTGTTTTCTTTTGTTGCTTTGTATTGCTATGTCTTGTTTTTGTGCCTACTATTATTTGTGCATGTCTATCTAGATAAGATAGGCAGGATAAAAAATCTGGAGGAGAAAAAACAGGACTGGCTCTTCTAGTCATTGCCTTCCTCCTACATGAAAAATTAATTACAATTTTATAATCACTACCAACTCTGCTGACAATTACCCCTGAACCATATAATCAGAACAACATCTTTCCACCTTCTCTTTTGAAGACTTATCAGTAAAGGATAAAATTATTAAATGGGGGTCCTCCTTTGTTTCACTTATTTTAAGACTAAACATAGCCATGAAAGCTTAGAAGCCAGAAATTTCATGTCCTTGTATACCCAAAACTTTTAGATATTCAATTTCTCAACTGCCCATTTTAAGAACCCCATACTCTGGGGAAACATGAAAGTTCTTTGATCTGAATAATAGTCATTCTGATTGAAACTTTGAGCATATGCAACCATAAGCAAGGTAAAGTCAAGGCAAGTCCAATTTACACAATTCTAGGGTTAGCACATTCCTCTTCATCTGTGGGATTCTGGTCATTTCTACCTTAGCCATCATTAGTAGGTCAAATGGACATTAGTCAGCCAGTACAGTCCCTTCACATACTTTTATCAGCCCAGGCTATTTTGTGAGTTCATGCCCATAGGTTCAGTATCTACACAATTCTTTAAATTTCACCCCAGCCAGACATTCCTCCCTGTGGACAGGGTCAAGAGGCATCAATGGAAAGTGTCCAAACTCAGCCCATCTCTTCATTGCTGCCTGTATCCCACTTCCATTCCATCAATGGATCCAGATGGTTATGCAGTGAGTATACCAGTTTGCTTGTTGGTTCCCTTTACCTTTTAGTCCTAAAAGAGGGTCTTCTGTGATGGGCATTAACTTCTTCTAGCCAAGGTGTGTCCGCAGGAAACCACTTGCTCAAAATCCATAAAATCAAATAACTACCACCATCACCACTCTTCACATGGGCAACAGTCAGAAATTCCTACCCCTTCACATATTTTTCCTACCCTAATCCTAGGCTGTAATCTTCATAGGAGTAGATCATCAGGTCTTTCTCCAGCCAAGTCGTTGGGTGGGTTCAAACCATCAACCTTTCAGTTGGAAGTTGAATGCTTAATCATTGTGCCACCAGGGGTCCTTATATTTATATAATTAGTGGTGTGTATTTATCAGTGCACCATTGACTATACTTAAGTAAAGCTGACAGCACTTAATGGGGCACATTGCACTCGCTATCATTTGCAACAATCAAGTATAAATGATGACCATTTATATATAAAGAATCAGTTGCCCTTTAGGAAGCATCCTCTATGTGTCAGGTGCTTTGCCTTTTCTAGAATGTCTCCAGTCCACGGGATAACACTTCAAGGCAGTGTCCCCATCTCTGCTTAATAGGTAAATAAAAGGAAACATACATTGAGACCCAGAAAGTTGCCCATGATCCCACAGCTCATTCATGTTTCCCTCCTGTAATGAGAGAGAACAAGTGCTGCTGAGATCAGCTGACAATAGTGCAAAGATGAGAAGATGCTGAGAGAAGCAGATGCCCTCCCAAATCTCTGGAGGAGTCGAGGATCCAGAAATGTTAAGGCTAAGATGCCAAAGGAAGCTATTTAGCTGGATCCAAGACCTCACATGAAGAGCCCTGGAATGAGCAGAAATGTGGGGCAGGGTTTTGGGTTTCAGAGGCCTCTAAATAGGTAAGTGGTATGTCCTGATCAGATTTTCCATGCCCACAATGAGGTCAGAGGTCCCAGCTGATATCTGCGTTACCTTAGCTTCTAACAACTCTTGACTTCTCCAAACCCAGAGTTCTCCACCTTCCTCATGTGCTGATCCTTTCATACAGTTCCTCAGGTTGTGGTGACTTCCCAACCATAAAATCATGTTCATTCCTACTTCATCACTATAATTTTGCTATTGGGTGACTCAAAGGGGTCATGACACACAGGTTGAGAGCTTCTGTCTCCAAACAGACTGCTCTGGCCTTCACTGGTATCAATGCCAATCTCCCCCTCTCATTTCCCATTTTCTCTGCTGGGAGCAGGTGCAAACTTAGCATTGCCAGTTGGTAGTATGAAGAGGCAGATTAACTGGTGATGAGAAGGTAAGAGAGATAGAGAGATGGAATATAGGAAGGAAGGAAACCCCCAAATCAAACTCAGGCCAGCTGCGGTTAAGGCTATTCTGACTCATGGTGACTCCATGTATTTCAAAGTTGGACCTCCAATGGCTGATTTTTCAGTTGGACCCAATGCCCAGTTTGTCCTCTGAAGCCCGTCTGGAAGCAGTGAACAGCCAAACACCTAACCCTTTTTGCCGATGGTGATAGTAAGGTGAGGGGGAACTGGCCCCCCTTGGGGACAGGGGGTCACATGACAACCCATGATGGAGAGCTGGACCCTGCCAACAGATGGTGGCCATGGGAATATTCCATGCCTTATTCAGATGCACACACCAGTGAGAACTGAGGTCCTACACTGTGTCACCAAATGTGAAGTTGAAATCGGAAGAATGCCAAGTGGAGCTTGTAGGTGCTATGACGAACTGGGAAGACGGTGGGGATTCTGTTTATGGTGGACACTGTGAAGCAGTTGAGGATTTCTCCCTTTAAGTCCTGGTTGATGGATTTTGAATCACATAACTGGCTTTTAAAAATGAGACCTTCAGAGGTGAGCACAACACCCTCAATTCTTCAACCAGCCAATTGTGAACAGATGAACAGTAATGTCATTTTTTTCCTGACTTGCCTTAGTCACCCAATATGACTTCTTATATTGTTATAAACTGTCAGTGTGTTGGTGCCACAGCTCTTCATCAGTAAAACAAGCCCAAATAGTAGGAAAACATTCCAACTGCTACCAAAAAACCGAGAAAGAAAATCAGTCAAGTAAATCACTCAGGCCTTAAAAACACAACCACATTTCTTACTTTGCTTTAGTGTGGAAACAAAAATTCTAACAAAGCCTAATTCTCCAGCGCACAGTGTATAAACTTGCCCTCTGAATAGAAAGATTGGGTTTTAGACAGCTGCGATGGCATTTGTGATCAAATCCAGGGGGAGTGGTATTTATCTGTCATACGCTGGCCAATGCCACCCTTTCAGACACCACTGTTTGCTAGGTCAATAGGGCAAGATCAAAGTCATGAAAAACAAATTCCATTCCTTTACCAGCATGAACCAGAAAGAAGAACCTGGCACTGACCAAGAGCACATTCTAGAATAATCAAAGAGATTTATTGGGCTGTCATTTGTTGTCGCTAGCTGCCAGGGAGTAAATTTTCCACTTATAGTGATCCCATGCAACACAGTAAAACTGCCCTACAGGATTTTTTCAGGCTGTGATCTTTGTGCAAGTGGAGTCACTATCTCTACCAAGGCTCTGGTTAGGTTTGAACCATTAACCTTTCAGTTAAAGCCAAGCACTTAATGGGTGCACCACCAAGGGGCTGACATTTAGTAGCTATAAAATTGGGCCTGGGATAGTCTCTACCTCATTGTTGGGAGACGCATACATACATGTTCACTGTCATCAAGCTTTAGCCCAGAGCTTGGCACATGGCACATTTTGAAGAAATGGTATTAGAACTTTTGTTAATGAGTGATAATTAAAGTAATGATTAAAGAATGAATGGAACACAACTCCTCCTTTAATGATATCAAAAATCATCTTGAAGAGTTCCTCAAATAGGAATGTGCTTAAATTCTTAGGAGGAGAGAAGGAACGTCAAGGGGAAATTGTGATATATAGCACAGCCTATCCACTGAATAATAAACAATAGGAGGATGCACTGGATACTGCTTCAGGAGCAGCTTCAGCTCCAAAATGGGGGGATCATTAAGGGTGAAAGAACTATCTACGTGCAGTAAGGTTACCACTGCAAAGGGCTAGGTCCTAGAAAGGCCAGGGCTGCCACTCTGCTGTCTTAATGATGGATGGGGATTTCTGAGCAATTGAATTGAGCCTCAGCTATTACTATCGATTGCTGGGATAGACTTCTTGATCAGAGCCAATGGGCTGTAGTCTGGGTTGGTGGTCACACTGACACAAGGTTTACAACCTCTCATTTCATAGGCTTTCCGTGTACCTCGCCACACACCCCTCTGTCCGGGACGTACCTGACGATAAAGGACTTGGGGAAATGAGGATTGAATTAAGTGACCTCGGATATAAGCCAGCTGTGACTGGTACCTCTTCTGCTTTGTGAGAAGGAAATCTTTTCATTTCCAAAGCTTTGGAGGCAGATTAGTGAAAGACAGTGTTGGGGAAATGAGATACATGGCAGGTCAAATAGTACCTCTTGGTTCCTTGCTCTTTGACCCTGAGAAAAACATCTACCCACTCACCTGAACCTTGTCTCCCTTGTTGACAAGACAGAGAGCGGGAACCTAAGGATTTTGTTTTTCTGTCTTAATAGCAGCTTTCTTATTAGATATAATTTACATACCATAAAATTCATTCATCTAAAATAGTTTTAATACATTTTGGAGCATGTAATAAATGGTGTGGGGGCCATCTGACCTATGACTTCATGAGGACAGAAGATAACCCAGATCAACAAAATCAACTAGGTTGATTGATATGAGATGGAAATCAGACACATCTCTTGCCAACCTTTCTACCAGTTCTGACATCAACTGCGCTTTCCATTTCTCTGATGGGGTACATATCCCAATGTGATAGCCTCACAGAATTCACAAATAATACAATTATTAGGTTTACTAGGAAAGCAATTCAGGATCAGAAATGACTCAGGATAGCTCTTCAGCCAAGGTAGCTTCTTGACTCTGCCTACAAGTAGGTAGGCTCCTTGGCTCTCTTGGCTCCTTGACCTCTCAGCCCATTACTCTTGCCTGGTCTTTGCCCTGCTGGGTAAGTACGCTTTAGTTCCACTGATAAGTGTCTGGTGGCACCCTCTTCACCAGTAAGCCATGGTCTAACTGCGCTTAGCTCTCTTGTTCAGTGTGTTGGCTCATATTGTTTCATGGTTCAGGAAATCCAATATGTCTTCTTATACCAGTCTCAGAAACTCTTGGGGACAGTTCGGCCCTGTCCTATATGGTCACGAGGAGTCCATATTGAATTGATTTGGGGAGAACTGCCACCACTACCAGTTCCCATGAAGTCAATGCTGATGCATGCCAACCCCACACATGTTAGAGCAGAACTGGGCACCAAAGGTTCTCAATCACTAATTTTTCAGAAGTACGTTAACATTTATATCAAACAGGGACTTTGCACAATTCTGTAAAAACACTATTATGCAGTGTTTGTGGCCCGTATAATGATGCATGTTCTCGCGACTCTTACCAGATTGTTGGAAAGACAAAGCAGGAGCTTGTGGCGCAATGAGGGGCTTGAATAGCATTGAAAAATACAAAGATGGGGCCTGGTATCTTTGCAAAGGTGAGACCAATGCAAATAAGGTGCACGGGGTCCTAACAAGGCTATTAGATCACTGCCAGGCATGCGTTAGACTGCTAATCATACAGTTGTCAGTTCAAACCCACCAATGACACCACAAGAGAAGGATGAAGTGTCCATCAAGATTTATAACCTCAGAAACCATATATAGGGTTAATTCAACTTAGAATTGACCCAATAGCAATGGATTTGATTTGGTGGATTCTCTAGTCTGAAAGAGAACTAAATTCAAAACAGACAGGGGACCTTGGCATCACCAAGAACAAGAGGTGGGATGCATTCTTTGGACCCTGCTAGGTCATGAGACAGAGATAGGGGAAGAGAGAGTTGCTATTGCTGAGATGGCACAAGGCAGTGAGACGTGGCTGGTGGTTCCATCCAAACTGCTCACCTTGAGGATTACAGGCCAACTTGTAAGGGTTATACCTCCTGGACTCTTTGGTGGTGGTGCAGACTTATATAATCATAAATACGATCTAATTTCAGAATATTGTCATCAAGTCCTGTACCCACTGCCATTCACTTTCTAGTCCCTATCCCTGTCTTTGCCAACCACAAATCTATTTTCTGTCCATATTAATTTGCTTATTCTAGATACTTTATATAGACCAAATCATAACATGTGGCCTTTTATTTTTAAATTAACAAAGTGTTTCGAGATTCATCTATTTAAACACCAGTACTTTATTCTTTTCTATTGCTGAATCCTCTATTCTATAATCTATTATTTACGGTATTTTATTAATCATTTATTGGTTGATAGATATTTGTGCTCTTTCTATTATTTTGCTATAATGAATGATATTAATATTCATGCTTACGTGTTTCTATGTGTGTGTTCATCTCTCTGGTTATGACTCGGGACTGGAGTTGCTAGATCATATAGTAACACCATATGTAACATATGGAGGAGGTTTCCAAAATTGTGATATCACTTACATTTCCAACAGGAATATATGAAGACTTCATGTTCTCTATATCCTCAATAGTGCTTATTATTGTCTATACAATTATGTCTATATTTATCTAATGATAGTTACATATTTTTAAATTATCCTAGTAGTATAAAATGGTATCTCACTTTAGTTTTGAGTTTCAGTGTCTTGATGACTACTAATATTGAACATTTTTTTATGTGTATGATGGTCATCTGAATAATTACTCCAGGGAAAAATCTACTCAACTTTTCTCCTAAATTTTAATTAGTGTATTTCTTTTTATTATTGAGTTATAAAAATCTCTTAAATATTTGGATACATGTCCCTTTAGAGATATAGGATTTGTAGATATTTTCTCCCAATCTGTACATTGTCTCTGTACTTAGATAAGGTTCTTTAAAGCACAAAGGTTGCTAGTTCTGATGAAGTCAAATTTACTTATATTTTCTTTATCTATTATTCTTTTGGACTCATATTTAAGTATCTATTGCCTAATGCCAGATCATGAGAATTACTCCTATGTCTTTTTCTAAGAATTTTATAATTTGGCTCTTATACTTAAGTCAATAATTATTCTAATACCATTGATGAAAGGATTATTGATCTTTTAACTATCTTGGCATGCATTCAGATTTTTCTTTAAAATTTTTTTTATTTGGAGCTCTGACAGTTCTTATAACATTCCATACATCATTTCGAGCACATTTGTATATTTGTTACCATCATCATTTCTAAACACTTACTTTGTAGTTGAGCCCTTGGTATCAGTTTCTCTTTTCCCCCTCCCTCTTCCCCTCCCGCCCTTGTGACCCCTTGATCACTTATAAATTGTTATTGTTGTCATGCCTCACACTGACCGCGTTATCTTCCTTCTCCCACATTTCTGCTGCCCATCCCCCTGGGTGGGGGTGGGGGACTCACTTTTTAAGGACTAATGACATTATTTGTAAAGTTCCTGGAAAATGATTAATTTCACTACATCTTGTTACTATTCTTGTTGTAATTATTAGGCTTCAGGAAAGGCTCCTAAATTATATATAATAGGTTGTCGTTCCTCATTTCTAGAAATTCCAACAAAATAGGAGAGAAAAACAATTGGCAACAATCAACTTTGGGAATTGATTACATGTAGCCCCCTCCCTGGGGGACAAACATTAGAAAGTAGGTGAAGGGAGACATTGGGTAGTATAAGACATGGCAAAATAATAATAATTTATCAACTCTGAAAGGTTCATGAGGAGGAATGGAGCTGAAAAATGAGGAGGAAGAGAAAAATGAGGAGCTGATACCAAGGGCTCAAGTAGAAAGCAAATGTCTTGAGAATGATGATGTTGACAAATGTAGATATGTGCTTGACACAAAGGATGGATGGATGGACTGTGATATTGTGATGAGTTGTATGAGCCCCAATAAAATGATTTTAAAAAGGAAAAAAAATCCCAATCAACTTTTGGTATTCTACATAAGACTTGCAAATCATAATAGCAGCTCACCTACTTTGAGTCTGTGTGTTATGGGTGGGCGGGTGGGGAGAGACCCTGGGAAAGGACATCTTGTCCTGTACAGTAACGGAAAGGCCGCCAGCGAAGGGAGCTGACACATGTCTGCACAAAAGGACTCCAACCTGCCATGATTTTGAAGATGGCCCCAGCTCGGGCAGTGTTTTGTGCTGTTGTACAAAGGCATTGGAGTGGACTCAAGGGCACCAAGCAGCAGCAACAATCGTAATGACATTTATTGACTACTTCCTGGGCATCCGACACTTCACACCACCTATATTTTCTCAAGAATATGAGGCAAATATTATTTTAAATTCTTTCACTCAAATGAGGTAATGGAAATGTAACGTGGTCAAGGAACTTACTCAGGGCCCATAAGCAACAAGCTGCAAAGCTGATCTCTGAATTCATGCTTTACATGATTGGGATGGGACGTGGTTCCAGGAGAGATGGACAAGAGGTTTGTGGATGCCACCAGACACTTAACACTGGGACTACAGAGTATGTGCCCAGGCAAGGCAGAGGCCACACCAGAGTATGGGTTGAGGGGTCAAGGGGCAGAGCCAAGAAGTTTTCTTTTCTTCTTTTCCTGATATGTAGGCACAGAGTTTTATTAGTTTTTAAGTTGTATATGTCTTTAATTTCAGTTCACTGGAATTATTTTCCCCAAAACCTTTTTATTGGGACCCAATACAGATATCATATGATTCAATAGTTCAAACACATCAAACAGTGTTGCACAGTTGTTACCACAGTCAGTTTCAAAGCATTCTCTTTCTTTTTGAATGCTTTTATAACATCACCCTCTTACCCCACATGACTCTCCTCTGTCACCCCCACGCCACCTCATCCCAGGAAACCTTATTCTACTTACTCTCTCTAAGGTTCATCAACCCTGAATTTCATGTATTGAAAAATAGAAAAATATACAACAGAAGTTCAAAAAGGCTACCTCCAGTGACAAAATACACCAGAGCTAAACCCCAATATAAACACATACACGCAGATATGGAGAGAGAGAGAGAGAGAGAGAGAGAGAGAGAGAGAGAGAGAGAGAGAGAGAGAGAGAGTTGAAAAGCAAACCAGATCAGGCTCAATGTGTACAGGGGGATCAGCTGACAAGGTTTTAATGTTCAAGTCAGGTTCATCATTTAGAGCTTCTCAGCTCTTCTCATCTCTCCAGGCTAACCAGTTTATTCCCACCCCTTTCTTATGGATCAGAGGAAATCGCAGGAGGCTTACTTCCTATGTAGATTTCACTAATGTATCTTAGGCTTCCACTGTCATCCATAGTCTTCTGCAAACCAGAATCTCACAATTTGGGCTCTGATACTATTCCCTCCTTTTGCTTTGAATGATATGATTTGCAATCCTTCGGTCAAAGAGATCGGTGTGCTTCTTCCTTGTGGGCTTAGTTGACATCTCACTTAGAAGGCCACTTGTTTGGAAATAAGCCTTTAAGACCCCAGAGGCTATGTCCACACTTTGCCATAGCACCCATCTCTTGTGTATTCCCTTCCTGAAGGACTGAGTGCTCAGTAGGACTATGATGTGAGAACTAATTGAACTTAAATTGGAGTTAGGATTCAGTGCAAGTCCAAAACCCATTTTGGATCTGTTTTTTTTTTTTTTTTTTTTTTGCTTAAATCTGCTTTTCACTTCCTTTAAAGACCCACTTGTTATTTTATGGTAGAGATTCTTATAAATCATCTCCCTGGGGCATAAAGACCTTCTATTAATGTTGTCATTGATTAGTTCCTGTATTGATTTCTAAAACACAGTTAAAAGAGGGATATTAGGTCAAAGTAGGCTAACTACATATCGCAATACCTGTATCGATCACTTGTACAGAATAAATTCCTTTGCGGCTGGACACCATTGACACAAACAATGGGAGCTGTTTTTTTTTTTTTCAGAAAAGTTACAACAATATTCACGGAGAATGTCAGTCATACATTTGCTGGAATAATATATATCTTATTTCTTTATTTCCACTGTATTGGGAGCTCTTACAGATATTGTAACAACCCATAGTTCAATTAGATCAAGCATAATTGTATAATTACTGCCACCAACATTTTCAAAACACTTCCTTTGTTCTTGAGCTCTTTGGTATCCCCTTTATGCCCTCGCTCCCCACCCTCCCTCCCAGGAAATACACATGCACATCTCATCTTACACTTCCCAATGTCTCCTTCGCCAACAGTTCTATTATTTGCTCTTCTCAAGTGGGATTATAGAGTCATCATTGCTATCTGCTTCCCCCTTCCTCCCTTCCCCTCCCTCTCTCCCTGTGCCCTCAGGAAATCATTACTCCCATCTCTATTACTGAATGGTATATCTATCTTGAGGAGGCTGGGAGAGGGGAGCAATGAACAAATCATAACAGGGTCAGGGGAACAGCAAGGGGTCTAAAGTGGACACTGAGGAGGGTGTAGTGTTCCTGGTCATATTTGATCTATTGAAATATATCCAAGAGGAATTACTGAGAGGTGAATGATGAGTAAAGATGATAGTGAGGCAGAAGGAAAGGAAAATGAAAGAGGAAAGAATAAGTAAACATTTTATAGATAGGTATAAATGTAGAAATATGTAAATATATACAGATAGATGTATTAGCCTACTTGTGCATATATGGAAATACAAAAGTAACATATATGAATACAGCAGATGGGGAACTGATGTAGTAAGTCAATGATTGTCGGTTTACTGGTAGTTGTTATAGCTGTCTTCTGCTTCTTCAAACACCCTGAATTTTTAGTCTTAAGTCCTTAGGTGATAGGTGTATTTGGGGTAGAATCTGGTTTTCCTGGCGGAGTTTCAGCATCAGATCTCTCTGGTGTGACCTTTGAAGCATGTTATGTTGATCCAGGATCCAATGCCCTAGTGTTCTATGGCACTTGGCCTGAGTCCCCAGGAGGTGTCCAGAAGCGTGGACCAATGTGACTTATTCAGTGACTTATATTACCAGGGATGCTCCCCACTAAGGGGCCTTAGAAGTATGTTTAGTCATTTTTCCCCCACTTGGAGGTCAGTCCTCTCTCTCTTCTACCAACAGACATGCACTTGGATTCTCCCAGATGTGTCTGCTCTCTTCCCCATCTTCTGACTTGACTTTCCCATCTGCAACTCTCATCCCTGTAAGAGGGACAAGGGGTGGGGCTGGGAGTACCTCATCATTACTTTATATGGAAGCCAATAAGTGGTCAACATTTCCTCCCTGTCTCTTGACAAACTGATCCCTGCAGACATGCCAAGTCTTCCTTCAAAGTGACCTTTGAGATACATATCTAGAGAGGATGGTGTATGGTTCATTGGCACCAATCCCTCTCTCTCCCAGGCTGTCTGGACACCCTGGCAAGCAGACTGGACACCCTGCAAGCCTGAGCTTTTGTCTGGCATGTTGTTTGTCCCTACAGTACTTGTCCTTTTGTGATTGACCAGCTTCACTCAGCATAAAGTTTACCAGATCCCTCCATGTCTTTTTTTTTAGTATTTTTTAAATTAGAAATCACTGCCCTCTGGTGGTGGGAGTAGGAGGCCCAGCCTTTGCTCCTGTGAGCTGGAATTGAACCTCCATCCCAGTGGGCCGCAGTCCCGCGCATAACCACTACGCCACAGGGGCTCAGCCCTTTTTTTTTTTTTTTTTAGTTCCCTCCATGTCTTAAGGTGCTCCATGGTTCCATTGCTGTTTTTAGGGATGCATAGTATTCCATTGTGTGTCTATACCAAACTTTTAAAAAATCCAGTCTCCTACTGATGGTAATTTAGACACTCATTATCGAGAACTGTGCTGCAATGGACATAGGGAGCATATGTTTGTTCATAATCTGTTTCTTATTTCTTTGGGGTATACACCCAGTAATGGTGTTGCTGGATCATATGTTATTTCTATTGCCATCTGTTGTAGAAATCACCATATCACTTTCCACAGTGCTTGTACATATTTACAAATCCATCAGCAGTATATAAGAGTTCCAATCTCTCCACCCCCTCTCCAGCATTTGTTGTTCTCAGTTTTTAAAGATTGGGCTATGGTTATGAGTGTTAGATGGTATCTCCTGGTTGTTTTGGCTAGTGGATGAGAACATTTCCTTGTGTGTTTATTAGTCATTCGGGTGTCATTCTTTGAGAATCATCTGTTCAGGTCCTCTGCCCACCTTCTCAAAGGGTTATTTTCTCTCGTTGAAGGCTTGTAAGATAGGGTAGATTTTAATAATTTGCTCTTTGTCCATTATGTCATTGTTAAATATCTTTTCCCAGTCTGTGGGCTCTCCTTTTACTCTTTTAATAAAGTCTTTTGATGTACGATGTTTTATTTTTAATAGGTTCAGTTAATCTGTTTTTTTCATCCAAGGTGTGTGCCTGTATATGCCCTGTACTGGGTTTTTTAGGTCAGTCTCAATTTTCTTATTGATGATCCTGATCATTCTGGGTTTTACATTTAGCTCTTTGATCTACCTTGAGTTTGTTTTTGTGCATGGGGTGATGTAGGGATCTTGTTTCATTCTTCTGCCCAAGGATATCTGGTTTTTCTAACACCACTTTGTTAAAAAAGGACATCTCCTTTCCATTTAATGCTTATTGGGCCTTAGTGAAAAATCAGTTGTCTGCATGCAGTTATCTTTATTTCAGGGTTTTCTGTTTTGCCCCATTGGTCTATGTATGTATCCATCGTTGTGCTATATCAGACTGTTTGACAACTCTGCCAGTGTCGTGATTGTTGAAATCAGGTAGTTCAAGACCAACTATTTAGTTCTTCATTTTGAGGAATTCTTTGCTAATCCTGGCCTTCTTCCCTCTCCGCATGAGGTTGGCAATTAGTTTTCCCATTTCTTTAAAGAATGATGTTGAAATTTGGATTGGGATTGTATTAAATTTGTAACTTTAGGGGTATTGACATTTTCACAATATTAAGTCTTCCTATCTATGGAGGTCTTTCATTCCTGTAGGTCTCTTTTGGTTTCTTATAATAATGTTCTGTAGTTTTCTTTGTACAGGTCTTTTATTTCTTTGGTTAGGTTTATTCCTAGGCATTTCAACTTTTGTGTGGCTCTTATTAAAGCTATTGTTTTCTTGCTGTCTTTTGCAGAATTCTCATTGCTAGTATACAGGAATCCAATTGATTCTGCTTGGTAATCATGTATCCTGCTACTCTACTAAACTCCTCAATTCTTTCCAACAATCCTAAAGCGGACACCTTAGGATTCTGTCTTTATAAAAGTAGCAAAATTTTCCCTTTTTCTTTCCCTGATTTTACTCCCTTAATTTTCTACTGTTATCTTATGGTTCTAGCTAGAATTTCCAGCACAAGAAATTGTGTTGAAGAAGAGTGGGGATAAGGGACATCCTTGCTGGGTTGTCTTATTCAATAGAAAATATATCAACTTTTCTCCATTGAATGTATTATTGGCTATGGGTTGTTCATATATTGTCTTTATTGTGTTGAGTTTTCTTTCTATTCCTCTCTTATTAAATACTTTTATTAGGAATGGGATATTGTCAAATGCGTTTTCCTGTATCAATTGATATTATCTTTTGGTTCTTAACCTTTTTCTAGTTTATGTGGTGGGTTATATTGTTTTTTGAATGTTGAACCATCTTTGCATCTCTGGTATAAACCCCACTTGGTCATGCTGTATTATTTGTTTGATATGCTGTTGGATTCTATTGGCCAGGATTTTGTTGAGAAATTTTGCATTTATGTTCATGAGGTATCTATAGTCTGGAGTTTTCTATCTTTGTGGGGTCTTTGTCTGGTTTGGGCATCGGGATTAGGCTGGCTTCATAGAATGAACTTGGCAGTTTGGTCAAGAAGCTGTCTTTTTTTTTTAACACCCCCAAGAATAAGTCCCTTTTATTTTCTTATTTATTTTTGCACTTTAAATCTTTTAAAAATTGATCATTTTGTTGGGAGCTCTTATAAATCTTATGACAATCCATCATTCAATGGTATTAAGCACATTTGTATATATGTTGCCATCAACATTTTCAAAACACCTTCTTTCTCCTGGAGCTCTTGGTATCAGCTCCTCCTTTCCACTCCTCTCCCACCCTCATGAATCCTTGATCAACTATATGATACTATCGTTGTTATTTTGTGTCTTACACTGGCCATTGTCTCCTTTTACCCACATTTCTGTTATTCTTCCCCCTAGAGGGCAGGCTGTATATATCCAACCTTATGATGCCTTTCCCCTCTCTCCCCCTTCCTACCCACACACCCGTCCTCACTATTCAACACCCTCATGATGTTGCTACTCCCATTTCTGTTCCCGAAGGTTTTATTTGTCCTCAATTCCATGTGTAGAGAGCTCTTATCAGTACCAATGTGTGTACTCTGGCCTATCCGAATTTGTAAGGCAGAACTGGGTCATGGTAGTGGGTGGAGCTGGGGGGCGGGTATGAGAGAAGCATTCAAGAACTAGAGGAATGATGTGTTTTACCTTGGTGCTATACTGCATCCTGGTGAAATCGTTCCTTCTAGTGACCCTTCTGTGGAAGGATGTCCCTTAGTCTACAGATGGGCTTAAGGTATCCACTCCAAGTCCCCTCTTTCATATAGATATATAATTGCTTGTTTTGGGTCTTTTGATACCTGATACCTGGTCCCATTGACGCCTCATGACCACACAGGTGAGTGGACTTTTTCCACGTGGGCTTATGTGCTTTCCTGCTAGATGGCCATTTGTTTAACTTCAACCCTTTAAGACCCCACATGTTATATCTTTTTTTTTACATCACTGCCCTCTAGTGGTCGTGGGAGCTACCCAGCACTGCTCCTAAGGGCCGCTGCTGGATTTGAACCTCCAAGCCGCTGGATTTGAACCGCCAAGCCTGTATGTCGCCATTCCACACTAAACCACTTAGGTCACCAGGGTTCAGTCCAATATTATATCTTTTGATAGGTAGGCACTGTCTGCTTTCTTTACCACATTTGCGTATGCACCCATTCTATAAAACATTATTTTGACTGAAGAACTATCCTGAGTCAATTCTGATACTTAATTGCAACCTGTTTTTTTCCCCTAGTAAACTTGATAGTTGTGACTATTATCTGTGAGTTCTTTGTGGCCCTAGCACAGAGTTATCAAACCCATCAGATAGGGACAAGAAGGGTAAGAGAAATTTTCCCAGTAGTTAATCTCTCTCAACCATTTACTAACTGCATGGTGGTGGGCAGCTCAATTTTTTTTTAAACAAGATGGGGATAGTTAGGCATCTTATTTAAGAGTGAGGAAGACATGAGTTTATCTGAGTTAAAGGCCTTGAATGGTGCCTAGCATATAGAAACTGCTAACAGATTAACCCTAGAAGAGTATCCCCACACCGGTTCTCAACTCCTTTTACAGTATTGGTTCCACTCTTAGGACGAACACATTGAGATGCAATACAAACATACACTTATGTATACAGACATATATACATATATGTATATATACACATATCTTTATATACACACACATATATTCACCATTTGGGAATCTTTAATTTATAAGCAAATTTATAATTTAATTTTTGCTATCCTTGGCCCCCGCAAATTACAAAAACAGTCCTGGGCACAGCATAGGCCTAGGTGCTCAATCCTCTCCCTCACAGTGATGTCTACTTACAGACCATGCAGGGGGGTCTGTTCACATACAGACTTCAGAACCTCCTCAACACAGAAGATAGTGCTGTTCGGTACAATTGCCATGTCAACCAGGCCAATGCACACTCACTTGGCATTTCTCATTTATTACCTAAAACCGAATGCAAAGCATAGTGATCCCCAAGTCCTGCCTCTCTATTATTGGACTGAAAAACCTCCATTGACTTCAGCTGGCAGCATGCGCCACTAATTGTGGACAGAGTTGGGCCCCTTGGGTTTTATATAGAACATTTTTCTTTTTTTTTTGTTTTGTTTTGTTTTCATGGGTTTGTGTTGTGGGCTGAGGGATTATTTTTATGTTTTTCCACTTCCTGATTCGTTTTAGGACTTGTTTATTTGGAGACTGCTTTAATAAATTGCACAGCAGGGTGAGTTAGTAACAGGGTTGGCATGTTTAACCAGGAAGTGCCTTCTATTCAGTTTGGGTTTTGGTGTTTGACTTCAGGGTACAGTCAATCTGTTTTAGTACCAAATCTTGCCAACGATCCCCTTTCCTTGATCTAGAGATGGTCATGGTGGTTAAGCAAGGCAACCGGGCTCTGCTCCAATGGGACAGTGAGCAAACCTCACATTTCAACTGTATTTTCTGAGTGCATTTGAATGCCAAGGCTGTGCTCCTTCTAGGTCCTCCTCTGAACTGTGTAAACCAGTTAACCTTCCCAAGGCAGGGACTAGGTCATTGTTGTAACTCCAGCCCCTGGTCCAGCCCTTATCACAAAATTGCTCCTTTGAGACCTAGTTTTTGAATGTCTATTCTGTGCCAGGTGTGGTAGATGTGATGGTGGATAAGACAAACTAGGCTCCTGTTCCTAAAGGAACATTTTATGGAGTGAGACTAAGGTACAGGTAAGCAAAGAACTGAAGCAGTAACTAGAGCATAATAGAGATTGTCATTAAGGTCCCTGACAAAGGGCAGAGGAGTCCTGGTAGGTCAGTGGTTGAAGTCCTTAGCTGCTAACTGAAAGATTGGCAGTTGGAACTGTGTTAGTGTTCTGAGCACTGAGTTTGCAGAAGACTAGAGTTTACAGGAGAAGCCCCCAATTCATTTATGGATCTCCACATAGGTCCAGCCTCCCTGAAATTCCTTCTGACTAGTAGCAGGGAGTGCGCTTTGCTCTCACTCAGACAGGGTGCATTCAGAGGGTGCACTGCTGTTCCTCTTCTGGCCTGTTTATCCACTCTGGGAGAAAGAGCATCACTGAGGGGGACTCACCCAGATCCTAAATGGAACTTGGGATGCCATCGTCTCCTCTTGTGGCCATGAGTCTCATCCTGGCTGCCTTGGTTGGAGGGTCCTTCATGAATCTTCAAAGCTATTCGGTCCAGCGTAAAGTGTGTGTTGCATCCCAACCACGGCTGCTCTTCAGCTCCTGTAACTGTTTCCAGTCATCCTTCTTGCCTTCTCCTGTTGTTTTCAAGTCTCTGAACCCCTGAGAACCTTCGTGCGCCATTATGATCTCATGTGAATGGTCTTCCTCTTGGATATGTAGTGTTTTTGTCTCATCTTATCTGGTTTGAGACTTTATAGGCATTGTCTTCAAACTAAATTTGAGATTTGAGGTCTCATATCTCAAAACAGAGCCCCTGCTTCTTCCATGGGGAGCAACTCTACTCTGTCACCCGTAAGATCACCTTGTCACTGTGAGCCGGAACTGACGGGATGATAACGGGTTTGGTTTTGATGAAGATAGTTATCAAAAATGAAGTTAGAGAATGCGATGGCATGGCAAGATGTGTGTGTGGTGTGTGTGTGTGTGTGTGTTGGAGTGGGTAGTGGTCAGGGAATAGTTCCCTCGGGCTAGTGACTGCCGAGTTGAGACCGGAAGGCAGCCGTGGGCACAACAGGCTTTCACCCGGATAGGCTGATGGGCAGAGAGGGAGCAGGGAGCACAGCGAGGTGGAGAGCACTGGTGGGCACAGAAGCAGGTGGGCAAGTAGACGAAGGCATGTCTGGAGCCTTGGCCCTGGCAGAGAGTTGTTAGATGTGATTCTCATGGGAACCTGGGAAGTTTCTAAGTGGAGGGGACACCCTCTTGCTTTTATTTCCAAAGAATGTCTGGTTGCATGGTGGAAAAGGGAGCTTGTGGGAAGAAGGTGAGCTGGGGAGCTGGGAGATCATTCAGATCGGGTGGCTTTGGGTGATTTTTTCAACAGAGTCTATTATTTCTAGGAAGACATTGGCCTTGTGTGGCCGAGGTTGATAGTGGAATGGGGGATCAGAGTGCTCCATTCATTTGTATGTTCAGCAGCAAGACCACATGCCTCTTGATCGCATCTTTGCATTTACTTGGAAAAGGAACCGGAGGAGACCAGAGTCGTGGCGTGGGCTGCTGGGGAGGCTGGATTTTTGCCGTGTACAGAGCCAGGCTGGGGACAGGGAGGGAGGGGGAAGCCGCACGGCCTGGGGAGGGACTTTGTTCAAGAAGGAAATAGGAGAGAAGAAGGTGCCCCCAAGCAGAACGCCCGGGTGATGCGGAGCACGGGGAGAGGGTGGCGTGCAGTGATAGCTTGTTTAATAGCGGGTGCATTGCATCGGCAACGTAGCCTGCGCTGCAAATGCCACACACCGGAACTTCTTTAAAGAGGCCATTGTCGATGTCTCTGAGCCAGTTAATTGCCCGTTTTTGTTATGTCAGGAACTCCTCAAGTTAAGCTAGAAAGAAACCATTCACGAATATGTTCCAGCTCTGTAGTTTAATGGGACAAGTTAAAAAAAAATTAAAAACTGATAAAATGATTTAGTTCATGGACGGATGAAAAACTCTCACCAGAAAAGCTGAAATTACATATTGTGCTTCTTCCTCTCATAGAAACCACTGAAATGCCTGCCGACTTAATCGGGCTAATGATCCATCACCGGTGTGCGTGAACCTGGGTCCACACAGGTTGACCGGCGCACAGCCCTAGCCCGCGATCTGGACCCTGGTGAGCCAGACGACCCAAGCAGGCAGTGGGAGTGCATGTCCGCAAGTGACAAGAAGAGACGGGCATGCAGGAAGGAGGTACACCTCCTGCTGGGAAGCCTTCAGCGACCAGGCTCTCTCTGCTTGGTTGCTCCGATTACTGAGCCCGTGGAGAGCACCGGTGGGGGGCTGAGGGATACACATTTTCAACCAAAGTTCAACTTGGGATGGCGAAGAGGGGCAGCTATGGGGACCCAGGGGTAGGGGAGCATTGCTAAAAGGCATATTACCTAAGTATTATTTTAGAAACCAAACACACGAGATTAGAAGAGATGAGCTGTGGCCATCTCTTCCAAGTCTAGACTTTTATTTCTACCTCCCTAGTTTTGATGACCTCAAGTCCCTATTCAGGGAAGCACCGTATTTCCAAAATGGACGCCAGAGTGGTGGTTAGAGAACCCCAAAACAACTCACTGCCATCCAAAGAACGGCAACTCATGGTTGTTAACGCCTAACGCCCCTCTGGGACCCCACAGACCTGATCCTGTGGGGATCAAAGGCAGCGAACCTTGACAGGGCGTTGCCCCCCAGCTTCCTCCTGAGGAGCGGCTGGTGGGTCCAAACCGCTGACTGCGTGGCCCAGTCCCCCACCGTGACGTCTAGAGAGTGCGCCAGAAACCTGGGGTCTGCCTCCAGGTTAACCCATATTCTCCATGAAGTCAAAAGCCCGAGGGTATGTCAGCTCCTGGTTCTGTAACTTACAGGTCCATGGTTTGGACTGAAGACCTCCCTGATATCTGTCAGATAGAGATTCTGTCCCTGTCCTCTGGGTGTGCCTGAAACAGGGCAATGCACTGGAGGGGCTGGGGCCGGCTTCCTGCAGGAGGCTACAAGTTGAGGAGCCTCACAGACAGGTTGCAGAGGGGGCCCTGGGCTCTGGAGCTTGTCTGGAACCCTGAGAGCCAGCGGGCCAACAGTCCCAGCCCCTTGGGACAGGTCAGCTGGTCACCGCAACATTTCCCTTTTCATTTTAATCTTGGTGATTATCTGAGAGGAAAAACCCATAATGGGTAGGAAAGAAAAAGTGGTTTTGCTTCAGCCTGCCTTTGTTTTTCCTTTGCTAGGCGTGAGTCAGAGCACCTGGTTAACTGGCCAGGTTCTGTCCAGTAGGTTCTGATTCATGGCGACTGCATGTGGCGAACACCCCGCTGATTTTTCAGAAGTCGAGTCCCAGACCTTTGTCTCAGAGGCCCCTCTGCATGGACTCGAACATCTAGCCTTGCAATCAGCAGCCACACGTGTTCATCCTTTGCACATGCCACCAAAGACTAGGCACGCTGCAAGTGACACTCAACAGGAAGGTTTCTCAGCCTCCAGGAAAGGAAGGGCAGTGGGGAAAGAAAATGGCAAGGGACTTTCGGGGGAGGAAGATGTTCCTGGAGAAAGGGGACTGAAAACTGACACGTGGAGTCCTAAAGCAATGTGCAGCCCGCTGGGGGCACCTTAGAGGCTACTCAGCCACTAGGAGACCCACCTCGTCCTGTGATTTGACTGCCACAGCATGCTTAGATGGTCCCTGTCCTAGATTTGGAGTTTCACTGGAAACACCCAGGTCCTCTTAGCAAAGGAGTGAAGGACGTCTATGAAGACTGCATACTCCCCAGAGAGGGGAGCCCCGGGATGAGGGAAGAACCTTGTCCTTGAGGTCGCTGCTGGAGGAACAACCATCCCCAGAGCAGGGTAGATGACCCAGAGGCAAGGTACTCACAGGCTCACTTGTGCTTACATGCAAATTGATAGTGATCAGTTTTATATGGGTTTCACGAGTGGCCTGGGTACTCCGTCCTTGTCAAGGAGTGTACATTTGAACGGAGACTTTAACTATGTGTGAAGGTGCTGTGGAGAAGGGAGATGGATCAAGGCCCATCACACCTAGAAGCAGAATCTTTGATGTGGTGAAAAAAGGTGCAATTGCTCCCTGAGGGTTTGCAGGTAAGCGCCAACAAGTCTGTGTTTATAATTTGCTGGTAGGGTCATCCAGCACTGTCCCAAAGATAGCCACATCCCAGTTCTTGGGACTTAGCTGGGTTATTGCCTTTGCAAAAGGGACTTTGCTGATGTGATGAGAAGAAGGATTTTGAGATGCATGATCTTTCAGGATTACCTGGGTAGGTTCTTAAGATCCTTGTAAAGACACTCCATGAGTGTCCTTATAAGAGGGAAGCATAAGGAGATGACTACAGAAGAGGAAGAAGGCAATGTGATGATGGTAGCAAGGGGAGGGAGGTGATCTAGGGTCCAATGATCATGGAGGAAGGACATTCTGGAAGAGGCAAAGAAAAAGATTCTTCCCAGAAGTCTCCAGAAGGCACCAGTCCTGCCAATCCCTTGACTTTCCAGGGGTCCTCAAACTATGGCCCGTGGGTCACATGCAGCCTACGGAGGACATTTATCTGGCCTGCTGGGTGTTTTTGCCACCGCTGCAGTCCTGCTTAGCAGCCGACTCATCATGGGCCCTCAGTGAATTTGTTCATAGTTTTCTTTTTCTTTTTTTTTTTTAACTATAGCCAGCCCTTCAACACTCTGAGGGACAATGAACCAGCCCCCTGTTTAAAAAGTTGGAGGAGCTTCTGATCTCTAGAAAGAGAATACATTTGTATGGTTATTAAGCCATCAGTTTTGTGGTAGTTTCTTCACAGAAGCCACAGGAAATTAATACAATGTGCGACTTCCCTCCTACTCACTCTTTCTAACCCCCTGTTTCCTTCCCTGTAAAATGGACACGCTGCTTTGGATATTTGCCCAATTTCTCAGACACTGGTTGGGAGACTGAAATGAGAATTGATGAGAGAGCTTCTTACTAATTATAATGCACTATCCATATGTGATTCTTAAAGCATGCTCATCTCAATGGCAGCCCTTGGAACAAGATCAGAGTGGTTGGTTAAAGTTAGAGGTGCCTGTCTTTAGGAATGATGGTGCATGAGGGAGAGATGGAAGAATTCAGGAAGGAGGTATGGACACAGAAAAGGATGAGACATAGGTCTTTTCCAGGATACTCAGGGTTCAGGGTCAACTGAGGGAAAGATCAAGATTTAAGCTATCACAGGAGCTGGAATATGACTTAAAGTTTCTTCCAATGGATTAACCAGCACCCAGCAAGCTAAGACCCTCTACCTCTTTGAGCAAGGGGAGAAAGGAATCAGTAGTTAGGGAGAGGTCCTCTTCATTTGGGCAAGGACAGGCAAAACCTTCTTGATCCACAGGGGCATTGTGAATGCTTCAAGGTGTTTAAAGACATTGCAGAGTTGATCTGGGATGCTGAGTTGGGATTGTCTCTTGAATTCCTCAGGATTCTTGATCTACCTTAGATAGAGACCTACTAGTTCTTCTAATTGTAGTTATTATATGTTCCCTTGACCTTCTTGAAGGCACGCTGTTAGTTAATACCTTCATCAGTATATTAGGTAAAAATATGATGTTTTCTTTTATTCACAGCCTAGTCAATGCCCAAGAAATTTTCAGCTAGACTAGACAAGCATCATTGATAAGGCCTTGGTTTCCCTTAGGACATGATATCTCCAACCATCCAGTGAAATGATGGTTCATTCCATGTCCTCAAATAAGCAATTGGTAGGCCCTTGAAGGTATTTGCCTGACTGCATGGCTGAGTTCTTGAAGAAATGTATGGCCTTGTGAAACTATGACTTGGCTAGCCCAACACCTGGCTTTATTCTTGACCCATTCAACTTGTTCACATATGCCCTAACACCTTGCATACTAGCATAGGTCCTGTTCCTCAAAAGGGCCAAAATCTAAGCCCAATATGGTAATGATTTCACAGTTTCTGAATGGGGCAGGTCCTTGTCTAGCTCAAGGTTATCTAACGGCAACAGGTGCCCAGAGGCATAGAACAAGGTGATGGATGAAGTGAGGGGTGGGTTTGCAAAGCTTTGCCTGTTGTCTTGACAACCATGCTTTACAGCTGTCCTTATACTGATCTGCATGATTTCAAGCAATGAAGCCATTGTTGTATTTTCTCTGTTCGTTTTGAGTTTCCATGGGCAGTTCTGTCAGTAGGCTCAGTGTATAGCCACAGGGGACTTGCTATCAGATGAAATCTAACAACTGACTTGACTTGCTCCCAACTTTTTTCAAAGAGAGGGGTCCACACTTGCAGTCTTTATGTCTTTACCTCCTACTCTGTGGCCCATGGG
This sequence comes from Nesogale talazaci, assembly GCA_004026705.1. Lineage (NCBI taxonomy): Eukaryota > Metazoa > Chordata > Mammalia > Afrosoricida > Tenrecidae > Nesogale > Nesogale talazaci. The sequence goes on along the minus strand of PVJH01000286.1, from coordinate 327,255 downwards.
CTGCTACTGATTTGCCCAGGATGTGTTGGTTGCCAAATCCTATGTAGAACCTTTCTGAGGAATCTGATTGTGCTGGCAAATGGTCTCCTCTCCTAACTATTTCCCTCCCGATCTTCATTACACTAGTTAGCCCTGGTTGTCCACCTCCTCAGTCTCTCTGATTGGCCACTCCTCAGATCTGTTCATTGGCTCCTTTCCTGTCTAATGTAGTTCACTCTGGAGCTCTGAATTCAGCCTTGTTCTCTCCTGATGCTGCACACTCTGTGGAATACTCAATGACAACATGGTTTCAGACACAGACGGTTCACTAGTCATCAGGGTTTGTGGTGGCCTGTGGGGTAAGCCCTGGGTAGCTAATGGCAAAATCCATTGTTCAAATCCACCAGCGTATCTGTGGGAGAAGGATGTGACTGTTTTCTCCTATAAAGTTTTATTGTCTCAGAAACCCCACAGGGTGCCTATGGGTGAGAATTGACTCCATAGCAATAATTTGTGTTTTCGTGGGATTTTGGCTCACCAAGACATGTTTCTCCAACTCTCGGACTCCATCTCCGCTAACCTCTCTTACGCCTTGCCGTTAGCTGCTGTGGCTACCCAAATCACCTATCTTTAAGTTAATTCTGACTCCTGGTGACCCACATGAGTGCCCCAATATTTTCAGTGGCTGATGTTTTCAAAATTTATTCATCAAATCTTATTTCCACAGAATCTCCTGGTAGATTCGAACCTCCATCCTTCGGTTAGCAATATCCAACCTTTGTGATAACTGTTTGCATCACCCAAGGACCAAAGGAATCATATCAGGTTCCCTACAATCTCAAGTAAATCTACCCTCTCTTGGCCACACCTGCCAAGGTTTTCAGATCAATCGATCTCTATAGTACTATAGTGTGAATGATTGCTTGGCTTACCAAGCTCGTACTCTTACTGATTCCTCTCCCTTTTCACTATTCCTCACTCCCTTCATGTTCTCGTGCTTCTCCTTACTGAACACAAATTCCACTCTCCGTCATCATAATTATATCCTAACCTATACCCTTGACTCCATTGCCCTGCCTCATTTCCTCAGACTCATTTGGTGAAACCACAACCTTAGTTAAATCCAAGTCTATTCTCTTTCATCCATGAAGCTGCATCTGACTGGAGGAAAGCACTTAGCCACAAAGACTGGACTCACTTTAAATTCATGACCATGAACCTTAAGTGGGTTCTTAATGCTGCCAGGCAATCACTCTAATAGTTCCTGGTCCTTTAATTCTCTCAGTTAACGAATTTCCTCCCCCCACCCCCACCATGTCCAAGTTCACTCTCAGCTAATGACTTTACTTCACTGAGAGAATTGAAACAATCAGAAGAGGATGACCACAGACTTCCAACTGTCTCCCCCTCCCCACCATCATTCACACTACCATCTGCACCCATGTGAATGTGCCTCTGGCCTGTGCCACAGATGAACAATGAGTGGTTCATGCTTTAAAGGCAGTCCTCTGCATTTACATCTGGTGCCACCCATGCTCTGCTCAATGATATTGCTATAGCCCGTTTACATTTTCTCTAACATCTTCCATGTCTGTACTCTCTGTTCTCTCAGAGCCAAAGCCAGAGCCTTTCCAGACATTTCTGCTAAGGTCCACATAGCCCACTCTGTGTGGTGACGGTGATGTCTCCTGCTCCTCTCTTGCTCACTTGATTCCACCTGAGCCCAGCGGTGAGTCACCCAGTAAATAAGCTAAACACTCACCGATGCATCTGCACACAACAGTCTTACATTTTTTTCACATCTAAGATTCTGTTTCTAGGTATGCCTTGCATCCACTTCTCTCCTCATTCCATTACGCCTTCCTACAGAAGCAAAGCTGCTTTTCAAATGTACGGTCTGTGGCAGGGACTGTGTAAACCATGTAAAACTGTTCACTGCGGATGAGTAAATGGTTCCAAGTAAACTCATGTTTCCCTTGCTTATTGCATAATCTGCCCTAGCTCTGTGGCTTCCTTGATATTCCTAAACCTTGGGGCACTTTCCCTCTGCTCTCTGGGATGTTCTCCTAGTGTATCATCTGCTTTGGCAAAGGAGGGTGCTATAGATGTAGCCATACAACGTTGTTTACCAACTTCAAATCTTCCCTCAGCTCTCCCATCTCAGCAGGGCCTTCTCTGACCACCCTGAGACAGTGGGTTCAGCTCCAGATCGCTGCCATAGAGCAGAGCAGATATGTTTTTTGGTTTCACAGTATCTATAAACGTTATGTTTACATGATACTGGAGTCTGTTGAGCGTGTAGTAGCCTTCTGAATAAGTTTGATGTAGTGTGAGATTTACTAAAATGTGATTCAGAGGTGCAGGCTGTTGGAAAATGTTACTGACAGACTCACTGGGTGCTGAGTTGCTACAAACCTTCAATTAAAAAAAAAAAAAACTATCTCAGAGAGTAAGAAGAGAAGTGAATGAGACCCTGGCGTGCCTGTCATTGCTACTATAACACACGTAGTTATTACTGTAACACACATGTAGTTATTACTGTAACACATGTAGTTACTACTGTAACGTACACACGTAGTTATTACTGTAACACACACATGCTTCCAATGTCCCTTGCTTTACTCGCTGTTGAAAACCATCTATCTACCTTACACTATATAGTTTGTTTGATGATTCCACTCTTTAACTGTCCGTGTCACATTAGAATGTGAGCCACTTCCCATTAGGTGTCTCTGTTCTGATTATTATCCAAGCACTAAGGACAGCACCTAGCATAGACCCAGAGCCTCAAGAAAATGTTGTTGACTACATGACTAGCCACTGGTCTTGTCCAAGAAGATGTCCTCTCCATGCTAGCCTCCAGTTCCCAGCCTTATTTCCATCAGCTTCATTCATATACTGAAAAGCCTACAGTTTCTCAAATACATTATGGTTCTTCATCCCCCGCCACCCCCACCCCAGTTTCTGGAGTGAACCATTTTCTAGTCACAAAGACTTCCTTGTCATTCTCTATATGCAGCAAGGTCTTTTCCCTCCAGATTTCTCTTGTCCTTATTTCTTGTTCCTGCGATGCTCACCTCCTCCTTTGTCCAAAAGTGAACTTCTACTCATAGAACTGTGCTCTTGAGAGGCCTTCCTGGGAGTTCCAGGCCCAATCCAGGACTTCCATAGAACCTTGTAGGAAATGTTACTATGCAAGTAGGGATTATTGCAGTTTTGTGTTCTGAGTATCTTTCCAGTGCCTGGCACTGTGTGCATGAGCATATGTCTAGTGGTTTAATAGAACTGACTAAGGTTAGAGATGGTGGCTACTGTCAAGCAAAGATCCAGTATAACTCTTGTCCATATTTTCCAGTCCCTGGCTGACTCTTGACTTGTGGAATAATACTCTCCCTTTTTGCTGTGCCCTCTTCAACTCCCACTGCAGACTTGTACCACCACTCCCACTGGAACCAATGTTGGCCTGGACAGAAATGATATAAGGAGCGCCTTTCCATCATCTCAATAGTCAACACAAAATAATACTTCTTTTACTACACCTTTGTCCCTTGTGTCCAAGTTCTAAAGACTAGACCTTTAACCCTTTCTCAAGGGTTCAGTCTCTCCAGAGGTAGCTTAACACAATCAAACTTGGTAGACTAGAGAGCTTTGACTATATTTATTCTTTACCTGTGTTCCACAGATGAGAGACTCCTTTCCCTTACTTGAATCTTCTAGCTTCTGGCCTATCCTTTTTTTAAAAAAAAATAAATCATTTTATTGGGGCTTCATACATCACTTATCACAATCCATACATACATATATTGTGCCAAGCACCTTTGCACACCTCCTGCCATCATCATTCTCAAAACAATTGTTTTTCCACTTGAGCCCTTGACATCAGCTTTTCATCTTTCCCCCTTCCTCCCAGCTCCCCCTCCCTCACAAATACTTGATAATTTATAAATTATTACTTTATCATATCTTAAACTGTCTGACATCTCCCCTTACCCACTCCTCTGCTGTCCATCCTTCAGATAGGAGGTTATATGTAGATCCTTGTGATTGACACCCCCTTTCTACGCCTTCTTCCCTCCACCCTTCAGGTAGCTCCACTCTCTCTACTGGTACTGCGGGATTCATCTGTTCTGGATTTCCTGTATTTCCAGTTCCCATCTGTACCAGTGTACCTCTTCCAGTCTAGCTGGATTTGTAAGGTAGTATTGGGATCATGATAATTGAGGGGAAGAAGTCTTTAAGAACTAGAGGAAAGTTATATATTTCACCGCACCCTGACATTTTTATCAACTCATCAATTCCCAGTTCTGGAACTTTGCTTATATCTTGAGGTGCTTGGGGTTCAATAACCAAGTAATAATGACTTTTGTTTTGATGGGTGAGTTAAATTCCACAGATTCGTCTTTCCCCATTTGGCTTATTTCACTACCAATTGCTGAGTAGAGACCAATCATCTGAATGTGAAAGGGCTATGTGACAGGGTTGACACCTTGTTTTTGATGTAATGCGATGTACAATTTGTGCTATTACATCAAACAGTGTTTCTATCTGTTAAAATGATTTGTGAAATGTATCTTTTTTTTATTCTATAGGAAAATGATTTATTTTGCTTCAAAGTTACTTTTCAATTAAAAAAATTATTGACCACTTTATGGGGTGCTCTTACAGAGGTCAAAGCCGTCCATAAATCAATTACATCAAGCAAACTCGTACAGATTCTCCCATTATCATTTTCAAAATATTTTCTTTCTGCTTGAAACCTTTGACTTCAGCTCCTCTTTATTCCCTCCCCCCCACCCAACCATCCTCAAGAATCCTTAATAAGTTATATATTATTATTTCAAAACTTGCACTGTCTGATGTATCCCTTCACCCATAGTTATTATTCATCCCCTGGGAGGGGTGTATACATCCATTGTTGCTGTCAGTTATCCCTTCCCACCCGACCTTCCTCTCCCCATAAGGAATTGTTACTCTAATTACTGTTTCTAAAGGGTTTATCGTGGATTCTGTGTGTCAAAAACTCTGATCTGTACCAATGTACACACACCAGTCTAGCAAGATTTGTGAGGTTGAACTGGAGCCATGATGAGAGAGAGAGTAAGCATTAAAGAACTAAAGGAATGTTTCGTTGGTACCACACTGCACCTTTGATGAGTTGTCCTTTCCATGGGTCCCTTCTGTGAGGGAGTTTCTGGTTACAAACAGATGGTCTTTAGGGCTCCCCTCTGACCTCTCTGCTTCACAATGACATGATTGTTTTTGATCTTCTGATCCGTGGTCCGGTCAATATTTCATGATCACACAGGTTGGTGTGCTTCGTCCATGTGAATCTTGTTTTCCTGCTAGATGGCCATTTGTTTAAATTGAAGCCTTTAAGGCCCCAGACACTATATCTTTTAATAACCCGGCACCATCAGCCTTCTTCACCATATTTGTATATGCAATCATTTTGCCTTCAATGATTATATCAGGAAGGTAAGTATCACACAGTGCCATGTTATTAGGACAAAGTGTTCTTATGTTGAGAAAAGGCTTAAATAAAGGCCTGAAGTCCATCTGTACTTCAGTGCTTTTCCTCATAAATATATATACATAGCACAATATCCCTCCTTATATATACACATATATAAATAAATATATATACATAGCACAATATCCCTCTTTATATATATCCCTCCTTTATATATATATAAATAGATTTACATATATATGTGTATCTTCATACCTCTATGTAGTTTTTACCTCCAATTTTTTCCTTAAAATTATTTAAAAGAAATATATGTTGACAAAAATGCAGAAAACATTAAGAGCATGAAAAATTTTTAATTATATTTTTTCATCCCAAAGTAGTCATGAATACTGTGCATTTTATGCTGGATTTTTAATGCATGGGTATGTGTACTATGTGTGCAGTGAATTATAAAATCAAACTATTTTATTTACATAGCATTTTAATCTTTTACTAGTTTAATATGAAATATTTCTGGTGTCAATAAATATTATTCTAAATTATTACTTTTAGTTGCTGCAGAGTCCACATTACAAATGAAAGCTGCCAAATATATTTAATGAATTCCCTATTTTTCCATTCAAGTTGTTTAAAATTTTATGTTTTAAAAATCCCTGTTATAAACTGCTTCAGTTTTTGAAATGTTTGCATGTGTTTCTAAGATAAATTCCTGGACACTTACTCTTGAATCACTTCAGGATTTTTTAATAGTTTCAAATTAATTTGCGAAAAGTTGTATTGCTTTACACACCTACCAAATATGTATAAGCGTATAGATTTTCCTGCACCTTCTCTAGAAAAATGAGGACAAACTTAATTTCCTTCATTTTGTAACCAGATGTTATTCAGCAGGAAGGAAATCTCCATCGAATGCAACATTCCCAAACAAATAAAACTTCCAAAAGAATTTTCCTTTTAGCAAATTTACCTGCAAACTAACTGGTGAATCAAAGATGTCTTGAAGTTTTCATAGCCAATTAAAAAGGTTTCTAAAGGGTAAGAAGACACATTCATATCTATCAGCAGGTATTTTCCCTTGATTGCCACCTGTGCTGAATTAGTTTCTCTATGTGCTTTTGTTGGGAGCCGCAGAGTCAGTTCCACCCCCCCAAGGACCCCACGTGCAAGAGATTTGTCCCAACGATTGTGAACCTTGAGGCCATTGTTTCAGCCACTATGTCAGACCATTCTGTTGACAGTCTTCCTCTTTTTTAATGACCCTCATATTTACCAAGCATAATGTCCCATTCTAGGCACTGGTCTTTTATTTTTTCATACTATATTTTATCTTTCTAACATATACTTTAAATACTAGTAACATATCCAAAATACATGAGACAAACTTTCACCACTCTCATTTCTAAGGAGTTTTCTGGTTGTACTACTTCCAAGACAGATTCATTTGGTCTTCAGGCAGTCCATGGCACTTTCCATATTCTTCACCAACACCATAATTTAAAGGCATCAAGTCTTCTCAGTTCTTCCCTATTCTCTGTTCAGCTTCACATGCATATGAGGCCTTTGAACATATCAAAGTAAGCTGCACCCTTAGTTCTCAATGTGACAACTTTGCTCTTTAATTCTTAAAAGTGATCTTTTGAAGCAAATGCATCCAATGCAATAGGTCGAGTAAAATGAAATACTTGACAACTGCAACATTCATTCTTTATCATGCTGTAAACTGTTTGTTTTCTTTACTTTGAGTTGCAGCCCACCATAGTCTTTGATGTCATCTCCATGCGTACTACTTTTTATGTAGTAGTTGAGTAATCAAAGCAGCATGTAGAATTTATGAACAACACCCTGGAAAAGATTGTGTCGAGATGCCAAAATGAGTAAGTCTAGGCCATTGTTAAGGATTGGATTATATCCCCTAATATATGATTTCCAGTTTTATGTACTTATGCTCCCTTTGGTGATCTTATGGATTAAATTATCTTGAAGTGTAAATCCTGATCTTTATGATGTTAATGAGGCAAGATTAAAGGTCATTATATCGATGAGAGTGGGTATCCTCTACAAGTTTAGATTGTATTTTGAGTCAATCTCTTTTGAGATTTTGAAGCAGAGATCAGAGGGAACTAGCAACCAGCAAGAAAGAAGAGGCAGGAGCGAAGCATGTCCTTTGGATCCAGGATCTTTGCACTGAAAATCTCTTAGGAGACTTTTGATGCTTGCAGAAGACTGATGCCAAGACACATGTAGCTCTCCAAGGAACACTGAACCCATGGATGTTGGAAAGTGACAGGGGCCTCCCTCTAGAAACAAGAGGGGGTAAAAACCTTCTCCAGAGCTGACACCCTGACTTCTAGCCCTCTGAACTGTGAGAGAATCATTTTTGTTTATTAAGGCTATCTACTTATGTTATTTCTGTTCTAGCATCTCATTGAACTCGGAGGTCTTGGACATTTGTAGGAGAGTTAGCACTAAACCAGAACTTGAAGCAGAAGTTGCTCTGGGTGTGTTGTTGTTACCAACTCTTACTGACAGAGGAGAACTCTTACATAGGGTTCCCTAGGTTGCAATCTTTAGGGGAGCAAATCACCAAGTCTTCTCCTGAGAAGTCACTGATGGTCTCAAATCACCAACTTTTGGTTAGCTGTCAAGCACTTAACAATTGCACTATAGGGTTTATTATTATTATTAAATACAAGTCAGAACAATGATAAGTTTCCTAAAGGAGCAATGAAGGAGCACAATGCTGTGGGTACTGGAGCAGGAAGAGAGTACTTCCGAGTGGGGAAAGAGGAACAGAATCATAGACAGGTTTGGGGTGGGCTAGCGTGGTTGAGTGTGGAAGTTTTGGATTCAAGGTGAAAGAAATATCAGATGCAATCACCAGGGCTCAGGAGAAGAGAAAGGTTATGGGTGGGTCACTGAGTGCTGGGTGGAAGATCAGAGCAAAGGAGGAGGTCTCAAGAAAGTGGGTCTCCTGGGTGCCACCATTGACCTTGTTCCTTCTCACCTTCTCAGTCTCTAGCATGCTATCATTCACAGGAGGCATTCAAGGACATTGAGATTAAAAGAGCTAATGAATGAATGAAGACCCATGAATGATAACTGGATCAAAGCCTTCAGGTGTGTGGCAGGAGAGTTCCTGCATCCTTTGCATGACGGATTTCAGATGAATCCATTGTCGATTCACAGGGTTGATGGTGAGGGATTTCAGAAGTATATCATCAGCCCTTTCTTCCTAGGTTGGAAGGAATGCTGACACCTGTTGAGCATCTTAGCAGCACAGAAGCCTCCACTGACAGCATATGAAGGAAAGTAAGAATTCTGCCATGGAACCACCAATATCCTCTTCATAGTACAGAAGTCCCCCTTTTCAAACCATTTGCTGGTTGTTTATCTGGAAAAAATAGAGATTATGTTAAATGTCTTAATTATCTTAAATTAAATATGTCTACGTTTATTCATAAGCTAACTTTTTAAAGATATAGAACCAAGAGTTTTAAAACTTGTTTTGAGTAAGAACCCACTGATTGTTTTCCCTACTATTTTCAGTAAACCACACATATGTGATATGCTATGCCTTTCCAGTTCTGGTTCCTTTGATGTGGGAGGCACACTTCAAAGACCCCTGTGAAACAATCTAAAAGCAGACCCTTTTCAAATTTCTACTACTTTATTCCAAACTTTATGCTTAGCTCTCTTACCCACATAACATTATGCTGTATGTTGTTTTAGCACCTTGCATTTACTACTTCTTTCCAAATAATTCTACTTATATTTCATTGACACAGCCTTTTTATCCCCCAACTCACATATCATCACTTTATAGAATATGGACAACATTTATGCAATCACAGTAACAAGAAAATCTGGAAGTATCTGAGAGCCTACCGAACCAATTCTTGAAGAGAACCCAGCCTGTGGAAGCAGAAGCACGCAGGCTCCAGTCACCGTGTCCTCCCAAGAGGAGATGGGACATCTTCAAATGCCCACAAGCTGGTCCGTCTTTAGTCCTAAGAATTTCTAGAAGCTCACCAGCATCTCTTACCACAACACATGGAAACCCACATCAAGCCTGATGTGTACCACACAAAGTGGACAAAAAGGCAGGCTGCGCTAGGGTTCATACAAGGTGACTTCCCTTGAAAGCTACAAAAGGAAGCTGTGATCACGCTTATACCTACTATTGAGTTCCATGGGGGGGCCTCACAGGCAGCAGTAGAGAGATGCTCCAGGGTGTGTAATTATTTTAGTATAAATCTGTCCAAAGTGAGGAGAGAGGCTCCTGGGGACATCGGAACAGCGCTTGGCTTGTTGCTAATATGTACTAAACAGCTCCAAATAAAAATGGACATGGCTTTCTGCTACACTAGGCAGATTACTTGACTCTCTGGGAGTAGAATACTTGGAGGAGAAAAATGAAAGCTTCCAAGACACTGGCTGGTGTCCTTAGCAAAATTCATTTTCCCTGGTTGAGGTGACTGGTTCCCTGCAGGAAGGAAGCAAAGGCAGCCCACCTGCCTAACTCATGGTAGTATTGCAGGCCCTCCGAGTCTTGTCCCTCAGAGCAGGGAGAGTGGCCTGGTGGGGAGGGGCACAGTAAGAGTCAGGAGTTAACCATCTTTTCCTTTCTTCGGCTTACCTTGCCACATGGCTAAGATAAAACTCCTTTAAGCCTAGGTCTTTTTCTTCCTCTCTTTGTAAAATATTGGGAAACTGAAAGCATGTAGGAAGAGTCAAAAGCCAAGAGTCAAGTTCATGATAGGTTCATGATAACCCTAACCCTAACCCAAGGGTTTCTGAAGTGATCATTCAGTTCTTTCAGGGGTGAGGACCATTCACCAGCCTGTCTCCTCAGCCCCTTTTCACTTAAAGGACATGACTATGATTTGGCTAAAGCCTAACACCCCCTTGATCCACTCACCCAGGTTAATTAGTACTTCTGCCCTTGAAAATGATCTTACCCCTGAAGATTACCCTTGGGGCACGAAAATCATTGCCCAGAAGAACTTGGTGAGCCAAGGAATTGAAATACATCCAGAGTGTTGAGCTATAAGAAAAATCTTCCACTCACCTTGAGGATTTTAAAGGTCCTTTCCACCTCACCCTTCAATAAGTAACCACCACCCAAGCTTGTTTTTTTCGTTTTTCAAATCCTCCTATCCCTGAGGAGAGGGTAATAACCACCCACCCCACCCTACCCCTCCCCCCCTTGCAAAGCAAATCTGGCCTTTCTCTGGAACACTCCCAAGTCATCAAGAGCAGGCCAACAGGAACCCAGGGGAGCTGAGGCATAGTTGATCCCCTCAGAGCCTTCCTAGCCTGCGACTATGCTGGATGAGGAGAGGAGTCAAGCGAATGTTAGTGCATCAGCTGGTGCAGTGTTCATCACAGTGTGCTAGATGCCATCACCATTAAAACAAGCCGAGGAACAGGAAAGCCTTGGCAAGGAAAGAAATGGTCTCTTTCTAAATAAATGGATGATTAAATTTAAATCTGATAAGGAACAAATGAACCTGTAGTTCTTCCTGGTTTGAAGTGGCATGGACCCAGAAAAACGTTGAGGCTGTATGTGTAGAGGTCATGCAAAAATACTTCTTTCTTTAGGACCACCTTTGAAAGCTGGGCCTCGAAGGGGTGGGGGAGGAATTGGAGACACGGCTAAGGGGATAGTTCTCTGAGGGCTGGCATTGTTGGGAGGGCCTGAGGCGGCAGGGACCAGGCAGTGATGCCATCTGGCTTCAGTTGAGTGGGCTTTGGAAAGTAAGCCGGTGTTCTGAAGGCAAGGCAAGAGGGTTCTTGGTGCCAGGGAACAGAGTAAATGAGAATTTGTCTCTAAGCCACCGATTCTGGAATTTCCCATAATTAACATTCCAGTTGAATATTCAAAAGACCAGGTTTGGGTAGGCCTGGAAATTAAAATAGCATTAAGTATTTGGGGTCTAGTTGTGAAGGTAATGGCCTGAGAAACCATGACCTTTGCCATCTGTGGGGTGTGGCTCCGTTGCTTTTCAACTGTCAAGTGGAACTGGCTTCAGAAATTTAAAATACGTCATTGTTGACAAGGATCCTAGAGACAGTCTAGTTTAATGTCTTTATTTTACAGAAACGTGTCTTGAATACTAGTAAGGCAAAGCTTGCTATTATATTATTAATAGTAGTCATAGGATTGTGTTAATTGCCTTAAGTATATAAGTTCATTTCATCTTCACAGGCTCTTTCAGAGTAGTTGTTATTTTATGAGTAACAAAACCGATGCTCACAGAAGTTGAACACTTTCCCTGAGATCACTCAGCCAGAAGAAATGGGATGGGCATAATTGGGCCTTGAGATCAAATCTATTAGATTTTAGAGATGTGGTTGGTGCAAGCGGGTTGCACAGTACTGCAAAACTAAAGGTGGAGGGTTCAAAACACCCACCGGTGCCATGAAAGAAAGGCCTGGTGATCTACTTCTGTAAAGACTGCCATCAAGACAATCCCATGGATCAGTTCTACTCTGCAGCACATGGGGTTGACATGAGTTGGAATTGACTTGGTAGCCACATGCTGCTAGGTCTTCAGGGAGTAGCTTGTAGCAACTCCGAATTTGTCTCAAGGGTCCAAAGAGAACCCTAATAGTGAGAGGGAAGAGGTGCTCCTTTCAACAGCTCATACGGCACCACTTGCCAATCGGAACAATCATATACATGCTGTGCTAGCTTCTATTGAGCCGGCTCTGACTCAGAGCAACCCGACCTTGTGAACAACAGGAGACACCTCTGCATCATCCCAGTTCTTCCTTTCCTAGATACGAACCCACTGCTGCAGTTGCCGTATTGAATCCAAGCCTTGGATTCTAAAGTTGAAAGAGTCCCTTGGCATAATATTGAATGATGTAGGAACCTTACAAAGAAGATGGAAAGTATAATGGTCACTGTACCAGAAAAAAAAACTACCTGACTTTTAACCATTTCAGAGGTAGCATAAGAGCAAGAACCCAGTGTGAGGAAGAAGTCCAAGCTACACTGAAAGCATTAGTAAGAGACAAGGCTCCAGGAGTTGATGGAAGGCCAATCAAAACGTTTCAACAAGCTGAATGAGTCACTGGAAGCACTCACTCATCTATGCCAAGAAATTTGGGAAAGCTACTTGGCCAACTGACTGGAAGAGATTCATGTTTGTAACCATTCCAAAGAAAGGTGACCTGACTGAATGCTCAACGTTTAGAACGATGTCATTGATATCACCTGCAAGTAGTTTTCTTGGAAGTCAGCCAACAATAGTTGCAGCAGTACATGGACAGAGAGCTTCTAGAAATTCAGAAGAGGATGTAGATATCATTGTCAGGTGGATTGTGCCTGAAAGTAGAGAAAACCAGAAAGCTATTTATTTGTGTTTCATGGACTACACAAAGGCATTTGATGGTATAGAGACAAACAAACTATGGATAGCCTTGAGAAGAATAAGAATTCCCAAACACTTCATAGTGTTCATATGGTAATTGTACACAGATCCACAGACAGTTGCGCTAACAGAACAAGGGACTGTCCCATGGTTTAAAGTAAACAAAGGTGCGCATCAGGGTTATATCCATTCACAATACTTATTCGATCTATCTGCTGAGCAAATGCTGAGCCAAAACTGGATTATATGAAGAAGGAAATGGTATCAAGATTGGAGAAGGCTTACTAACACCTGCGATATGAAGATGATACAACCTTGCTTGCTAAGAAGTGAGGAGGACTTGATACGTTTGCTGATGAAGATCAAGGATTTCAGCCTTCAGTATAGATTACAATTCAATGTAAAGAAAATCCCCATCCACAACTTGATCAATAGGCAGCAGCATGATAAACAAAGAAATCATTGAAATTGTCATAGTTTTGTCTCGCTTGGATGCACTATCAATGCTACTGGAAGCAGTAGTCAAGAGTTCAAACTGCACAAGAGATCTTCTGTTGAAAAGCAAGGAGGTTACTGAGGACTAAAATGTACCTGACCCAAGCGGCGGTGTTTTCAATTGCTTCATGTGCATGTCAATATTGGACATCAAATAAGGAAGATCAAAGAGAAACAGATGGATTTGTACTATAGTGTTGGCAAAGAATTTTGAACGTACCGCGGACTGCGTAAAGAACCAACAGCTCTGTCTGAGAAGAAGAATGGCCAGAATGCTTCTTAGAGGGAAGCATGACAAGACTTCATCTCACATACTTTGGACATGTTCTAGAGAGAGACCAGCCCTTGGAAAAAGGACATCATGCTTGGTAGAGCATGGAAAAAGAGGGAGGCCTTCGACAAGATGGATTGCTGCAACAAGAGGCTCGATGTTGTACACAGGGTCGCTATGAATCAGAACCAGCTCCATGGCACCTCACAACAGCAGCACACTGACCTTGAGCTCTAAAGACAGATGGAAACATATGCACCTTGTCTTTGGGAGGAGATGCATCCGACTGCATTAAAAATCTTGGAAAGGGATAGTCCATGCAGTCAGTCTCCAGACAACACGTCTAGATTAGCATTTTGTTTCCTGGGCCATTTGTTTCAGTTGAAAGGAGTTGAAAGATTCTCCATTCTTTGGAAAATATCAAGGTTTGACAATATCAAGACATGTCCGGGCGAGACAAGACAGCTCACCCTTGTCTTGCTCTCTCCACTTCAGATTTGGAAGGGGGCCCTTACCCTGACATTAATCTTAACTGCCTACTTTGATTGATTCTTTTGGAAGGCATGTTGCAGATGGGGTGCACATTTGGATTTGTTAAGTAGTAGCATCATCAATTGTTAAGAATGTAGAATAAAATTTCTTAGCTTCTCTTTTTCCTATGATTTCAGTGTAAGATCTAAATTATTCATTTTTGAAATTAATCAGGTTGGATTTTTTTTTGGGGGGGGGGGCATCACTGCTCTCCGGTGGTGGGAGTAGGAGGCCCAGCCCCACTGCTGGAATTGAACCTCCATCCCAGTGGGCCGCAGTCCTGAGCACAACCACTACGCCACCGGGACTCAGCCCCTCAGGTTGGATTTTAAAAGTTCGGGTACATTGACTTTTTTTTTAACCCCCTCTCTCTTCTTTTTACCTCTACTGGATAATTTGGAGGAGTTGGCTTTTATATTAAGAATATAAAACATGAATTTGCAAAGCTGCCATCTGATCTTCTTGCCTGATGGGCTGCCTAGGAAAAAGAGTCTCAGATGTGTCTTGGGTCCCAATGTACTTGAAAGCATGAGAGATACAGAGACAGTCCTCTGTTTAAGTCCCTGAGTGGTTTGAACAGTTAAGTGCACAGCTGCGAACTGCAAGGTTGCGGGTTCAACCCTAACCAGAGGTGATGAGGAAGAAAAGCTTAGTGGTCTCTTTTAAAAAGTCAGTGATTGAAAACCTTATAGAGCACAGTCTCCTCTGACACATATGAGGTCACCATGAGTTGGAATGAATGAGAGAGCAACTGGTTTGTTTTTTTGGTTTCTTTGTTTATTATGTCACACAGAGTTTTGTGAGGGAGCTTGGCACCCTGATACCTTCAATGATAGATGGGAGTCAGTTCAAAAAGTTAAAACCTTCACTTTCTTTGCTTCTTTTCCTGAGAGGAAATCTTAGACTAAGATGATCATGGCTATGATTGATTGGGTGTCATCCATGTTTCAGACTCTCTGTTGAACTTTATTGATCCATGTTTGTGACAGCTGCCATTCTGTACCCTGAACTATGTTCCAGGTGCTCTGCTCAGTGCTTTACATATAAGGAGCTTCTGAGATGTATTCGCTTGCCAAAGATTATCCTCCTAGTAAAAGACAGAGCCTGGTATAAGGAAATCTAATTCCTTCCCCAAAGTCTCAATCACAACAATATATTATCTTCCCATAAATTTTAGGAGGAGCCCTGGAAATCACTGTGAGTCAGAAAAAACTCCAAAGCTGTAAGTTAAACAATGAATGTTCTCCTGCTGGCTTTATATATTACTGAGCATTTAGTATGGTCCATACTTCAATATTTGGTTTGTCTGCTTCCAAAGTCCAGGCCTTTTCTACTTTGCAAATTGCCTGTGAGGACAATACTCTGAGCCACCTATCATTATCCACCTGGCTATTTCCTTCTGGGACACAGAGAAACAGGAAGAATTATTTGTACCACAGGTGATATCAAAGCAAATCCTATGGTTTAGTTCAGTGGCTTACCAATGTCAACCCCTGTCAGATCTTACATGATGAAGACAGAGCAGCTGTACGGGAGTCCAGAGGAGGGGAACCAGTGACCTTTTGTGTGTCCCTGATCTGCCTTCCATTCATCATGACCTCACCCAATTCTCTATCAAACCCTGAAGGCTCATGATCACAGCTGAAATACTTGAATCTCATCCTTGGGCAGAGGCACAAGGCAATCATTCCCAAAGGGATAGTTATTTTGTCTACCTCTGTGATGAGTAAGCAGATCATTATTCTAAGATACCAGTAGCTTTATAAAGTGTTGTTCTCCTTCCAGCCCAAGATACATTTTTGAAACCCAGATTACTATCAAAGTAAAAAAACTCAAGTGTCCTGTCGTCAAGTCAATTTCAACTCACAGCAGCCCTATAGGACATGGCAGAATTGCCCAGGTGGGTTTCTGAGAATGTGAGAGGAGAAAGCATCATCCCATGGTGCAGCTGGTGGTTTCGAACAGCTGACCTGGTGGTTAGCAGTCCAACTCACCCACTATGTCACTAGGACTTCTTATGAATAGGTACTCTGAAAAGAAACTTACTGGTAACAGCAAATGAACAAATACACACCTAGTGCCTGCCAATTCCTGGTATACAAAATTCAGTATGACATGGTAACTTACATTCTAAGTTATATCATTATAATGATGAGTTTTCAGGATGGGTAAGCTCAGGAAGTCAGAGTCACTTCAGAACTAAAGTACAACAATCGTGTTGTCTTGAATTTCTCCAATATCTAGGTCATAGGTCCATTAAAAAAGGTAGGTCAAGTAAGTTGAGTCAACCACAGTTCACATTCTGTAGATAACCAAGAGGACATGATACAGACATGTGCCTTGGGTTCTATTTTTACTTTTTATGAAACAGAAACAGAAAAAAATGTAGAGTATCATGAACCCTAACCTAAAACGTTCTAGTTGAATCCATGATCTTCACTGCTATTATTATCAAACTCATGTTTTGAATTTGGGCTTTCTCATATAATGACAGGAAAATATGACTCCTCTGGGGTAAGGAAGGTGGGAATTATACCACATGTGGCTTTGGGGCTGAGTTTATGAATGTATGAGGTTGTGACAGAGAATAAATACTAGGTGTCCCTCAACTCCCATATGCAGCCTTTACCCCCAAACGTTCTATGTAGTTATGTGCCATCGCGACACTGAATTTGGGTTGGGTGGGGTGGTGGGTGAATTGGAGAAGTTTCTAGATCTGGCCTTACACATTCCTGCAAGGTCTTTCCTCCAGGATGCTAGTTACTGAAGAGAATACTAAGGATTTATCCAGCACTTGGAAGAGGGGATGAATGACTCCATGGAACAGTTTGGACATTCATCTGGACAGAACAGGGATAGAAATGAGACTCACAATTTAATTGTGCTAAATCATTGAGGGGGAGCCCTGGTGGCTCAGTCGTCAAGGGCTCTGCCCCTCACTAACATGTCAGACATCCAAACTCATGAGCCTGTCCTTGGAAGAAATATGTGGCAGTGTACTTCTGTAGAGATTACAGCCTAGAAAACTCCATGGGACAGGTTTACGAGGTTCTACAAAGCTGGTCTTGATTTGAAACTGGCTTGGAGGCAATGAGTGTGATTAATTTGGGCTTTTGGTTTTAGACCTTTGAAATTTGTGTAATACATGTTATAGGAGTGTGTTAGTCCAGGTAGACTAGAGAAACAAACTCATAGACTCGCATATGGATATAAGGGAAAGGTTTATATACAAGAGGAATGCGACATTGAGAAAGCATCCCAGCTAAGTCCAGTTCAAAGTCATAAGCCCAATATTAGCTCATATACACTATATCAGTCTATAAAATCTCCTTCCGACTCAGGAAGTCACAGGCCAGTGGGTACAGAGTCCCAGCACCAGCAGGGATCTCCCCTTGACTCCTTGCTTCCAGGGCTCAGGGTCCATCAACAGCATCCAGCAGTGGTAGAAGCAACTCAGGGCTGGCAGGGATCTCCACATGGCTTCTTCAGCTTCAGAGATCTGGTTTCATCAGGGTAAGGCTGTGTGGCTTCTCCTCTGGATCCTCCATTTCCTCGGACACTGCCATCTTGTCTTGTCTGAAGTTCATTGTCTCTTAGACTAACTCCCAACAACTGGGAAGATAGCGTCTCATCTTCATGAGGGAAATATCGCAAGATTTCCCAGAAGTCTCAGGAGAAAGCTGTGCCCACACGGAGGCCTCATTGGCTACTCAATGGCTATCTCCAGATTAACAGGCCAGACTCCACCCCTACATCTCAATCATGAAATTGACATAAGCACATGACCGCCACAAGGAGTTAGACTGCTCTGACACAGAAGCCCAGTGAACAGAGCATTCGTATTGAAATCAGACGCTCTTAGGTTCTAATACAAACTTTGTCATTCTTATCAGTTGTGTGACTTTGTGCAAATAACTCAACCTCTCCGAATTTGAACTTCGTTTGTAAAATAGAGGTACAATAACACTTCCCTCATGGGATGGTGGCACAATTCAGTGAAAAACATGTGGGTAGTTGTGGGAGTTACATACTCTACTATCAACTTGAGGAAGGGGTGGAGTCTATCCTGTCAATCAGATTGCAGCTTGATGCCCTCATTTTGGAGGTGTGATGGAGATAAATAGCTGACTGGAAACCAGACACACACTCTGCTTCACCTTCCTGAGACACATTTCTGTTGACAAGCCCCATGGGGGTCACACTGATGGAACCACCCTGGAGCTGGAGGAGCATCTTAACCCTGAGGTGCTTCTACCCCCCACTGGTTCTACAAGACTTTCCACCCACTGGCCTGTGATCTTCCTGCATTTAGCGTCATTGCATGTGTTGCATGAGTTTGAAGAGGAACTTATTGACTGGTATCAGACATGTGGGCTAATATTGGGCTTATGGACTTGATCAGGAATGGGCTAGGGTGTTTTCTTAATATACAATTGCTCTTTTATATAAAGCTCTTTCTTATACACATAAGCATGTCTATGAGTTTATTTCTTTAGTCAGCCCAGACTAACGCAGTAGTGCCCGCTCCCTAGCAGGTGTGGCAAGTTTATGAACTTACACAATCCAATTGTGCAAAGAAAATGCCGTTTCTTTATTTCTCTAGAACTGATTGCATTTTCTTCAGGATCCTCCAGCCCGGGGTGTAGCACTGAAACAACAGTGAACTTCAAATGAGCCCATTAACAGCATGTCAGTCTCCTTTTGCTTCCAAAGAGTCCCTCTCAGATAAATGCTCAGGCATTCAAAGTTCTCCTCCTCCACCTTCTCAAGATGGTACATGAGAGAGTTTATTCAGTCTTCACAGCAGGGGGGGAAGGCCCTGGTGATCTTTGTGTGAGCCCTTAGACTATTACCTGAGTCCTTCTTGGCCTTGCTGGATTGTATTTGTCTTAGACCGGGTCCTGTAGAGAAGCCAAACCAGCAACACTTCCATGTAAATGCACATAGAAAGATGTATGTAAAGAAATGACTTTGTAGAAAAAAGTAAATCTAGTCTGATTCAAATCTCTGGTAGGTCAGGTAGAAGCTCCTTGTCATGCATTTTGAATTTTAGATGTGAAATGGCTGGTATGAGAGGCAATTTAAGTGAACAGATAAAAAGTTAGAGATGATATTTTACAACTATCATGCTCATAACATAGAATCTTACAGCTAGTTTTCTATGTTTTAGGTTCCACTTAGAGTGAGTCTCATTGCTGTCCCAGGACATGATGTTATACAAACAATCTTGGGCTTTCACTTGCATTTTGCCCTATCAAACGTTGCCTGACATGAGGAAGGCCATCAAGACTGGGTGGCCCATTTGTTCTGACATAAATGTTACTGGTTCAGAGTCTAATTCCGCATGGGAGTAACTCTTGAGAATCAGGATAAATAACTATCTATCTGGGGTTCATGGAATACACTCATAGATTATTAAAACTGGCGAAATAGTTAGGAAGGCCAAACACTCTTCACTTTATAGATAAGGAAATGGAGGGTCAGGCATGGAAAGTGACTAGCCAGTTATTGTACTGGTTAATTCAAAGCTGTCATTAGAATCTGAACATCTAGGTAGTCATCTACGTACCACTTACCCTTTGGAAACAAGTGTTGCATGAGTGGATACACTTTTCCACCCAATTCTGTTGAGATCACTTTCTTTTGCCAGAATTAAGTGTGTGCCCTTTTCTGTGGATAACAGCGGTACAGCTGGATGGGCAGTGACCAAGAGGGAGCCCTTCATGAGACGGATTGACACAGTGGCAGCAATACGGATCTTTAACAGAGCAACAATGTTAAAGATGGCACAGGACAAGACAATGTTTCCCTGTGGTGTGCATATGTTCTCTATGCGCCTACTACATGGCAGCAACTGTGGAAATGTGAGTATCCCATCACACACACACAGAGTGCCCTGTGAGGGCATTTACAACTTCAGTTGTCTGGTTTGGGGCGGCCTGCTGACCTTGGCTGGAGACAGGATTTTAACAAAATACTTTCATATATAGTCTCTTTCCCCACCCCACCCCATTCCACCCAAGCCCCCCCTTTTCTACGTCTACAAAGGAGAGCTAGTTATAATTTTATTTTACCTTTTCTCTTTAGTCTAGAATTTCAGACAAAGCTCTGGAAATGTGAATAGGGTTTTGTTAAAATGAGTAGAATTCTCTTTCTTCTTTTTTTTCTTAACAACCTCTTATCACTTTTATTCATTTGGGAGAGATTCTTTTCACTCTTGAAATTAGAAAGTCATTTGGGTCATAGAGAGTGACCTTTAAAAAGTATGTTGCTATTTGATTTCTAATTCTCCTAAGAGAACCCCCTGCACATGAGTAGCTCACAATAGTTAAGAGGGTTTCATTTCCTTCTTTTCCATTCCGGATGACAGTCAAATTTGCGATGCCAAGCATCTTATGATGCTTCAGTTTTACGGGAGATGGTATAGTCTGATGGATAGGAATCCCAGTAACAGAGTCAAATCGAGCTGAATTCAGAGCTCGGCCATCTTGGGGGAATTAAGTGCACCTGACCCAAGCCATGGTATTTTCAATCACTAACTATGCATATGAAACTGGGCAATGAATAAGGAAGAAGTGTTAGACTGGGTTCTCTAGAGAAGCCAAATCAGTGACATGTGCATGTATATGTATAAAGAAAAATTTATATCAAGAAATGGTTTACAGGGTTTTAGAAGTGGGTGAATCCAGTGTCATTCAAGTCCCAAGTCTTGATGGTCAGGAAACAAGAAGCTGGAGCAGGAACTCCACAGGCTGGTGGATGCCAAACTGAATGAATCTGAGATTGACTTAATGTAATCCTGGTATTGGCATGCAATATAACAAGAAACTGACGAATCAGATGCAGGGTCCAAATATAGCAGTCGATGTCAGCTAGTTTCCCTACACTCTCCATCTATACTAAGAGTAGATCACACCGCGAATGAAACCTCCCTCAATCATATCAAGGCTGTGAGCAGATTAAGGGGGCCTGTTCTCTCTACAATGTCCTGGTTGCTTCAGAGAAGATTCCATCATGGAACTGTAGAAGCTACATTAGAATATATCATGAGAGATTCATAGCCCACCCAAGTTGACATAAAACGCCATTATCAAAGAAGACCAGAGAAGAGTGGATGCATTTGCATTATGATGTTGGCAAAGCATATTGTGGAAATACTGTGGATTTCCAGAAGAACCAGGAGATCTGTCTTGGAGCAAGTATGGCTCCTTAGACACAAGGACAGTGAGACTTTGTCTCATGTGCTTTGGACATATTATCAGGAGAGACCAGTATCTGGAATAGGACATCATGGGCAGTAAAGTAGAAGATCAGTGAAAAAAATGGGAAGAGCCTTGATGACATGGATTGACATAGTCGCTGCAGCAATGGGCCCAAATATAACAAGTGTGCAGATGTCACGTTACCTGGTATTGTTGGTTCTGTTGTCCATGGTGTCACTTGGCGTCAGAATGACTTGGTGACAGTTAACAACAACAGCAGCAGAAACTGTATAGCATGTCCATCCCTGGGTGGTACAAATGGTTTTCAGTCAGCAACTGACTGATGGGTTGGGAGTTGAGATCCTCAGAGTAAGTCTTGATGGCCTACCTCCGTAAGATTATAACCACTGATAATCTCATGAAACTCAGTTCTACTCTGAAGCACGAGTTGAAATCAATTAGATGACAGCAAGATTTTGTTGTTGTTGCTATCAAAATGCAGGACATTTCATTAGAATCAGATGCACATTTGATTATCCATCTTCCCAAATGTTCTCTACTTTCCAATGGATTGGGAATTGTGCTATTACGGTAATCTTAACAGCTAGCTTGATGCCTAAAACATAGTAGGTGTTCAGAGTATACTTTTGTGAATGAATGAGTGAACATTCAAAACTGGTAACTATTATTAATCCTCTCTTGAACTCGGAGGGCACATCTGCAGGTCACATAGACCGGCTGAATCTTTTCAGCAACACCCTGTGTCATATTCAGACTTGCCCATACAGAGGTCTGGGAGCCAATTACCTCTAGGTTTTCTGCCTTGGACATTTTCAGTTCAATTTTAGAAATTTGGAAAGACATTTCTTCATATTCTGGCATTGATTGGCATCTATGGAAAACTCTAACAGCCAGTGTTAAAAATAATCTGGTAAGAAAAATAAAATTTCTTATGACTTAGTTCTCAAAATTCAAAACTCAACAGGAGCCTCTCATGAGTTCAATAATTTCCAAGGAAACTGAGGCTCTTAATGTTCCTGTTCCATTATAGATAATTTCCTTCTCATAGGAGAGACCTCTAACAGCAGTTGAAATGGAAATAAAAATAGTTGGAGGAAAGAGAGTGGGAGAAATAAAAAGGAACATAATATGGAGGCAAGAGAGATCCCTAGGAGACAGAGAGTTTTGTAAACAAGCTTTCTCTAGAAAGTGATGGAGTGCATCTTTGCATCCCTAGGGCTTCACACAAAGCTTAGCTACGTTAGCTGCTCAGAACATAGTTGTTGGGTGAAAGGATGTCTAATGAGTTGAAGTGACAAAGGAGGAGAAATTAGAATGTAAACAGCTAGTGCATACTGTTGTTGTTAGTTGCTGTTAAATTGACTCTGTACAGCATAACAAAATGTTACCTAATTCTACACCCTTCTCACAATAGGTATGTTCTAGTCATTGTGATGATCCATCGCCTGGAGGGCCTCTCTCTTTCTTACTGATCCTCCAATTTACTAAGCTTTATGTCCTCCTCTAGCAATTTATGCCTCCTGATGACATGTCCACAGCAAGCAAGCCATAGTCTTGCCATTTTCCTTTGTAAGGAGTATTCTGGCTATATGACTAATCTCTTCATTTTTTGGCAGTCCATGGCATACTCAACCATTTTTGTTGACACAACCATTTGAATGCATCAATACTTTTCTGGCCTACTTTATTCAGTTCAAGCTTTCATATGTATATGAAGTGATAGAAAATGTAATGACTTGGGTTAGGTACTGTGCAGTCATAAAGGTGACATCTTTATTTTCTAAGATTTTAAAGAAATCTTTTTTCAGCAGCTAGATCCAATGAAATAAGTCTTTTAATTTCTTGATTGCTGCTTCCATGAGTGCTGATTGTTGATCAAAGTAGAGCTATTCTTAGGTGCCATCGAATTGGCTCTGACCATAACTAATCTGTGCACGTGAAACACTGCCTGGTCCTCCTCCGTTGTCACAATTGTTCCTGTGCTTAGCTCATAGTTGCAGGCATGATTTCCATCACCTCATGAGGGCCTTCCTCTTTTTTGCTACCTTTACAAAATGTGATGTCCTTCTTCAGGAACTGGTGTCTCCTGACTACATATTTAAAGTATGTAAGAGGAAGACTCATTATCCTTTCCTCTAAAAAATATACCAGATTTCTTCAAGACATATTCGTTTGTTCTTTTCGTAGTCCAATTTATTTCATTATTCTTTGCCAGCAACACAATTAAAATGCACCAATTCTTTTTCAGTCTCCCTTATTCAAGGTCCAGCTTTCACATGCACATGAAGTGTGGCAGTCACATAATTTCCTGTCAACTTGAAAAGGGGTGGAGTCTAAGCCTATTAATCAGGTTGCAGCTTGAGGACCTCATTTGGAGGCATGGCAGATAAATAGCTTACTGGAGACCAGATACACATAGATACTCTGTTTGTCTTCCTGCTGACAAGCCACATGGAGATTCCCTGATGGAACTAGAGCCCTAGAGATGAAGGAGCCATGTGGAGGCCCTTGCCAGTACTAAGATGCTTCCACTGCCACGGTATCCACCAGACTCTCCACCTACTGGCCTGTGGTCTTCCTGCATTCGGTGTCATTGCATGGCTGTGTGTCTAAAGAGGAATTTATGGACTAATATTGGCATATGTGGTAATTTTGGACTTATAGACTTGATCTGGCCTGGGCTGGGATATTTTCTTAAAGTACAATTGCTCTTTGATATAAAGTTCTCTCTTATACATGCATGAGTGTTTATGATTTGTCTCTCTAGTCAACCCAAACTAACACATGAAGCAATGGAAACTACCATGGGTTGGACCAGGGGCACCTTTGTCCCCAAATAACATCTTTACTTTTCAACAGTCTTAAGAGGTCTTATGCAGCAGATTTACCAAATGCATCTTGTCTTTTGATTTCTTGACTGTTGCTTTAATGATCATTGATGAGGGATACAAACAATGTGAAATCCTTGACAACTTTCATCTTTTCTCCTTTTACCATGATGCTACTTATTGGCCCAGTAGTGAGAATTTTGGTTTTCTTTACATTGCGTTTTAATCCCTGCTGAACTACATCAGCAAGTACTTCAAGTCCTTCTCACTTTTCAGCAAACCAGGTGTGTCATCTGCTTATCAAATGTTGCTAATCCATTGTCCTCCAATCTTGATGCCACATTCTTCATATAATCAACATTCTCTGATTATTTGTTCACCATCCTTCCTGATTTTTAAACCATGCAGCATTCCTTTGTTTTGTTTGCATAACTGCCACTTGATCTACATACAAATGAAATGTTCTGGAATTACCATCCTTCTCAAGGACATCCATAGCTTTTAATAATCCACGTTGTTGGATGCTTTGGCTTAGTCAATAAAGCACAAGTAAACATTGTTCTGGTTCTCTGCTTTCAGTCAAGACTCATCTGACATGAGCATGATTTCCCTTATTCCAAATAGTTCCCTGAGCTTAAAATGAGCAAGGAGAGGTTATAATGTGCAAGTAACCATTGCCTGCATCAAAAATAGAAGCCAACTCAATGGTATCTAATAATAATTATTATTATTATGCATTGGGTTGCTAACTGCAAGGTCAGCAGTTCAAAACCACCAGTGGCTCCTCACGAGAAAGATGGAGCTTTCTACTCCTGTACAGAGTTCTGGTCTTGGAAACTCACAGGGGCAGTTCTATCCTGTCCTATAGCATGTTGCGAGTTGGCATTTACTCGATGGCAGTAAGAAGACGAGTTTGTAGTAAGGTGGCATTGTGGATTAAGCAATGGTTGCTAATGTAAATGTCTTTGGTTCAAACTTACATTTGGAAGAAAGATGAATAATATTTTATCATTTGATCTCCACTTTGACTCATTTTAAAGTTGTTTCCATTTTTAATATGTTCTGCTTGCTTTTTTTTCTTAATCTAGTTATTGTTGTTTTTGCTTGCTTCCTGTTGTATTTTGTATGATTTTCTGCATAAATGCAGGATACATAAATCTATAGAGACAGTAACTATTAATAATTATTTGGGGTATGGCAGGGGAGCATGGGGGGATATGGAAAACTAACAATGAGAATGAGAAGAAAATGTTCTGAAATGGATTGTGATGATGACTACATAATCATACTCATATGAAAGAATGATTAAATTGTGTGATATGTTGTGGCGGTCGTGTGCTTATGGAAATTTAATGATTGAGATGTAGGGGCTTAACCTAGCCTGTTAATCTGGAGATAGCCATTGAAGAGCCAATGAGGCCTCCGTGTGGGCATGGCTTTCTCCTGAGACTTCTGGGAAATCTCGAGGTATTTCTCTCATGGAAATGAGAAGCAATCTTCCCAGGTGTTGGGAGTTAGTCTCAGAGATGATGAATTATGGACAAGACAAGATGGCAGTGTCCAAGGAGCTGAAGGAGCCGGAGGAGAAGCCACACAGCTTTACCGTGATGGAACCAGACCTCTAAAGCTGGAGAGGCCACATGGAGACCCCTGCCAGTGTTGAGTTGCCTCTACCACCACTGGATGCTGTTGATGGACCCTGAGTCCTGGAAGCGAGGAGCCATGGGAGATCCCCACCAGCGCTGGGCTTCTGCACCCACTGACCTGTGACTTCGTGAGTCAGAAGGAAACATTATAGACTGGTATCGGGCATATGGGCTAATATCAGACTTATGACTTTGAACTGGACTGGGTTGGGATGCTTTATCAATGTCCCCTTCCTCTTGCACATAAACCATACCCTTATGTCTATATGTGTGTCTGTGCATTTGTTTCTCTAGTTTACCTGGACTAACACATATGTGAAGTATACACCAATAAAATTATTATTTTTAAATAGAGGCAATCTGCTTCCACAAAGAGATACAGCATCAGAAACCCCAGAGAGCCGTTCTATTTTGTCCTATAGGGTTGCGACGAGTCCGAATCCACGCAACAACAAGGGTAGGTGTTTATAGTCATTTGTTATGAGGACAGAGAAACTAATACAATCCTTGTCAAGAGACTCCATTCTTCCATGAGAAGGGGAGAAGCAGTTGTTTAGACCTCTGCCACCTGTTTTGGACACAGACAAGAAGGAATAGAAAACTGTAAACTAAGGTGCAGGTGATGAGATTATTTAAACCAATCAAAAGAACATACTGCAACATATATGAGCTCTATTCTTACACTCGTTGAAGTCAAAAGTATCTATCTCTATGTGAGACAAAAGACACTAGGAAACATGGAACAGAGATTCAAGATAGGGACTTTTCAGATGAAGACATCTACAAGTAGAAGGTAACTCAATTTCTTTCAGTTATAAATTCCTATCCAGTGCAGGCAATTTAGTGTTAGAATTAGTTGTTAAAAATCATACCCAGGAAAATGGCTGGAAGGTTTTCAAGGCTAGGTGAAATATGCAATAATTGAACTGATATATTTAGAAGAAATAAGGACAAGCGAAGGGCAGAAAAAGGAGAGCAGAAAGGGCTGTGCTGTAGAGAGTCACAGGGCAGCCCCCTCAACTCTGTGAAGGTCAGTGCTATTACCTCTGCTCTGCCTGATTGCTCACGTCTGCATCTCTTCCTACTGGAAGTGGGGAGATAGGGATAAGTTTCAGATTGGTCTTTCAGTGATGGCAAAAACATATCATCTTTTCATGTATATGTTGACCATCATATGAGCATCTTTTTAGTGAAATGTCTTTTTAAATTCTTTGCTGACTTCTAACTAGGCAATTTGTCTTTTTATTATTGAGTTGTAATAGTTCTTTGTATATTCTGGTTATATATACCTTAATTTAGCTGTGATGTACAAATATTTTCTTCCATTCTATGAGTTGCCTTTTTTACTTTGATAATGTTCTATGAATTTAAGCATGAAATCTTTACATTTTATCTAATGTTCCCTTTTGTCATTGTGATTTTTATCTAATTTTCCCTTTTGTCATTGTGATTTTTATTTAATCTATAAGGACACATTGCTTAATGTAAGGCCATGAAGCTTTACTTCTGTGTTTAAAGCTAAGTGTTTTACAATTCAGATTTTACATTTAGAACTTTTTCCATTTAGTATTAATTTTTACATACGGTGTGAGGTAAGGGTTCACCTCATTTTTTGCATATATTCAGTTGTCACAGAATCAGTTGTTGGAAGACATTTTTCTTACTAAATTGTCTTAACACACTTGTCAAAAATCAACCAACCATAGATGTGAGTTTATTTTTAGACTGTCTATTCTGTTTCCATAACAAATATGTTCACCCTATGTGAGTCATTTGATCTTTATAGCAGCTATATGAGAAGGTACTATTAAAGGTTTAATGAGTTTGGGTATTTTCTTCAAGGTTGTACAATTAATATGCAGTAGAGCTGAGAAGGGGAAGTTAGATTCTCTGAAGCCAAAGCACTGACTCCAAAATGAACACTCTCTAGTCACAAGAGCGAATCACTGTGACACAGGCTCATAATTAGACGGAGAGGGATAGAATGGAAGAAATTTGCATTCAGAAAGGATAGAACCTTTAGGGATATAAGAATATATGAGACAAAGTCAAGACTCAAGGGACAACAGGATTGGAAGGAAGCCAAGACATCACAATTAATTTAAGACTTTGAGAGCTCAAAGGGAGAGCAGAGCAGGTTTTGAAGAAGAATTCACATTTGACCAGTGTTAGGAAAGCTCTGTAGAGGTTTGCTAGTTTATGTGGGTTGAACAGGGTCGATGAGATTCTAGAGAGAGGGAGAGCAGCATGTCTGAAGGCCTTAGGGTACAAGAGATCAAAACATGTCCAGAAAATAGTGAAAACACAGCGGCAAGCTGGGGGCAGCTTTTGTGATGAACTGGAGATAAGACTGGAAAAGTAAGTTGGGGGTGATTATGAAGAGTTTTGAGATCTTGCCAGGAAGTTTTGTCTTTCTCTTGTAAACAGAGCTGAATGATTGCAGGTTTTATAGCAGAGCGTCTTTATTTGTGCTGTCAGATTACTGATAGCACAGAGCAGCCTAGAATGGAGAAGGAGGGGGAGAAGCAGGAAAACCGGTTTAGGAGCTATTTCAATGAAAACCTAAGAATAACAAGGATGAAGAGAATGGGGCAGTTCCCTAGAACGCATGTTTGATAGAACTCATAATTGATTTGTTACGGTGGAGGGAAAGAAGGAAGTGCAAGGACAGTGTTAGTACTAATGTCATTTGTAAAGAAAAGGTGGGGAAGGACTGAATGTCAATGGGAGTACATTTGGGGGCATGTGGAGTCTGAGGTAGTTGTATAACACTTAGTGAAGACGACCTACATGTGGTTAGGAAAATGGGATCAAGTATGTGTGAGGCAAAGCTTAAGCTGCTCTATGGATTGAATTAGGTTACCCAAAGAGATATGTTGGAAGTCTTACTTCTGCATTTGCTCATGGGACCTTGTTGGGGGAAATACGGATTTTCTTTTCAGATATTACCAGCCAAGTTAACAAATTATGCCAGTTGAAGTGGGTTTTAATTCGAAATCCTGTTGTCAAAAGAGAAGAACTGACAAAGAGAGCCACACAGAAAGGGAGGTCTGCATTCAAGTCAAGGAATGGCAGGAATGGCAGGTCCCCAGAGCTAACATAGGTCAAGAAGGGTTTTCCCCACCATGGCTAACTGAGAGAGATCATAGCTCTGCTTACTCTTCGAATCCCATCCTCTAGCCTCCCAAATTAAGTGAGGATAAATATCTGTTCTAGAAACTCCCCACTTCATGGTATTTTTGACAGCCTCACAAAGTAGGATAGCTCCCACCCTATCTATCCTCTTTGGTGATCCACGCCATGGCGAGCGGAGGAGACTGGGAAACCAAGAAGGGCAAGGCATGGACTGGCCCAGTGGGTCAACAACACAAGGAGTGAGTGCGCTGGGTATCTCTCCTGTTGGATCCGTGCCATAGCACGACTTATTTGTACCTGCAGAAACTTGACTTCTAGGTTTCAGACAGGCAGGGGTGGCAGCAGTCAGGGCCCCTTTCTCTGCTGTCTCCCACAGTCCAAGAGGGTTGGGGGTGGGGCCAGTGGTGGTGGTGGAAGGAAAGAACAGAAGGTGAGAAGAGAATAATTGATCAGAACAAAAGGGAGAAGTGGATTTCTGGATTTTCTAAGGTGAAGGAGCTTCTTTCTCCCCATGTATGTGGAACTTCTAATGTGGATAAAATTCTTTTAGGATAACATTCCTGGCCTTTCTCTGGCCTCTTTCCTCTTCCTCCTTTTAAAGGCGGAGACTCCATGAAGCAGGCATGAATCTGGAGAGTTAGCTGTTCCCTTTGGGGAGACCCTTTCCTCAAAGATCCTGGTCTATCCTGCTCACTCCTCCATGGTGAAAGGACCTTACAGGGGAGGCCTGGATTTTTCCAGAACTGCAGGTGACCGGGCAGTCTGCTGATGTCTCCAGTTAGGCCTCCGATAAAAACTGCATTTTCTAATGTTAGCCTGCAATACAGCGGAAGGACCCTTCCTTTCCCTTTCCTTCCTTTCCTTTCTTTCTTGTCTCTATTTTAATTGATACTTGGGTTGAGGGGGGGAAAGCGTGTAATTAGCAGAGTCGCAAAACTCTCAGACATCCCATAAGGAGGTAGGGAAATCCAGAGGAAGACAGCATCTGAAAGACTGTGAGGGGCTATCTTTGAGGATTGTGTGCTAATTCTATTTGCGAGTCAAAAGCAAACTTACCTGTCAGTTTTGCCATTCCCCACCCACCCCCACCCCACCCTTTCAGAATGGCTTAAACAGTGGTTCTTAAACTGCCTAATGTAGCAACCCATGAACACAGTTCCTCATGTTGTGGTGACCTCTCCCCCCACCACCATAAAATTATATTTGTTGCTACTTCACAGCTGTCATTTCGCTACTGTTGTGAATCAGGCAACCCCTGTGAAAGGGTCATTTGACCCCCAAGGGGGCCTGACCCACAGGTTGAGAACCACTAAGTTAGCAGGTAAGACGCTGGGAGAGAGGAGGCTGAGATGTTTTCTTCGTCTATGGTGAACCTTCAATAAAGGGTTCTATGATCATTATTGTGGTGATCCTGAGCGTGAACAGAGCAAAAAGCAACAACTACTTTCAGGAACAGATTTAGCGTAGCCTGCTCCAGAGGCAGGGCCATGGAATAAAATGATTTCCTGTGGCCCCTCCCAACCTTAAGGATCCTTCATCCCCTACTTTAAGAGGTGACTAGTGAACAAGAATGATCTTTGAAATTTTAAATTTAGGCTCAGGGTCTTATCATTATACTTTCAAATTGTATTGAGAAAGTATCTGAAACCCAAGAGAGACTTTCATTTCGTTGACTTAAAGAGAGCTTCATCATATTCATCCAGCAGGTATGCACTGATCACTTGCTCGCGTAAACAGCCCTCTGCTGGGCACTAGGGGAAAGCTGTGTCGCCACGCTGTCTCTGTCCTCGGGGAGCTTAGGGGCAGGTTGAGGTGCGGAGATGAGTGCACGTGCAGAGGTCAATAAGAATGAGTGGGTAAGTAACCCAAGTCAACTCTTCCTGAGAGTGATCTCCAAGCGATTTACAGTGAAGTCCAGGTCAACATGGATTTCAGAAGAATGGAGGAGAGATTGTGGTAGCGATGTGTAGATAGATGACAGAGAGAATGGGAAAGGATG
The DNA here is from genome assembly GCA_004026705.1 of Nesogale talazaci. Taxonomy (NCBI): domain Eukaryota; kingdom Metazoa; phylum Chordata; class Mammalia; order Afrosoricida; family Tenrecidae; genus Nesogale; species Nesogale talazaci. Next base: position 296,299 of record PVJH01000286.1, on the reverse strand, counting down.
CATATCCTGATAGCCTGGATTGGAGGATGAGTTTGAGGTTTCAGATGAAGTATGATTTGGAGAGTCAGAAATGAAGACAAGTTTGGGAGGAAAACAACAACAGAGGGCTACACTGAGAAGATGAGGTTAAGGCGGCCCTGGTAGGTGGCTAGAGCAGCAGTCAAGGAGGCTGAGGCAGCCAGGACCGTCAGGTGTATTTTTGGGAAGTAAGGTAGAAAGGAGGACCCCAAACCCAAACTCCCAGCCACTGAATTGATTCTGGCTCCTGGCTACCCTCCAGGGCGGTGTAGAACTGCCCCAGTGGGATTTCCAAGACAATGACTCTGTGGGGGAGCAGAAAGCCTCATCTTCCTCCTGCGGAGCAGCTGGTGGTTTTGAACTGCCAACCTTGTGGTGAACTGTTCAAAGTGTTACCACTGCACTGTCAGGGTGAAAAGAGGATCCAAGGGGAATGGAGATTCCCTGGTTCCAATCGATGCACGTATCCTCCCCTGAGGCAGGACTACGGAATACTTCTATCGAGCCAGGCTCATCTTAGATGTCTCATGGTCACACTGGACATGCTAGCTAGGTCTTCAAACTTAAAAAGAACCCAGGAGCATGATGGTTAAACACTAGATGGACAACCAGAGGCTTCCACAGAAGGAAAGCATGGGTCGTTCGCTCCTGTCAAGACTGTGCCCTGCAAAACCCTATGCGGGCAGTTCTATTCTGTCAAATGGGATTGAACTATGAGTTGAAAATCAATTTGATGGCACACAGCAATGCAAGGAACCTGCTCCTCTTATAAACCAGAGATGCATATTTTGAAAGAAGCCCGGCACCCATGCACACATCCATTCCTTATCAGGTACAAGAGTCACTATCTCATTTCTGTACATCGTCCAGAACTCTTTACCATCTACTGGATGCTGTCTCCCCATCTCATTGCCCCACACCAAGGAAGCCTTCGCAGAGTGTGCCCTAGGAGGAAGGAAGCAGAGACAATCTGTTCCAAAGACAACCAGTGATTGAGGCCTTCTGAATTCTCCTCCCCCTCGCCTCCGATCCCTCTCCCCATTGAGTCATGTGTGTTCTACTTGCTTGAGACATAAACCCTTTTAGAGGCTTTGGGCCTCCTCAGTGCCTTGTTAGTGCCTGGATAGCCAAAGATGGAGCCGAGGGAAGGGTTTCTTAGACATGAAATAACACGTGGATGATTTATACATAAATGAGTCAGAAATATGGAGATTAAGTTTTCGCTGAGATGCACATGAATTAAGGGGGAAAGTGTTTGAGGCAATTTAAAAAGAAATGTCATGAAACTTAAAGCATATGGAAAATAATACAAAATGTTGGAGAAATTTCAAAGCGGCTGGGGTCTGGTCTAATGAGCCCTTGTATCCTCTCCTCATTTTATAAAAATATCATCATTGAGGAAATTAGCATGACTTTAGAGTTTGTTTGAAAAGGGGTCCATCTCCCTAGGTTTGACGGTCTCATCCCCAGTCTAATTGTTCAGATTTTAGTGTGTTTTTTTTACCTTGTTCTGTGGTTCATGTCTAAATACTCGAAGATGTTTATATTGCATACATTCAGCTTTAATTGGCCCTTAAAAGAAGGTGTTGATTAGAATCTGCTCAACATCAACAGCTAGCTCACACAACATTCTGTAATTACTGTTTATTAATTTAGTTCAAGTGGCATAGTTGAAAGCCCTGTTCAGATGGGAGAAGTAAATTGTCACTGGTATTGAATATGTAAATGATGTGCATTGTAAATTTCCATGAAGAAATGTTTCAAGTTAAACGCTGTGCACATAGACCCTTCTGGTTTTCTCCAGCCCAGCCCTTGGAGTGGGAGCGGGTCCGTGCTCAGAAAGCACATGGCGGAGGAGCCCAGTGGGCCTGTGCCATTGCCTCGGAGCCGTGCATCTTACCTTGAGTCTGTCAAATGAGATTTTGTAATCAAGTTTTGTTGTGTGTGTTCCCTTTTTCATGAAACAAGGCCACACTAATGTGCCCTCTTTATCTTTGTGCACAAAGCCCTTCAATGGTGCTCCCTGGCAGAGCTTCTGAGCCTGCGTGGCAATCCGGCAATTTCCCCCGCTTCCCTGAGGAAGCTTCTGGAGGCTGCTGGATGGCATGCTGAAAACGACAGCAGTGGAAGACAGCTTTTCTTTAGCAAAGAGTAGAACTAAGTTACTGTGAATGTCTTAAAATGATCTTTTATCCACCTCACCCCGCTCAGAATACCAAGGAAGATGGTCGACAGTGGGACATGCTCTCTAGTAGGGGTTGTTTCTTGGGCTCAGACCCTCTGCTATCTGGGGGCTGCATTATAAGTGCCGTGCCAGCCTTTCCCAGGAGAGGGTGTGGTCTACTCTGGCAGGGAGAATTTCCTTGTACCAAAGATTGTGTTGGATTCTACCTGTTTCCATTTGAATCAAGTGAATTTTTCCACCAAGCATCAAGATGCAACCCAAACAGGTCGCTTTTCTCTCCTCTGTACTAATGGTGCTTTAGTTCAGTTTTTGTGGGTGCCTTGTTTTCTTACATGTAAAATGGAGAAATTAGCAATTTCAAGGTGTGCATACAGGGACGAAATGAGATTATAGCCTTAAGAGGACTAAACCCGTCCTGGCCCATATATACAGTCTAGTGGTAATCAACACGAACTATTATCATTTGTCCTGCGGCCCTCTCACCCTCATAAGAACTCACACGCCTACAATTCCAGCTCCCAATACTTTTCTGTGCATGCATGAGAAGATTCCTTTCTAGAAATTTCTGGTTGTCTAGGGAGAGTTTAAATTTCACAACCAATCAGGAAGAATACTTTCAAAATATTAAAGATGAAAACTAGGAGTTTTTGTAAGCACACACATTCAATTAGAAGTTGGTCCCCCCACCCCCACCGAAGGTTGAAAAGAGTAGTTGAGGCAGAAAGCACATCTGCCTTCTCTGCCACTGAAGCCCACACATACCCATTTGGGGGGCTCTCTGGCTTTGTACACGTTTTTCAGCCCAGATGTTGGATGTTTTCAATTTTGCAGAATCTGACTATAAATGAACTGAAAAAAAAATGGCCCAACTGTTCCTGGGACTAATTATGATGGTTCCAAGGAGAATGTGCACGCTTTCACTTTTCCTTTATGAAGTGTTCTTGAAGAAAGCCTTTTGATTGAAATCACCCTTTCAGATGATAGCTGGCATTTTCAGAAGTAACAATACAACCACTTCAGATTCAGAGAGAAGGAAGTAGTGAAAATGCCGAGTGCTCTGCAGATGTGGGCTCAGGCATTTGTGTTATCTTCCTGGGTGGCAGGTGGCAGACGCCCTTCTCCCTATTTTACAGATGCAGGAACTGAGGCACCAGGAAATGAAAGCACCTAGAATGTACAGGTTCTGCAGCAAGTTGACAAACCTGAGAAGCCGAGAGGCTTCTCATCTGATTAGGGGCCCCTCCCTATGGACTCTGTCCCTAGAAAGAGCTTTCAGAATCCAGGGAAACTGTCATATATGAATTATAAGTGGTGCCACTGAGTGGTCTATTCATCCTATTTTCCCATGAACTTCTATTAAATAATTAGAGGTATTGGCCTACTTCTGAAGTCCTCCCATAGGTAGAATTGACCATTTCTAACAGGGGAGAGCTAAATATGCTTGCCCAGGCTCAGCCTGAAGCAGTTGCAAAGGCAAGCATGGCGGAGCTGAGAGGGCATTTGCTTTCACACCTCTGACACTTCGTCTGAAAAACTATTCTTCAAGTCACAGGAAGGTCTGCCTTGGCAGCAGCTCCCCTCCACGCTCCCCTACTGTGCCCCAAAGCAATTCTTCATGCCCTGGGAATTTGTTTTTCAGAATCATGGGGATGATATTAAGCTACGTTCTCACAGTTTGCAAATAAATGACATCACCCTATATGTCCACCACTTCTCTATCGTACTTTGGTGGCTTCGGTGTTGCTGTGATGCGAGAAGTTATGGCACTGGTATTTTCGCATACCATTAGATTCACCCAAAGTCAACAGGTTTCAGCAGTGCTTCCAAGCTATGAACAGACTATGAAGAAGGAATAGGCTGTCCACTTCAGAGGAAATAGCAACTGATAATAAATATTGTCAGATACTGAACACCTCATGAATATCAGCAAAATATTGCCAGATTTAGTACAAGAGGATGAGGCCGTATAGTTGGAAGGCACTCAAAATGTGACTGAGCAAGAGCTTCCTTCTGAAAGCCGAGTCAACCATAATAGTGTGGACGGAGCAAAACCTGGAAAAGTAAAGTCTTCAGGACCTTCATTTGCTAATGTGGCATGACTCAAAGTGAGAACAAGAAAAAGCTTCAGATAGCCATTAATGATTAGAACTTGGAGATGTGAAGAAAGAATCTAGCCAAATAGTGCTCAAAAAATGAAGTGAACCACATTGAAATGGATCTCAGAGGTGTTAGCAGAAATGGACTTGTATTAGCTATCTGGAATCAGAAAATCACATGATCTGCAAAGCCAGAATGAGATTCAAGAAGAATGGCACTAGATTTATTTTCAATAATGACATTTAAGATCTATCTTAGACCTGAAATTATTCATAGGCTTCCCCCCCATTTTCTTTTCTTTTAGCCCCCATAACTATCTATATAAGATAGGCAGAATAAACAATCCCAAGAAGAAAACTAGGGGACTGAGAGTTCCAGAGAAACAGGAGAGAAGAGAAGGTGGACGAAAGGTAGCGGGGAGCCAACAAACTCAGTGACAAAGGAAGAACAAGTGGTCTAAATTGATGGTGAGGAAGGCACACAATACCTGATGGGGTTTGACCAAGTGCAATGTAGCTGAGAGGAAATACAGAGAATGGAATGAAGGTCAAACATGCTAGTTAGACAGGAAGAAAGTTAAAGGAAATGAAGGAAAGAACTAGGGGGCCAAAAGATATTTATAGAGCTATAAATATAGGCATGTACATATGTACCTATATTAATATATAACAATAGGGATATAGGTCTCTCTTTATATATATATTAAATATTAAGGTAACAAATGAACATTGGGCCTCTACTCAAGTCCTCCCTCAATGTACTTACACTTTGTTCTAATAACCTGGTGTTCTGTGATGCTCACCTTTCTGACATGATCATTATGATAGGTAGGCTTGTTGTGCCAACATGGCCAAAGAAGATAGGTGGAAACTGAAGTGACACCACTCACTATTACTCCTAGTGACCCAATGTGCAGCATTTTTGCTTCCTTCCAGCAGCCCTATGTGCTTCAGATCTGGAGGTCCTGGTCCCGAAGGAAGGAACTCTCCCACCTGGAAACACAGCACGGATTCCACTGAACTTGCAGCTGAGGATGCCCCTTGGCCACTTTGGGCTCCTCATGCCTTTGGGTCAACAGGTCAGGAAGGGTGTCACTTTAATGAGTGCTGTGATTGACCCTGATTACCAAGAAGAAATTGGACTGGTGTTACATAATGGGGGTAAATAAGAATATGTCTGGAATCCAGGAGATCCTGTAGGCCAACTCTTAAAAGTAAATGGTAAATTACAGCAACCCCATCATGACAGGACATCTAATGACCTAGACCCCTCAGAAATGAAGGTCTGGGTCACCCCATCAGACCAAAAACCACAACCAGGTGAGATGATTGCTAAGAGCAAAGGTAATACAGAATGGACAGTAGAAGAAGGCAGTTCTACCTACCAGTTATGACCACATGATCAATTGCAAAAGCAAGGTTTGTGATTGTTCATGTATTTTCTTTATATGAGCTTATTGAATATATTTTCTTTGTTCAGCTATAATTGGACTCAGTGTGTTCTCATTTATATGTATGATAGATACTTGATGTCATGTAAGTTTGATTTCATTGATGTCTGGAAATTTTATATGGCTAAAGAATTACAAGGACCAAGTTGGCAAGGTAGATTGTGATAGGTAGGCTTATTGTGCCAACATGGCCAAAGGAGATAGGTAGGTGTGCTGTAACAACATGGCCAATGAACACATGTAAGATCAATTGAAGGGAGGAGATAGAAATGACTCAGTGAGCCCTGCCCTGAGTCTCTTGCTCTTGGATCTTTGGACCAGCCAGTTGTCTTGTTTGTCCAGTGCTTTGATCTCCAAGTTACACTATCCATGGAACACCTAATCTGTGTACTGTGTTGTTGTGAGTTGAGGTCCCTTCAAGTCCTGCTTTGCCATGCTCCTGGAACATACATCTCTTGAGCTGGGGACTGTTGGACTCTGTCATCTGGCTGACTGTTGGTGACTTGCCTTGCCATTGCTGCTTGTGGCTGGATAGCCTGAATGCTCTACAGAGGACTACTCGGCAGCCCTCAAGACTCCAAGGACTGCCAGTCTACTAGCTGTCTCACCCAAGTGAGTTGCACTGAGCCACTTGTACTGCTTTATATATTAGCTAACTTTTTATTTATTATGTTATATATCTTTCAATCTATATAAAATATAGAGAATTATTAGTGTCCTGATTTTGTTTCTATAGAGAACCCTGTCTAACACAATCACTGAAGACGAAATGGATGCAAAATAAGCTAATGTGGTGTAGAAAGTAAATAGTGCCCAATAATTAAAAGATATATCATCTGGAATCTTGAAGGCTTAAAGCTAAGCAAGTGACCACTTAAAAAGGAAGCAAGAAAGACCACATGGAAGAAGCACACCAACACATGTGATCGTGAGGTGTCAATGGGATCAGGTATCCGAAGATTCCAAAAAAATTACCATTTTGATGTAAAAGAGGTGGGTCAGGGAGGAGATCCAAAGTCCATTTGTAGGCAACTTGACATCCCCTCACAGAAGGGTCACAGGAAGGGATGAGCTAACCAGGGTGCAGTACAGCAATGATAAAACACACAACATTTCTCTCATTCTTTCATGCTTCCTTTTATCTCCTACCCTCCGACTATCTGGGAGACTAGAGCATGAACACTCTTACAGATAAGAACTCTCAACACATGGAATCCAGGACAGATGGACCCCCTCAGGACCAATAATAAGAGTAGTGATACCATAAGTGTAGGGGGAGGAGGGGGAAGAAAGGGGATAAAGGAGGAACCTATCACAATGATCAATGTATAATACCCCGCTGCCCCAAGGGGGTGAACAACAGAAATGTGGGTGAAGGGAGATAGTGGATGGTGTAAAATATGAAAATAAAAGCAATTTATAAATTATCAAGGGTGGAAGGGGGAGGGATGGGTAAAAAGAAGAGCTGATTATCAAGGGTTCAAGTAGAAAGAAAATATTTTGGAAATGATAATGGCAACATATGTAAAAATGTGCTTGATACAATTGATGTATGGATTGCTATAAGAGCTGTAAGAGCCGCAGGTAAAATGATTTATTAATATTAAAAAGACCTCTCTTGATGTACAATGATGTCTGTGGTAGGATATCTATTCTCATTCAAGTAAGCCCAGTCAAAACAACTGTTATTCTAATATATACACCAACCACTAAAGCTAATGATGGAGAAATAGAAAGATTTTTTATCAAAGTCATCAGTTGGAAATTGATCAAATGTGCAAGCAAGATGCATTGATAATTAATTGGAATGTAAAAACTGCAAACAAAGAATAAGGAACAATAGTTGGAAAATATGGCCTTTTTGATAGAGATGAAGCTGGAGATTGCATAACAAATTTGCAAGACCAATGACTCCATAAGAGCAAATGCATTTTTTAATAACACTAAATGCTTCTGTATACATAGACTTCTCCAGATAGAATACAAGGAAATCACATTGACTACATATGTAGAAAATGACTAACGAGAAGTTCAGTATCAGCAGCTAAAATTAGGCCAGGACAGGAACAGACCATCAATTTCTCATATACGAGATCAGGTTGAAGTAGAATAAAATTAAAACAAGTCCATGAGAGCCAAAATATAACCTTGAGTGTATCCCACCTGCATTTCAAAACCAAATCTGCCACATTCAATATTGAAAGCATTGACAAAAGACCTGATGAGCTGAGGGAGGACATCAGAAACATAACAGAGGAAGAAAGCAAGAGGTCTTTAAAAAGAGAGGAAAGAAAGACTAATGTGGGATGTTAGATGGAAGTAAAAGAGCTGAACAAAAAAATTTAAAGGGCAGTTCTAGAAGACAAAATATTATAACAAAATGTGATGGGCAAGGACTTGGCATTAGAAAATGAAAAGGGAAAGCATGCTTAGCACATCTTGCCTGAAAGAACTCAAGAAACAATTCAAGCATCAGGTTGCAATATTCAAAGATTCTATGGGAAAAATATTGAATAGTGCAGGAAGCATCACAAGCTTATAGAAAGAATGCAGAGTCACTGTACCAGAAAGGACTGGTTGCCACTCACCTATTTCAAGAAGTAGCACATGATCAAAAACAATGGTAATGAGGGAGGAAGTTCAAACTGCACTGAAGCTATAAGTAAAACACAAAGCTTCAGTAACTGATGGAATACCAACTGAAATACTTCAACAAGTTTATGAAGCACCAGAAGCACTCACTTGTCTATGCCAAGAAACTTGGAAGACAGCAACCTGGCCAACTGAGTGGAAGAGGCCTTTTCTAAAGAAAGGAGACCCAATAGAATTTACTTGGGAAAACTATAGAACAATATCATTAGTATCCCAAGTCAAACAAAATCTTGCTAGAGATTATCTAACAATGGTTGCAGCAGCACATTGATAAGCAAGTACCAGAGATAGAGATCAGATACAGAAGAAGGTATGGAACAGGGGACATAATTGTTGATGTCTGATGGATCTTAGTTGAAAGCAAACAATACCAGGAAGATATTTGCTTGGGTTCTACTGACTATGCAAATCATCTGACTCTGTGAACTGCAAGAAACTCTGAATAGCCTGGAGATGAATGGGAATTCCAGAACACTTCCTTGTGCTCTTGAGGAGCCTGTGCTTGGATCAAGAGACAGTTGTGTGAACAGAAAAAGGGACAAGTGTATGATATAAAATTAAGAAAGATGTGTGTGGAGACAACACTCCCTCACCATTCTTATTCAATCTGTATGCTGAGCAAATCACCAGAGAAGCTGGATTATATGAAGAAGGAGGTGGCATCGGGATTGGAGGATGCCTGATTAGAACCTATGATATGCATGTGCCCAAACCTTGCATGCTTAAAGTGAGAAGGACTTGAAACATTTGCTGATGAAGATCGAAGACAGGAGACTTCGGTATGGATTACAACTCAGTGTAAAGAAACCCAAATCTTCACAACTGGACCAATAGTTAACATCATGATAAAGGAAAGGATATGGAAGCTGCCAAGCATTTCACCTTGCTTCATTCCACAGTCAGTATTCATGGGAGCAGCAGTCAAGGACTCAAAGGACACATTCCTTTGGATAAATCAGCTGCACAAGATTTTGTTAAGGGATTGAAATGCAAATATGGTATTTTGAGGACTAGAGTGCACCTGACCAAGCCATCATATTTTCAATCACTTGTTGGACTTTGAATATAAGGAAGACAGAAGAACAATCAATGCATTTTAACTGCAGTGCTGGAGAAGAGTATTGAAAGCACCAACATCTGTATCTTGGAAGAAATACAGCCAGAATGCTCTTTAGAAGCAAGGATGCTAAGACTTTGTCTCATGTGCTTCGGGTGGGATATCAGGAGAGACCAGTACCTGGAAAAGGAAGCCAGGCTTGGTGAAGTAGAGGGACAATGAAAAAGAGGAAGCTCCTTGATGAGACAAATGAACACAGAGACTGCAAAAATGGGCTCAGACATAGGAACAATCATGCAGCTGTCACAGGACGGGGTAATGTTCTGTTCTGCTGTACACAGAGTCACCAGGGTTGGGATGGATTTGACAGCCCCTAATAACAACAATATCTCTTTATAGGGTTTGGTTTCTGATATTTTGTTTTGGTCCATTGATCTAATGGTTCGTGAATGTACTCATTGAATGCCAGTCACAGACATGGATACTGAGAGGTGGAAAGAGATAAAAGAGTCTGTACTCAAGGAAAGGGTAGCATACCAATTATCACCCAGGAAGCATATTACAGTGAGGCAGTACATAACTGAGAGTCACCTGACCCGGTCTTATGGAAGCTCTCAGGGGATGTTTACAAATATGAATGTGAATGATCCAGGTGAAAGTCAGGGGCAGGATGTGATTTTAGGTAAAGGGTACAATGTGTGCAGAAATATGGAAACAGGAGCCAAATCAAGTGGTTCTCTGATAGAGGTGCACATTCAAGAACGTTGACCTGGAGGGGGACAGAAGCCAGATTCAAAAAAGTTTTTCATGCCAAGAAAGAATTTCTGAACATTTCCCAAAGTTCCTGTTGTTCTTGTATGCTGTCTGGTTGATTCCAACTCAACTCATAGCAACCCCACAGAGATACAATAAAATTGCCTCCACAGGGTTTCCAAGAGAAGTTGTGGCCTTCACCAAAGCAAATCTTGTCTCCAGTGGACCTGCTGATATGTTCAAATGTCTGACTTTTTAGTTATCACTTAACTAATATAAACAACGGGCTTTCCCCCAAAGCCACCCAAATGAACCAGGAACCCTTAGAGGCTGTTCTTTGATAGTGATTTGAACTTGACCAAATGTAAGTCTTCAAAATCTTCAGAACCAATTTGTTTCCTATGTTGCTACGGCAATAAATCTGCTGTATATTTATGTGTTTATTTCATTAGCAATATAGATGTACATATATAATTCACATTGATGTAATACCCTTATATCCTCATCTGTTTTTCATAGGATTCCGTTCAAGCATTCTTTAAAAATTACTTATTGAATGACTACTGTGTGCCAATCATTGGACAGCCAAGAGCTAGCAAGACATACAGTGTTGCTGACATCATGAAGTGGGAATTAGTAAACCATAGTCTAGAGACCAAGTCTGGGCAACAGATGATTTTTGTAAGTGAACATTTTCTGTAAATGTAGTCATACCATTTCTTTATACTTTCTGCTACAATGGCAGAATTGAGTAGCTGCAACAAGGACCATTAAAGTCTACACGTTATAAAATATTTACAATATAACCTTTTACAGAAGAATTCAATGGCTCAGAGTTGAGGAATATAGATACTAAATAGCCAAATAGATTTATAATATAATGGCACAGGAAAACAAAAGACCATTATCTTTGAGTCCAATCCACTTTATGGTATCTCAGAGTAGAACTGTGCTCTTTTTTCAATGGATGACTTTTGGGAATTAGATCACCAGGACTTTCTTCTTAGGATAAAGTGACCAGACGTCTTGCTTTTTAACAATTTAATAATGTCCCGCAGTGTTTTAAAATTAAAATAAATATATTACAATACTATTTTGTGTTCTATGAACATTTTGTTGCTCCATATAGACCAAATTTTAAATCAAGACTTAGGATGCTTTGTGTGAACAGTAGTCAAGTAATCATTTATACCCCCCAGAAAGTTCTAATCTGGTGTCAAGTGGTATAAATGGTTAAAAATATAAAGCAGATTAATGTATGAAATGATGGAGATTTTATTTTTGATATGGTGACAAGGAAAAATCTCTCTGAGAAGATATTATCAGATAGGGAACTTGTTGAAATGAACAACAGCTGTGAGAAGCCCTGACAGAGGTGAGCTCCAGGACACAGTGTGTGGCATGTTAGAGGCTGCAGAGGCTGCAGCACGCCACAGCTGTTCTCTGGCAACTTGTCCCTTATCCAAAGCACGCCAGGATGGTCTTTGTTTTAATAAAACTGACTGAACATTTGGAGTCTTAAAAAGAGTGAGATGAGCATGTTTATTCTGAGTTACTAGGAGACTAATGGCCATGTGGTCAATTAGTGGACCAGCTGTTTCCAAACATCTTTGACTTTCTTTGTTCTTCTTCCCTCCTACATGAGAGCATCATGGTCATTTCTTCGATGGACACTTACAAATTTTTAAGACTCCAGTTCCTACTCTTCAAAGTAGATTGTAGAACATTGTCTATGTGGACAATTTTATGCCAGTCTATCTTGGTGTTCCCCAAGATTATGGTCTTCGAGATTATGGACTCATTCCTTTAAGGTAATGGTTCTCAACCTTCTTAATGCCACAATCCTTTAATACAGTTCCTCCTGTTGTGGTCACCCCAACCATAAAATTATTTCGTTGCTACTTCATAGCTGTAATTATGCTACTGTTATGAACCATGATGTAAATATCTAATATGCAGGATGTATTTCCATTGTTACAAATTGAACATAATTAAACATAATCAAAGTCTAGTGAAAGAGCAGCTTAATCCCCACAGGGGTCAGGACCCACAGATTGAGAATCATTGCTGTTAGGTGTTTGGTTATGTCTAAGAAGTTTTCATAACTTTGCTTGCTGCATGATCCATAACATTAATGAATATAGTTGCAGCAAAGGTAGAGACCTATGTCCAAAAACCTGTGTGAAACTTGTATATACATCTATACACATACACACAAATATACATATGTATGATATACAGTTGTTGCTATTTATTTATTTTTAGTGGTTGTTATTAGGTGCCATTAAGTTGGTTCTGACATTTAGCGACCCCAGGTACAACCCTACCTGTTCCTGAACAAATTGTTCCTATGTCTGAGCCCACTGTTGCACACACTGTGTCAATCCATGCCATTGAATGCCTTCCTTTTTCACTGACCTTGGTAGTTGCATAAGCTGGTGTCAGTTTGAGAACTCAGAGTAAAGGGGTGGAGTCTAGCCTGTCAATCAGGTCATACCCAATGAGGCCTCTGTGAATCCTTTTCCTAAGGATTCTTGGAACTCTTGTATTTCTTCTTGGAGGTGGGAGACACTCTCTCTGCTCACTCTCTGGGGGCATTGCAGCTGACAGGAGACATGGAGGTACAGAGGTACACTAGTGCCCTGAGCTGGAGGAGCCATATAGAGACCCCTGACAGTGCTGATATGCCACAACTGCCACTGAGTCCACAATACTTTCTACTCACTGGCCAGTGATCACTTTGCATTCAGCATCATTGCTTGTGTTTTGTGAATCTGAAGAGGACTTTATAGATTGGTATTGGACATGTGGGTTAATATCGGGCTTATGGACTTGATCTGGACTAGGCTGAGATGTTTTCTCAATATTCAATTTCTCTTGTATGTAAAGCTCTTTCTTCTATAGTGTGAGTGTGTCTATGAATTTGTTTCTCTAGTCAACCCAAATTAACACACTACCCCTCCACTTTGCCAAGCATGATATCCTTCTCCAGGGGCTTACCTGAGAATAAGTCCAAAGTATGAAATGAATTCTTGCCATTCTTGCCTCTAAGGAGCATTCTGGCTGTACTTCTTCCAAGACAGATCATTTGTACTTTTAGCAGTCTATGATACTTTCAATATTCTTTGTCAACACCAGAATTAAAATCTTTCTTCTATGGTCTTCCTTATTAAATGTCCAACTTTCACATACACAATGGAAAAATACCATGGCTTGGGTCAGGTGTACCACAGTTCTCCAAGTAACATCCTTGCTTTTCAAAACTCTAACGAGGTCTTCTACAGCAATTTACCCAACTCAGCATGATGTCTTTTGTCTCTTGCCTGCTGCTTCCATGAACATTGATTATGGATTCAAGGAAGGTGAAATCCTTGACAACTTCAACTCTTTCTCCATTTACCTATTGACTTAGTTATGAGGACTTTGGTCTCCTTCGTTACACTGATTTGTAGTCCTTACTGAGGACTGCAATCCTCCATCTTCAATAGCAAGTGCCTCAAGTCCTCCTCGTTTTCAGCAATCAAGGCTGTATCACTTACATATCACAGGTTCTTAATAAACCTTTCTCCAATCCTGGTTCTCAGTTCTTCATATAATCCAGCTTCTCTTATGATATGCTCAGCATCCAGATTGAGTAAGTACGGTGATGTACATAGCCCTGACGCACACCTTTCTTGACTTTAACATTGCAGATAAAGTACTGTAGATCCAGCGGCAGTAGAAGCATCTCAGCACTGGCAGGGGTCTTTACATGGCTCCTGCAGCTCAGGGCACTAGCGAACCTCTGTACCTCCACATATCCTGTCAGCTGCAATGCCCCCAGGGGGAGAGAGAGAGAGAGAGAGAGAGAGAGAGAGAGAGAGAGAGAGAGAGAGAGACCCACCTCCAAGGAAAAATACAGGAGTTCCAAGAATCCTTAGGAAAAGGTCATACCTACACAGAGACCTCATTGGTTGTGACCTGATTAAATTCAACAAAAGTGTAGTATTCCCTTGTTTTATTCATACAACTACCTTAATCCATGTACAGGTTACACATGCACACAATAAAGTGTTTTGGAATTCCTGTTCTTCTCAAGAATATCTATAGTTTTCTCTGCTTCACACAGTCAAATGCCTTGACATAGTCGATAAAACACAAGTAAACAACCTTCTGGTATTGTCTGCTTTCAGCGAAGACACATCTGACATCAGTTGATAGATATCCTTTGTTCCATATCCTCTCTTGGGTCTAGCCTGAACCTCTGGCCTCTCCCTGTTAATATACTGCTGCTACGCCTATTGGATCATCTTCAGCAAAATTTTATTTGCATCTGACATCAATGATATTGTTCTTCAGTTTGGGTAATTTAAATATATGTGTGTATATATGTATATCTACATAGATAGACCTACTCCCCCTCTCTCTCCCACACCCATTCAGCCTTTGTGTCTATCCAGTCCTCTACTTGTAGATCACTGTTATTGGAAGATCATGTATAACAATACATTTATTTATTTTTGTTGCCTTTAACACTTGCCCTCCTCCCAAAAATCACCCCTTGCCTTCACCACTTTTGGCTGACTCTCTCTTACTGTATGTGCTCTTACCTTCACCCAAGTTAAGTTAAGCCCATTTTTTCACCATCTCTTTGCTTCCCACCCCTGTAGCCGTCAAATAATGTTTCTTTAAGTGGTAAAACTTATTCTTGACTTTTTACAATAGTGGTTTCATAACAATATTTAATCTTTGGTGACTGCCTGATTTTACACAGTATAATGTCCTTCAGATTTACCTGTGTTATGAGGTGTTTCATAAGCTCATTGTTAAGCTTTAATATTGTGTAATATTCCATTCTGTAAATGTAGCACAGTTTGCTTATTTCTTCTTCCATAGCATCTAGGTTGTTGCCATCGTTTTGTAATTGGCAGTAGTGCCGCAGTTAGCATGAGTGTGTAGATATCTATTTGTGTCATGGCTCTTATTTCTCTATGATTATGCAGCCCCAAGTATAGGAATTTCTGGACCATATGGCATTTCTATTTCTAACCTTATAAAGATGTGTCACCCCATCTTTTGACAGTGGTTGCATCATCTTACAGTTCCCACCAGCAATGCATGAGGGGTCTCATCTCTCCACATCCTCACCAGCATTTGCTGTTTTCTGATTTTGTAAAGTTTGCTATTAATACTGGCATTCCACAACTTTTGAAATTTTATTTTATGCCCTCAGTATCCATTTTTGCTAAACAAAAGAAACCCAAAGAGTTTTTCCCTTCTCACCGCCAGCTTCCCCACCCCACCCCAAGTGAAAAATGAAGCTAGTATTACATGGGTGTTGTGCAGTAAGTTTTAAAGGAGGCAGCATGCTCCCTGAGCAATGAGAGTGGCAGCACCCAGCTCCTTTCCCAGGAACTGCACTCAGCCTCACACCATCACGATGCCGTAGTTCTGAACGGAGGCGCTGAACACTATAGTTGGTGTTATTGTATGTTTTATGATTTTGTGAGCTATCTTTAGGTCTGGGAACACTTGAAAATTTTTCTTTATAAATTAATGGTTATCGATTTCCTCCTTAGAGGAGGAAGACTCCTCCCTCTCTCTGCTGACCTCTCTGGTGACTTCCCTGGGAGACATTGCAGCTGACAAGACACATGGAACAACCCTAGTGCCCTGAGTCGGACAAGCTGCATGGATGCAACCAGAACACTGAAGCTGGACAAGTCACAGAAAGACTGCTGCCAATGCTGAGACGCTTCCAACGTCACTGGATCCAAAGACTCCACCCACTGGCTTGTGATCGTCCTGCATTTGGTTTCATTGCATGTGTTTTGTGAGTCTAAAGAAGACTTTATCGATTGGTATCGGCCTTATGGGCTAATATCAGACTTATGGCCTTGGACTGGATTGGGTTGGGATGTTTTCTTAATGTACAATTAACCTTTATATAAAACTCTCTCTTATATAAAAAATTAATGTTTTTTTAATTTACACTTTTGCAACTTATATGAGAGGCTTCAGAAGGAAAGGTCTCCTTTCACAGAAGGAAGGACACACACACACACTGGTGCACATGGGTATTTAAGAAAATGACTTACTGGATCAAAGGGATTGGAAAATTCAAACTCTATAAGTTAGTGGCAGGCCAGAGACTTATGTGGGCTTAACCTACCAGCAGTGGCACAACAAGAGGGAGGCAGAGCTAAATGAGTGCTCGCTTTCTCACAATTCATTTCTGTTCTGGAGGCATGCCACACCCCAAAGGAATTCCTCCTTTTGACTGATAATTCCATGGAAAATTATTATATCATATTACATTATGGAAGAGTAACCTCTCCAGAGTGCCTGACTATGGAGCACCTCAGTCTACCCAGATTGACATAGAACGTGAACCATTACACCAATGGGTCTCTCAAAGCCCTCATGGGGTCAGATGCTCACTCTCTCCCCTCCTCAAATCTTCATCACAGCCAAGTCTAAAAGGCAAATTCCTCAGTCAGGTAATCCAAACACTCACCAGTCAGCTGACCTTTCTGCATCCATCCTCCTGTGATACCTACACCAACCCACACACTTTCTCTGTGCATCAAAAACCTAAAGCCAAGCAGTTCTCCTCAATCCCTTCCAAGGGATGGTAATCCTGTGTGCTGCAGAATCCACCTGCACTACCCCGAGTTTTCGAGACTGGCATTGGACAGATCATCAGGCCTTTCTTCCTATGCATTTCTGGATGGATTTGAACGACCAGGCTTTCCATTACTAGTCAGGGGCTTAACCATTTGTACCACCCTGGGGCTCTGTGCATTTCTCCTTTACTCAGGTCTGCTGTGCTCCCTCTATCCTACCCATGCTGTCTCCTCCTTTTGTGTCACCATCTTCTGCCCCTCCCCTCCCCTCTCACTTCTTTATTCTTTTTCTCCTGTTCTCACCAAGCCCCCTCAATATCTTCCTTGCTTTTTGAATCTCCATTATCGCATTTCCTGCCATTCATCGAATCCTGGTTTATACATCTACATCTCTTCTTTAGTAGACTGTGAGGCCTGGACAGTAGACATCAAGTGGAAGTGAGAAATGAGATAAAATCAATGATCACCACTCAGTATGTGACTAGTATGTGCCTGGTAGTATGCAAAGACCCTGAGATTCAACTGTGAATTGGCTAGCATCTGGAATTATAGGGAGCACATAATACCATGGAGCAGATGAGCTCAAATGGCTGCAGTATGATGCTGCTGGTTTCCAGGTCATTGTGGGCACAGGGGTGGAATGCTCTCCTTCTATGCAGCTGCATGCATAGCCATCACGGGTGTCTGTTAGTGAAAGCTTATGTACTCATGTGATGTTGAAAGGGTTTCAGTGGAGCTCCCAGACTAAGATGAACTAGGAAAAAAATCCCTGGTGATCTAATCTAGAGATTGAGTCAATGAACGCGCTCAAGGTCACAATGACCCCCACCACCAGTCATGGTGTCAGCAGTGGTTTTCCCCCTTTTTGCATGGAGTAGCCATGAGTTGAGGTTGACCAGTTGGCAGTTAGCAACAACATTGCAGGTAGAGGTCGGCAGGGTGGTTACTGGAAATGAAGATGGTGCTTTTAGCTCTGCCAGCATGTGTCAGAAAGCTCCATTGAGGAGCTGACTCTTTAGCACGGCGTGTTCTTGTTCCCTGCCATTGAGTTGGTTCTGCCTTGTGGGAACCCTATGTACAACAGAGTGGAACTCCATGTGGTCTTGTGCCATCCTGCCAACTGTTCTTATGCTAGAGCCCAGCTAGGCAGCCACTGGATCGAGCCATCTTGTCAAAGACCTTCCTCTTTTCCACTGCCCTGCTACTTTACCCAGCCTGATGTGCTCCTCCTAGGACTGGTCTCTCCTGACAACATGTTCACAGTATATGAGAGAAGGCTTGCCATCCTGACTCTAAGAAGCATTCTGGGTATGCTTCTTCTAAGATAGAAGTATTTATTCTTTGGCAGTCCGTGGTACCTTCAGTATTCTTCCCCAGCACTCTCCTTCAAATACATGGGTTCTTCTTCAGTCTTACTTTTACAATATCCAACGTTCACATGCATGGGAGGCAATTGAAAGTACCATGACTTGGATCTGGTGTATCTTAGGCCTCAAAGTAACATCCTTGCTTTTCAACACTTTTAAGAGGTCTTGTGCAGCAGATTCATCCAATGTAATTCATCACTGGATCTTGACTGCTCTTCCAGGGTGCAGGCAGAAGGGAAAGGAACCTTGGGGGCACACTAGTTGAGCACTTGGCTGCTAATTGTGCAGTTGGCAATTCAAAGCCCTCTAGCAGCTTTGCAGGAGGAAGACCCGGCAAACTTCAACAGCCGGGCTCACAGGCTAGACAAGCCAGGGGCCCAGCGCAACACCATCACGTGGGGCTTTGTGAGTCAGAAATGAGAGGGATGGCACCTACCAACCACTGGGGCAAGAAGAGAGGCTGACAGGTGAAGTTCTGATGAAGGTGAGTCACGAGAAGCAAATATAACTTTATCTTTACATTTGCCTCATTTTGTCTGGGACTTTTGAGAATGACCAACTCTTAACTTACTCTTTCCTTCTTTCATGAGGGACAGGCTTTATGAGCTGATTTTTGCAAAATTGAATGCCCAAGTCTTAAATGACAAAATAGGCCGAACAGTGGTCTCCTGAGTGTTATAGATTGGTCAATTTTCACTGTATATTCTAAGAACCATTCAAACATGAATTGCCGGTCAAATTTTAATGTGATATGCAAAGCATACAATAATGATTATATCAGGTCTGTACATTATATCTTATTCTATATTAACCCAACTCTTGAACTCATGTGGGACTGATATATTCAATATGCATAAAAGCTTATTCTTTCTTAAAATAAGAATTATGCTCTGCACTCCAGTAATGAGATTTGTTGCAGTCAGAAGACCCACCTGGCATTTCCTTTTCTAGGACCCTCACTGGACACTAATAAAGTCAGAATAAGTGGGTGTGACAAGATCGCCTTTAGAAGGGATAGAAGAAACAGTGACTGATGATCATTCAATGTCAATATTTAATTACTAAATGAGGGGAGCTTGGTCTAATAGCAATTTGATTTCCTACCCAAACAGCTCAAGTCAGACCTTTTTACAAAGCTGTCCATGTGTTCTTGGCAGGAGACTAGCACCATTTTAAAGATGAGCTTGTACTCTATTAGGTCAATGAGGAGTGAACTAAATATTTTCTACTTGGGTCTTCACATGATAAAAGCTTAACAGCTTTGAAGGAGCTATTACAGGCAAATGCCTAGAAGAAATACCCATTTGAAAAGTCTATAATTATGTGCTTCTATAATAGTGTGTTAAGGGATCACAGTTCCCATCAAGGGTTATTGAGTAAATAGTGAGTTCTTAAGTCCCTAACTACTTATTTACATGATGGTTGGTAATGGCAGTAAAGGAACCATTGCAAATGCCAAGCAGATACCACTCATCCACGTTGTTGGGGCTCATAAGGTGCAGAGGTCTGCTCTCCACTCAGATGTAAAAAGCATTTGCAGAAACTTGGACGGAAGGTGAGGCTCTGTCTTGCCATGGAACCAGGGCTGGCTAATGAATTCTAAAGGGTCCTGCAAGTGAATTAGGTTCAAAGTGACTCAAGTGATACTGCCTGGAGGACATCTGCCTTTGCCTGATCAGCACCCCTTCTCTTTTCTCTTGATAAAAGATTTTTTTCCTTTGCTCTCTGCCATTCCCACAGTCCCTGTGACTCATGGAGGACTGTCAATCAATAATCAGGGGTCCACCACACAAGACTGAGCAAGTGATCTGAGCACGAACACCTAGAGGTCTTTTGGTATGAATTTTGGAAGAGAAGGACAGAGTTCTCCCTACCTTAGAATGACTAAGTCTATGGATTGAATTGCGCGGCTCTACACACACACACACACACACACAAATGTATTGAAATCCTAACACCTTTTCTTCTGTGACCCTGTTTTCAAAATAGTAGGCAGTTCTTTGGTTATGTTAACAAGTCCATACTGGAATAGGATGTATGCTAAACAGACAGACAGACAGACGTGGAGAAGCACTCAGAGGAAGATAAATGTCAAGTGAAGATACACTACATCTAGAAGCAGCCGAAGAGTGCCACTAAGACATGCCCACAATTACAAACATGAAGAAAGACAGGGACTTGTCCTTTTTGCCCAGAGACTGGCAATCCCTTCCCATGCTCAAATTTCAGACAGCTAGCATCTAAAACAGTGGGGGCGATAGACGCCTATTCCTTAAAGCCTCTTACATGACAAGTCAATAGCTATTTTATCTATTGAGTGCCATCTTCAGTATGGGTTCTGGACTTCTCTGGGAATGTCATACTTGCATTCTGCTTGGTATTTGTTGCAAGGTTTCTGAGAAAGCACTGTCATTCCTACACCTGGAATAGACCAGCTGCAAAAATAATGTTTTCCACAAAAATTAGCACTAGTCCCAAAGAGGGGAGGAGGAAAGATGTCCCAAATGCCTAACTTTTGCCAAATGCTATACCACTCCATTCTCCTTGATACCAACTACCACTTCTCCCCATTGTCTATTCTCTCACATTTCAGGGTTCGGCAATTCACAGCAATGTCTCAAAGAGTGCAAGGAAGAGTTCAGGAAATGCCCCTGCGGCTGTGGGTGCTGCTAACTGCCCAGTCAGAAGTTCAGAAAACCCTCTGGAGCATCTTCCTCATGCACACGTGGCAGGAGCTGGTGAAGGCAGGCCAAGGAATAGGCTACAAGTAAAATCCCAAGAGTGAGAGACAAACAGGCAAGTCAGACTCAGTCGTCATAGCCTGTTATGAAAAATACCGCACAGTCAAGCAAGTCTTGGTACTGCCCATGTTCAGTCAGGAAGGGAAGGTCACAGAAAGAATGACTTTAATGGAGGATTTTCTTTCTGCAGCTCATACCCCCAAGGAAACAAAGGTTAGTAAATTAAGTCATACCCTCTCGTAAGGTGGAGACCCAAGAGATACCCCATGTTCATAATAACCCCATGTTATTAGCATAACAGATAACTCCTTCCAAATTAACTGACTTCTTCCATGGGTATAGAACCTGGAATTTGTAGTACATGAAAAGGGGATTATGTCTAAAAGGGCTATATTATGTAATTGACTGCATCTCACCAGTATTAGATACCCACATTTGGGGAGAGGGGACATTGCTAGTGTGAACATTTTTAAGACAATATTTGCCAATTCAGTATTTTGCACACGTAGAATTCAGTGATCTCAGTCACACCAATGGTGTGGCACAGTCATCGCCAACATTCGCTGCCATTGACAGAAACTTGGCACTTTCTAACAATGCCGAACATCCTGATTGGTTGCATTAGAACAGTGGAAAAGGGTTGAGCAGAGTAAATATCTCTACCAGGAAAATCAGCCTCTTTATTTGTAGGATTTTAGTATTGTGATTATGGTCTAACAGATCATAAGATAATTAAAGAGACCTGTGATCGAAATATACAGTGGGAAATAAAGTTTAATACCTATGGATAAAAAAATGAAATGTAAAGTACATAAACTACACAGGAAAAGAAAAGCTACCCAAGAGAAAGAGCGGGGAGGGGAAATGTAGGCAGGGGAGGCACCGGGCAAGGTTTACTGATGTGGCAAGACTCTCCATGTTCCTGTAGGGTGGACTTGTCAGTCACTGGAAGCACTTTCAAAGACTGTTCCATGAGCCTTTCACGAATATAAGTCAATTTTTCTTTTTTTTTTTTTTTTTTGCCTGTGAGTTCTGTTTATTCTCCATGTCAACTTGTAAAATCTTCTTTCATTTGGGAGACTCAGGTTGGGGTTGAGTTGCTTCCAAAAGGAAATCTCTAACTTAAGTTTCTTTACTTGCATTTGGAAATCTTAAATCAGTTGAGCAGAAAATCAGATACATTTTATGTTGGAGAACAGGGGATAAAAGAAGAATGCTTTTATCTGCAGTAGGTTCCCTTCATATTGATTTCAAGCTTAATTTCCATCAGAATAGCAAAAGGAGAGAACTTGAGATCTGCCCAGTGGTTTTTGAAAGGCCTGTGATTTGGCTTGTGGGCAGAAGCACCAAAATTACTGAAGGTTTTTGTTCTGGGACTAAAATTTGGGAAATGGGTGCTATATTGGTGGTTGGATGCCTTTCCCTTAATGGCGTCACAGATCCCTCTCCCAACTCACCTTTCTCTTGTGCACCATCCTCCATCCTCCGCTTTCCTAGATACTCCTGCAGGGTGCTGTTTACATCTTTCTTCTCTTCTCTCTTCCTTAGCACATCACTGTTTGGATCACAACAGCAAGAGAAGTAGAGGAAATTTTTCTCAAGTGGCATGTGTAGCAGCCCCAGCGCCCATGAGTACGATGACCGTGCTGCTTAGAATACTTCCTTTTCTCTGGGAAGACACTCAGAATGCCAAGGTTCATACTATTCTAAATGTAAAGCCCCGCCATGAATACAAGGACTTGATACATATATCTTCTAGAAAAATAGGCAGTGGTTAAGCAAAACCAATTTCTTGGTCATCGATTCCTAGACATCATAAACCCCTACTGCACTTAGATGAAGAGATTGTTTTTTCATTTGGTTGCCTAATAAATAGCATTGCTAGTCCCTATATAATGAACATTGTAATTGAATGGTCGGGGGGCCTGAAGGCACATAGCCAGTATACTTAATTTTAATATGGGTGTATTGGGAGTGCAGCATAGAAGTTTTCTCTTCAAGGGCTACTGGATCTGTTCCCATTACTCAGGGGTTATCAGATGCGATCAGAAAGATACCAATCTTTAAGACTATAGGCTGCAAAGAAACTGGACTTCATTGTCTTCAGGAGTGGGTTTTGTTATTGGTTGGTTGGTTGTATTTTGTTTTCCTTTGTATAAAAATGCCTCTTTCCAGATGTAGAACTCAAGTATCTGTTGCTTCTGATGTTGCTGTCAGAGGCCAATTGGGAAGCAAAGTATCGAACACAATGGCTCCTTTGAATTCTTCTGCAAGAAACAGAACATTCCCAGCCTCAGGATTCCGGTCCCTCTTGCCCCAGTGTGTGGGAAAAAAAGCAAATCCCCTCCAACGTGAAGAAAGAATCTTCTTCCTTCCCACCATGTGCCCCTGACCTCTGAACCCAACCAAGTTCTCTTTCGTAGGAAATGGTTTTGCTCAGAATCGTGGCATTTGAAGGTGAAAGACAGAAGAGGAATTTGAGCCTGTTTTCCCAATTCCAGTTGGGATGGTGAGGAAAATTTCTGTGACATTTAAAATGCCAGTGACTTTATTAGATTTTCATTTCTAAAGCAGAACGAAGTCAGTGCAGTCGGTCAATGGCTCAGCCAAAACATGTGCACAATTAGGCTCATTAAGGGTGCGTCTTCCCTTTGCTGGAAAGTTTGGGCGGCTGGCCTTGCGTGGCAGCACTGTGGAGAATCAAGGGGAGCAAAGCTGCTTGTTTCAAGCTTAAACGCACTCCATCATTTTTTTTCTCTCTCTTGACTAAACACAGATTTGGGTCTAAAAGATCGAAGTGCTGAGTCATGACTGTCCCTTTTTTGGATGTTGATTTTCCTAAGGGGGCGGGGGTGGGGGCTTAATGGAGCGGATCAATTTCTGATGTTTTTCAGGCCAGGGCAGCTTTGAAAGGAACATTATGACTAGCAGTACTTTCAGGTCAGCGTTCTGCCCCTCTAACTGCCTCCTGGTTTCGAAAGGCTGTTCTCTGGATGAAAGCCTTCCTTTCTCCTGAGGAATGACTGTGGGGCTTGAACGGCCAATCTTCTTGCAGCCAAACGCTTCACCAGCAGGTTGCAGGCTGCTCCCACGCCACTTTCATCAACCGCTCACCTCCAGCAAGCCCATGCCGACTCAGCGACGCGCTACGCGCTGTGGCCCAGCTTCCCAGACTGTAACTGTCTGCGGGAGTAGAAAGTGGCAGAACTGCGGGTGGGTTCGAACTACCGACCCTGCGAATCAGCGCCCAATGCGCCATCACTGCGCCACCTGGACTCCTTAGTATGGTTTAGTTGAGGAAAACTGTGGACAGGGACAGTAGGTTTGAGTTTTTCTTATGGGTTTGTTTTCCCACTCGCGGATTTGAGGTGGGGGAGGAGTTTTCAAATTGGCGTTGCTCGCCTGGCCTTCTCTGCATTATTTTTGCAGTTCGATTCTTCTCCCTGATTCCGGAAGAGGTGACCCACCTAGTTGCAGACTAGCTGGGTGTTGGGTTTCTCTCCTTCCCTCTCACCTGTTGGCAGTGTTTGGACAGTTTCCTCACACTACTGACAGGTATAGAATTAACCAGAAAAGAAGAAAGGGACTATCCCAGCAGTTGCAATGGTTAATGATGCTGGTAAAATGTGTTCAGAAAAGAAACCAAAATATAGACCAGAGCAGAGGTTGAAGATAATCTGTGCGTCAAATCTACCCGTACTTTCTCTAAGCCTCATTTCTACAGATAATCGAGGGTTGGCAGAACTTCAGAAAGTATCTGGTAAGAGAGATCAAACACTTCGCAAACCCTGCTCCCCCTGAAACGGCACATTGTTTTCATCCCCACGGGAAAACCATTGCTAAGAGCAGCAAATAGGCAGAGGTGGTGAGAGAGAGAGAGAGAGAGAGAGAGAGAGAGAGAGAGATCCTCTGATCGGATCTACCTTTGATGAGACGAGCTCCAGAAAGAGTGATTAGGTTGGTGATATGTCCTCACCAGACATATACACAAACATGTACTTGTGTGTGTGTGTGTGTGTGTGTGTGTGTGCGCACGCGCTTGTGTGCTATGTCAAGGCAGGGTGCCAGGTGAGGTGTGCCGAGGTCAGCGCCTGTGAGCTCTCTTCCTGCCACCCCTCACCCCTCCTCTAAATCCCTCTGCTTTGAGAGACTGCTCATCCCATTCTGGCCTGGCCACTCCAGTGGTGGGAGCTAATGCTTAACCTTTGGCACCTGCACTGGAGAGCTTTTGCCACTAATTGGTAATGCAAAACCCATTGGTGATTAGTGCAGTGACACGCCGAGCCCAGGTGTCCAAAGGTTAATGAAAAATCAAGAATTATATTTGTGATGGTGGTGGTGGGAATTTACAAATTTTAAGATGGATGCCGTCTTTTTCTCCTTTGAGCCAGAAGCTGTTGAGCTGGCGCATCAAGCTTGGGGCCTCGATGAGCTATCCGTCCACAAGTTTGGTCGAGTTTTATTCGGGAAGGCCAGAAAAGGCTGACCATCCAATGTGAACACATGTCATCGAGAACTGTCTTCCACAGTTCAGCAATGGAGAGAGTTCCCAAAGGCCACCTCAATAGGTTCGATTGCCTAATATCACAGGCGTTTTTCTTGAAAATATAACATATATATATATATATATATATATATATATATATATATATATACACACACACACACACACACACTAATAGGTCTTTGTTCTGTGCTATAGCCAGCAGGCAGAGAGTTTGAGAGCCATATTCATTTTCTTCTCAGTCATGTCAGCACAGTAGTCACTCCTAACTGAAAACCACCTCCCATTTGCCTGTTTAATAAAAATACGGCACCAGTACTATATGCAAAACCATTTCTCCCCTCAGGCTACAACACCAAAACAACCTCGTTCTCCATAACTCTGGTAAATGCCATTTACCGGCATGGAAGTCTTTAAAACGGAGGCGATAAAGCTGAAAGAGTCTGATTGCCCTCTGCTTTCTCTGTCAGTCACAAACCATCTCTCTTAATTATGGTGTGAGGACATTTACATAACCAGGGAGAGGGTCCTTTAACTACATTTCTATTATGTTTGGCACTTGTGTGAAAGGATATTATATTCATGTGCATTAGCGATGGCTTATAAAAGATCAAGACAATAATAGCCGATCGGACGATAAAGGTCTCTTTTCTCCTCCCAGACAGGCTGTCTCTGACAGAAGAATACAGTTCATCAGACATGTCTGCAGGTTGTCAAACTCAGGGAGGTTGGAGGACCCTCTGAGGCTGTCATGGTCAACAAGAAGAGTTGCCGTCCCACGTCCCCCTCACTCACCCCGAGGAGATCATCACTCACCACTCTCTGCATGTTCTCATGATCACCCTGGCCAGTGGAGAGAAAAGAGCCATTTTATCAAAGGACAATATAGCCCTTCTCGGGGTCCACGTAGCTTCCATTATCAGACTATAATAAATCATATTTATGTTCTCAGTTAATAAGACTGATTACAACGCAGGTTCCAGGCATGGGAAAAGCAAAGCAGGTGAAGAGATGTTTTAATGAAAACAAGATAAGAAAACAGCTCCTCGTGAACATTTCGTGCTGTTATTTGTAATGATTATGGACAATTTTTGATGCATCTTCTTTAGCAGTGGTTTAAGCTGCATAAGTTGGCTCCCTGGCAGAGAAGTAAAAATGATTTAAAAAAAAAACAGGAGGTCTTCATTTGTTCTCTAGAATCATTATGTGTACAACAAGTACAAAATAGGTATAATGTACATGTCGGGGATGAAGGGAAAGCAGGTTGTTTTAGGAAAGCATAGTCTGGGCATTATTCAAAAGGATCTGGAAATTTCCTCCTCATTTTGGGTTACTAAAAGTGCATGTTCCCTGACATTTGGAGATGCTAGTCATTAATTTCATCTTTATAAATGAATCTGCAGCTCTGTCTCTTTTATTCAATCTCGAAGTTGTTTTTTGCCCATTTCTTTCTTTCTTCCTTTCTTCGCCCCCCCCCCCCCTTTTAGGGCTCAGTACAAAGAGACAAAGAGATATATATTTTCTACTCAATGTTTGTGCACAACTGCCATTAGTGCTAATGGGAGTTAAGTGCCTGCTTGAGAGGAACACAGACCCCAAAGTTTAATATTGAAAGGTACCTTATTAAAAAGGTCTGGACATTTTTAGCTTCACTGAGTTCAATTACATTAGAGCAGCAACTTTCTAAATTAGTACAAAAAAAGAAAAAATCAGATAAAATATTGAAATAGCTTCAGCCTTTAACAAAGTAAGTACAGAGGAGCCTCTCAAGGCTGGGGCCTCTTCCTCTTCGTGTATGTGGCCTGGCTTGTTGCTTCAGACTAATTTACCCATTGGATGGAGTAACAAATAATAATTCCAGGGTGACATCCAACAGGGAGAGAACGTCTTTCTCCGCGTTGGTGAGCATTTTGTTCTCCTTGACGTCTGGGTTTCTAAGACAGCCACGGAGCTTGTGGTATTCCAGATTATCCTGGGCGAGGGTATCTGGAAACCAGGAATTCATACCAGTTCAATGTCAGTCTACAAGTGTCTGGGATATTTTCATGGTTGTCATGGAGTGGGATGGGAGCTGCACTTTTTTTTCATGTATCCATTTAGTCTGCACTCTATATACACACGAGGGAGCCGGGAGAGGGTTGTTTGTGGAATAGCCACTGCTAGGAATGAAAAGAGAGAGTGTTCCTAACCACGAAGCTGTAACCTCTAGACTGCTGGAGAAGGCAGGCCGTTGATGGTGAGGCAAAGTGGAAAAGAAACTTCACCACCCGCCATGGGCCTGGCTTGAGTCAGAGGTCTGTGTAGTCTACCTTGCCCTGTCAGTGGATAAGTGTTTTAGATCTTGGGAGTGTTACCCATGTCAGTGAACCCTAAGAGAGTGACTTTACAAATCAAAGGATAAACGCATGGGGCTCCTTTGGGATGCTAAATGGCAAGGGTGGGTATGTGCTTTGGGAATATTTGAATGTTCCTGGGGGTGGGGAGGGCATGCTTTTCACCACTCTGTTTCCTAAAATTAAAAGCCTATTGAGATCCCCTCCCCTCCCCCTAGATCACTGCTTCCTTTGTTGGCAATTTCTCTTTGTTCTATTCGAACATCAAGGGAGGAGGGGGAGAGTGATTGGCCCCATGTCAGTCACATTGTCTGACTTCCGCAGAAATAACTGCCAAGAATTCTGTCGCATCTTCCTTTGATTTTAGCTTCCCACTCCATTTGTCTTTTCATGGGTTGACCCCCAAAATACTGCCTGCAAGAGAATTCCGCAGCGCTACCATCTAACTAGCATCTAGGAAGCATTTCGTCTGAGTGCTCCTGGACTTCACCACAAGACACTTGGGGTTGACAAATCTGCCAACTGATCAGCATACTGAAATAGCTCAGGACGTGGACGCATGGAAGACAACCCCCCCCCCCATCCCACACCTCGCCGCTCCCCAAAGCCGTGCATATTAGGGGGACAATGATTAGCAGCGTCATTGCTGTGGAGTCATTTCATGTTGGGCCATATACCCAGCCAAATGTGCTTTTCTTGTCACACTCCATTAGCATGTGTGAAGCAGTTGGGAAAATGGCCATATGATTAGACAGAAGGAAACCTGGATTCTGCAGCCTGGGACTTGTTACCACTGAATAATGTCTAAGCAAGAGGGATTGGTTTCGATTTTGTTAATTCCTTGTGCGATGGGAAATTGATGGCATCTGTGAACAGAATCTGCATAGGTTAACTGCAAGCAACCTCCCACACCTCAAAACCGCTCCAAGTTTTAACATTTTTTGAAGAAGAAGGTTTGGTGAAATCCACATTTTTGCAGGCAAAACCCACCGCCATCACCACCACCCAAAGAAACCCTTTCATTGATCTTTCTCAAGATTGTCTTCCACGGCAGCCAGTAGACTCTTTTCCTGAGGGGCTAAGCAATCGCTTGGTGAAAAAAAAGCATATAATCATCTTCAGATGAGGCCTCACTTTGGGAGTTCTTCCTCAAATCAGATTTGAATTTGTGCTGGCATTTTAGATTTCTTTTTTCCTTAAGAGAATGCTGGTGGGAAGATAACGCAAAGGGTAGGAAGATAAGAAAGATCCAGCGACAAAGGAAATTCCAGCAATGCTTAACCCACCGGAGCCAGGCCCTGGAAGTGAAGGACAGGGTGGGCAGGCTTTTCTCTTGGGGGCAATCTGTTGCAAACCCACATCGAATCAAAGGAAATCTATTATGGCAAAGAAAGATGGCTTTCTTGAATACTGCCTGCCTAATTACATATTTATGAGCATTTCAATTCCTTAGAAGGAATTCTGGTCTCACATATGATTGGGGAATTATTAAGTGTTGGCTATTAACTGTTTTAGTTAATTTCACACGGGGTTTCTTTCTCCAGGATGATGAATATGCAGGCTGAAAATGGAATTTCTTCGTTCCCAAGAAAATGAGGACGCCAAGTCCTTGCCGATGTCTGGTTTTTGCAGATGGGCCCTCGGCGAGCATGACTCACCCCAGCAGGCGGCCGGTGTCAAGGAAAACGGTCCAACCCCCCCCCCCCCCCCTTTGGTGAAGAAGGAACTTGGCCTTGTGAAACCCAGAAACCCTGATGGTCCCTGGGCACCGGCGCCAAACTTTGGCAGTGGTTTTGCGTTGGGGAGAATGGTTCTGAGCTCCACAACGGCGCGGAGACAGCAGCAAAGACGCCATTTCCAACAGCAGGAAAGGGCGAGGGAAATCCAAGGGCCCACGCAAGGGGGTGTCGGGATGCCATCTGGACAGACCAGCACGGCCACCCACCTCTGTGCTTTTCTTGCGCTCACTCGGCTCGTCTGGCCCCCCAAATTTCCTAATTGGTTCAAGAGTTAAATGGAGTCCTCCTTTGTGGCCACACAGAGAGCTTTTGCAGTGTTGAAGGCCAGCCCAGGACTAATTTTGAAGAGTAAATCTGGAAAACAGTTTAATTTCATTCCCCATGAGACTTCTTTTTTTGGGGGGGAGGGAAGGCAAAGTTAAAAGAAAAGACGGTTGAACAAAATAGCTGTTAAAGGCAGAGGCCACTTTGTGCAAAACCGTATCTGTCAACCTTCTACCTTGTCTCTCCTTATTTTTTCCCCCAAGGATGAAATTTCCACATTTATTGTTTGTCTCTCCTTATTGTAGAGTAAGCTTTTTTTTTTTTTAATTGTAGAGTACGCTTAACGGCCATAAAACAAATGGTGGTGGTGTGTGACGCTGCATTGTAATGTTTGAGGGTGTTGCTGGCAGAAGTTGTAGGGTCTTTACTTGACGTGACCTCTTAAACATCCAGTAGAAAGGCATAATCAAATGTGTGTGTGTCTGTGTGTATGTTTGCACTGCTCAAGTCCACAGAGTCGACTGTTTACTATGTGCAAGGGGTTGTGAAGAACTAAAATGTGACTCTTGGTCCAGTGCTCTTCACATTACAAAGCACATTTTCTTGGTGTGTCAGAAAGTGTTTGAGGCTAAACATCAGAACCTCTGATTTTATAGGTAGTCAAAAGTAACCTAGGGGCAGACATCCTGAACTATGAATGCCAGTGAACGGAGGGCTTCTATTTCCCAGAAGAGCTGGTCTAGAGTGGTGCTAAGAATATGAGCTGCTGCTTGACACTGAGTCAATCAGACTCAGGCAGAAATGGGCCCCCGGGGGGTTTTGGTGCCAGCCTTCTCTGTGGGACATCACCAGGGTTTTCTTTTGTGTTATCTCTGGGCGGGTTCAAATCTCCATTCATCATACCCTTTCTATTTGGTTTGCCTTTATGCTCATATCTTATCTCTCTAAGACTCATTCATATTTTCATCTCTGAAAGGGAGTAACTGACTCACAGTGACCTTATCAGACAGGGTAGAACTGCCCTCTGTGAGTTCCTGAGACTCCAAATCTTTACAGGAGGAGAACGCTCCACGTTCTGCAGGTGTTTCCAAACTGACCTTATAGTTAGAAGCCCGAATCCTAACCACTAAACTACCTGTGTTCTTTGCATCAGTACAGAGTAAGTCTTCTCTTATGGCAGCAGGTGAACAACTAACGAGCACAGCCAAAACCACAGGAAGAGTTGGGCCAGCAGGGCAGCTCTGGGGGGAGGTGGGGGGAGAGGGGCGGGTCAATCAGTGAGGGAGGCCAAATATCTCTGCAATGAATGACTGACCTGGTGCTGATAAGTCAGGTTTTTCATATGTGATCCTGATATACCCAGCCAGATGGAAAAGGTCATGTGGTCTTGTCCAGCTCCCTTAAGAGGAAAGGAAAACATCCCTATTGGCCAGTGTTGCCCAAACAAGCTGGATTGCAGGGTGCAGACGGAGACCCAGTCACCACCCACCCTGTGAGCAGCAGTTGAAGCCAGCTGAAAATCTGGAATCAGATA
Source organism: Nesogale talazaci (assembly GCA_004026705.1). Classification (NCBI taxonomy): domain Eukaryota; kingdom Metazoa; phylum Chordata; class Mammalia; order Afrosoricida; family Tenrecidae; genus Nesogale; species Nesogale talazaci. The sequence continues at coordinate 265,000 of PVJH01000286.1, read as the reverse complement.
ATGCCTGGCCTATGGCTGAATTCTAGGGAATTATGTTATTATCTAAATTAGAATCCTGATACCAGGTTCCCAAGCAGTTGGCTGATTTAGAGAATCATAAGCAAAAATGGAAGGGAAAACAAGAACAAAAAGCCGCAAACATTCTGTCAACATGAAAGTCAGAGATTATTAGATTTTTAAGCAAAATCTGCACAAAGGTTCACAATGACCTCAAGATCAGGTTTCTCTCTGAAATGAGCACCATCCAGTTAGAAGAGTAAAATAAGTGAAATGGAAGGCAATTCTAATTAAGCTAAGATGTTTCAATGCATGAAATATTTGTCTTGCTGAAGCTATCAAGAAAGATGTATATAAAATTACATGAGCAGAAAATCAGCTTCTCCTGAGGCTCAGAAAATAACTATTGATCAATATAGCCTTTCGGCTTGTAGGGACACCAAATTTTGAGCCTGGCCAGTTTGCCTTTGTTCTATCTAGCACGATGTCTGGCCCAAAGTAACTGTCAATAACCATTTGCTATTGCTGTTAGAAAGGAAGAGGGCAGTGCAATGCTTAAGCACTGGGCTGTTAGCCAGAAGGTGAGTGGTTTGAACCTACCTGTTATCCTGGGAAGGAAAAATGTGGCAGTCTGCTTCCATAGAGATTAGACTCTGACACCTGTAGGGGGTATTGTCTCCTGTCGTACAGGGTGGCTGAGCCAGAACCTGCTTCAAATAAAGGGGCTTAGTGTGAATTGTTGTCAGAATAGCTTATTTTAAAGCATCTGACTATGACTTCCTAAAAAAAGTTGAGTCACTGACTTCAGGACTTCACACCATGACACAAAGACAAGAAAAGAAGCAGCTATCTTAAGTGCAATTGTTTGAACTTCTTGGCTGGTTGGGCCTCTGTACACTTAAACACTTCTTTCCTATATTCCTTTGTGTTTGTAGCTGTCCTTTGCTTTTTTTTGTCTTCACCCTCTCAACCATGCCCACGAGGACTAGGAAAAGGCATGGTATCTGGCCTTATGCATCAGACATGCAAGCTCCTAATTTCCTTCCCCCTTTCCTCTCCTCCACCCCTGCCCTCACATTCAACATGAGTTCCTCCTCCATACACCCTTACTGAATTAACCCAGGAGCGAGACACTCTTCTTCGATTGTCCAGGGGACATTTCCTCATGTTTTCCTTTCCATTGAATCCATGCAGATAAATGAGAGCTCACGACAATGGTGCCCTAAGGATCAGGAGGAGGGAATTGTAGTCTGAGACTTCTCTCCCATCAGATTTTAGCAGGGTTGTGAGGAATAAATACATGGAGAAGAAAGAACTTCTGGGCATAGGAATTCCCTGGATTGGGGCTATATCTAGTGTTCAAACATGCTAAAAGAAGAAAATCTCCTTCAAACATGATTCTGTGGAAGAATAGATGAAGCAGGAGATAATCTGAAAGGCCATTTGAGTTCAGCATTCCAAATGCTCAGTTTCTTACTGTGACCCTTCACCACTCCCATTCTCCTGCTGTGTGGAGCCCTCTCAGAATGATTGCCATGATCTACTTCCCATCTTAGATAATTCAAATGGTTGTAAGCTCCTAGAGGGAAGGCACAAAACCTTATTTTTTCAAATTCCTATTCCTACCTATTTCACTGGGGTTTAGCAAAATGTTAGCTATATATAACCAGGGCATATTTATTTACTCCAGCTAAGTTTCTAATGATTAAAAAATACTTAGAAGTATTCAAGAAGGCTTCAGGAAATTTGTGGGAAAATGAATATTTTTCTAAAGACTTTTTGAAGCTCTAGTGCATTGCTATTACTGTATGCTCAGACGAGCAGTACTGGTATGGGTATATATATCAATAGGTCTAGCATACTACAAAAACAATACAATAGGCGAGGCACTGTGTCAGTCTGGGTAGACTAGAGAAACAAATTCATAGACACGCATATGGATATAAGGGGAAAGTTTACATACATGAGGAATGGAACATTGAGAAAAAATCACAACCCAGTCTAGTACAAAGTCCTAAGTCTGATATTAGCCCATATGTCCAATGCCAGGCTATAACATCTCCATCCAACTTATGAAGCACGTGCAATGACACCAGGACAATCACAGGCCAGCGAGTGCAGTCCTGTGTATACAGCTGGGGTGGAAGCATCTTGACTCTGGCAGAGGTCTCTCTGTGACTTCTCCGGCCACAGAGGTCTGGTCCCATCAGGGCAAGCCTATGTGGCTTCTCCTCCGACTTCTCCCAGTCTCCAGGAATCAGGATTGATCAGCATGCTGTCATCTCATCTTGTCGTTGTCTTGGAGACTAACTCAAGTCTCTCTACTCCAATTGGGAAAATACCAAAAGACTTCCCAGAATTCTCAGGAGAAAGCCATGCCCACACAGAAATCTCATTGGCCGTCTCCAGATTAGTAGGCTAGACCCCACCCCTACATATCAATCATGAAATTGACATCAAGTACATGACCGCCATAGGCACCTTAAATGTTTGGTTGCTAACTGTAAAGTTGGCAGTTGAAAGCCACCAGGTGCTCCTCAGGAGAATGATGTGGCCATTTACTTGTGCAACTTTTATAGCTTTGGAAATTCTATGGGGCAGGTCTACTCTAAAGAGGCATAGAGAGTTAGAATCTACTCAGCAGCCATGCTTTGTTGTTGTGTTGTGATTGATACAAACAGTTTATACAGTTAACTGGTGACAAAGAGGTGGGACACTGGACCCCTTAGAGGCACTTTGTAAGAAATGACTGAAGATCTACTTCTAAAAGATCAGTTATGACAAATCCTGTGGGGTCCCATTCTATTCTGACAGATGTGGGGCCACCATGAATCAGACTCGACTCAAATGGCAATGACAAATTGGTATTGGTGTGGTGACTCAGATGCAGCCTCTTGGAACTGGTATTTCAGGGCTTGCTTATGATTGAAACAATGAAATAATAAAGGCTGGGGTGAGATTTGCTAGTGCAGTATCACCTTCTGATTCCAAGTATTCTGAGCACGAAGTCAGTAGGAGCCTTCAGTTGAGGTGAATCTTTCCGCTTCTCTGGGCCTGCCACCAAGTCATCAGGGTCCCCATGATTTCTTCAAGGAAATATGACCCTATTTCCATCCCTGTTCTGGTATGGTGTATTGGTCTAAGGACAAAAGTAACTCAAACCAGGGGACACAGCATCTTTTCTAGGATTTTCTCAACTGAAAACAAGAGAAGTGGCAGAGCCTGGGTGCCAGGCAGAGGAGCCTTCTGAGTCACAGATGCATCACCTGAAGGAATACGCTTGTAGTTATCTGTGAGTCTTTCTTCAGAGTCACAGAAGGCAGCTGCTCCCTGAAGGATGGGAGACACGTTTGTGTTGTTAGCTGCTTTTGAGCTGGCCCAGTCTGAAGGTGACCCAGGTGTAGGTACTACAGAACTAGCACCACCCCCATATAAGTAGCAGATCTTACTCTTGGGGCACAGAGAGGTTTCATTGTCTCATTTCTGGAAATCGGTTGGAAGGCCTTTCTTCCGATCCCACATTGTTCAGGAAGTGCTACTAAAACCCCGTCAGTCTTGTTTGGAGCCATCACTCACAGCAGCTCTGGGTACAACAGATCAGAACCCTACTCCCTCCTTGCATGAGCCCCCCACTTATTCGCATGTGGGAGCCAATTGTTAGTCCATCTTTCTCTTTGTTGTGACTCTTCTTTACCAAGCTTCCTCCTGAAGACATTCCCAAAGCATCTTGCCACTTTGCTTGCTTCTAAGGAGCATTCTGAGAGTTTCTTTTCTTTTCTTTTCCTGTGCTTCTGACTGTCCGTTCTCTGAGACGCACTTGCTCATTTTGCTGGTCTCTCACTTATACACAGCCATGAAATCCATCGACTTCTAGAGGACAGGATAGAACTGTCCCCGTAAACTTTCAAGACTGTAACTCTTTAAAGGAGTAGAAAGCCTATCTGTCTGTCTCAGAGCAGTTTAGTCCTTGCATCTTTAATATATTTAGTAACACCATTATCAATGGATTCAATTCTTCTTCAGTTTTCCTTACTTATTGTCTGGCTTTCATATGCACAAAGGATGACTGAAAACATCTTGGCTTGGACCAGGCGCACTTTCATCTTCATTTGTGCTTCCGCATCATAGCAACAGGAAAGCCTCCCCCTGGCTAAAAGAGGCTGACATTGAGGTGCGTTGACTGGGAATTGAATCTGGCCTTCTTTATGGGAGGTGAGAATTATATCACTGAACCACTGATGTCCTCAAAATTATACCCCACCTTCTACACCAGTGAGTTCACCCAGTGCAACCTGTGGGAAACAGAACCAGGAGGAGAGTGTGAGTGGACAAATTCTCCACACCTCTATTTAAGAAGCTTCGGAGGCCAGGATTCTCGTGGAAGGAGGCCTTCATGCTCGGGGATTGGAGATGCATCCCCGTCACATTCCTAAGGAAAAGTTGTTCCCTCAGTGTCCCCCTGTAATAACGCCCATTTTAAGGAGCTGGTTGCAAGCACATGGCTGCTTCCTATACCCTTTAGGGTTGACTGCTTGAAGGCTATCTGCTTTAGGGCTGTCTGTCATCAAAAGCAATCAGACCATGCCAATCTAATGAGGGGTCACTCCCTCCTGATAAGAATCATAGATTGTTTCCCTGGAGAAGAGCCCAGTGACACCTAAGGTCAAGCCAGCTCAGAGGAGGCCAAGGTTAGGCATCCTACCTTCCCGTCCCATGGAGATGCATGCCTCTAGTACAGTGGTTCTTCACCTTCCTAACGCCACCACCCTTTCATACAGTTCCTCATGCGACGGTGGCCCCCAGCCACCAAATTATTTTCAGTACTATTTCACAACTGTAATTTTTCTAGTTATGAATGACAATGTAAATATCTGATGTGCAGGATGTATTTTCATTGTTCCAAATTGAACATAATGAACGCATAGTGATTAATCACAAAAAATATGACATTTTACATTGTGGAATATTTATTTCTAATGAAAAATAAATGAAGTTCTGTCTTAAAGCATGAAGTTTTGCCTTCATTCATGGGTGACAGTCTTCACGCTGGCCACTTGTAGGTGGGCATAGCTGCATGTGGGCAGATCCGCCTGGGAAAAGACAGAGAACGCGCCATCCCTGAGACCATCGGAAATATGTGTTTTCTGATGATCTTGGGTGACCCCTGTGAAAGGGTTGTTTGATCCCCAAAGGGGTCGCGACTCACAGGGTGAGAACTGCTGCTCTAGTCCCTCCCCATCCGGTTGCGTTTGCACTCCTAGTTCACCCCTCTCCTGTTCGGTGTCCGCCTAGCCGAATACAACCACAGACGCGTGCGTGCGTGTGACGGGGCTTGCACGCCAAGGGCCTACCAGCTTGGAGAGAATGCAGCCCTCCCTCCCTCTGGCTCTGCTCGCTCACCATCCGAGCGGGCAGCCCTTGCATGCCTTATCTTTAATGGACCCTTCCCTTACACAACCACCCCGACCCCGAGAAGCCATTCAGTTGTGGAGGTCGGTTCCCTACGGGTCATTCTGGACAGAATCGAACGACTTCTGCCGGTTTGGGCCAAGACCGTCAGAATCTTTTTTCTTCTTTTTCGGGGGTGGGAGGGCATCAGCTGTCAGAATCTTTATGGAAGCAGACTGCCACATCTTTCTTCAAGGAGCAGCCATTTAAAAACTGAGCTGTCTTGCACTGTCGGCCCCCTGCAGACCGAGGCAGGTCCATTGCCAGGAAGTCATTTCTGATTCTCAGTGACCTTACAAGCTGGAGTAGAACGGTGCCTTTAGGTTTGCAGGGCCTTATGGGAACAGAAAGTCTCATCTCTCGCTCACGTTCAAACTGCTGCCCTTGCAGTCAGCAGCCCACCGTGTAGGCCACTGTGCCCCCTCCCCCGGCCCTCAGAGGTACTGTAACCCATCTATGGCAGGGGGGAGTGGGTCGAGACCCCCCAAACTTAGAAAAAGAGTTGAATGCTTTTAAGTATTGAAATTTAAGAGAGAAAATACACACAAAACAAAGACTCCAAAGTCCTACACTGGACCCCTAGTCAGGATGGGCCATGATGGGTCTACTCTGGACAGTTAGGGTGGAAGTGGGAGCAGGATGGGTTTTGTGTCTGTGAAACTAAAGGGTGCCTGAGAGGAGCAGCAGCTAGGTGCTGGGTGCTCACAGGGGGAGCACGGATGGACATGATCCTTGGCAGCTGTCAACCTTGCAGAAATGGAGATGTTCTCCCATGGGAAGCCTTGGAAGGCCAGTGCAGGACTCTGGATCTGTGAGGACATGCCGCCCCTGGGGAGTTCACATTCTCGGCCAGGGGACAGACACACTGCCTTGCTAAGGGCAAGTGCAGTGTAATGGACTGAGCAGGTTTCTCTACTGTCCTGGGTGGATGTGGGATATTGGACCAAAAGCTGGGGGTTCTGGACATGGAACTGGTTTAGGAAAGAAAAACATTGAGGCTTCTTACTAATAAAGGGCCTCCAACAATTCATTAGAAGAAATGAATGTGCTTTGACAGAATCTGCATTACAATTGGAAAGCCCGATAATTCTGGTCACGTATTGGATAAACGTGTCCTTTGCGTCATCTCAGTTGGACTGGGTCAAAAAAATTTCATTGTGTCAGACCTGCCACAGGTGTATTGCAGCATGGAAAAGCCATATAATTATACAGGATTGACTCTTCCCCACAGTCCTGCTAAGCTGGGCAATTAGCGTGAGCTCCATTTTAAAGGTGGGATATAGGAACTCACCATCTCTTGTTTTATAAGAATCATTTTATTGGGGGCGTGTACAATTCTTATTGCAATCCATACATACATCCAGTGTGTCAGGCACGTTTGTACATTTGTTGCTCTCATCATTCTCAACACATGTGCTTTCTACTTGAGCCCTTGGTATCACATCCTTGGCCAGGGGACAGGCACGAATCCTTGATCATTATAAATTATTATTAGTTTGTCATGTCTTACAGCCTCTGACGTCTCCCTTCATCCACTTTTCTGTTGTCCATCCCCCAGGGAGGAGGTTATATATAGATCCTTGTAATCCTTTTTATTCCACCTTCCTACCACTCTCACCACTGGTCCTGAAGGGTTCTTCTGTCCTGGATTTCCTGTGTTCCAGTTCTTCTCCTTACCAGTGTACATACTGTGATGTAGATGGATCTGTAAGGTAGAATTGGGATCATGATAGTGGTGGTGTTGTTGTTGGTGGTGGTGGGGTGGACATTTAAAAACTAGAGGAAAGTTGTTTTATCATTGTTACACTGCACTCTGGCTCCTATCCTCCCTGCAACCCTTCTGTAAGGGGATGTCCCCTTACCTACAGATGAGCTCTGGGTCCCCAATCTACACTTCCCCTCATTTACAATGATATGATATTTTGTTCTTTGATGCCTGATACCTGATCCCTTCAACACCTCGGGCTCACACAGGCTGGTGTGCTTCTTCCATGTGGGCTTTGTTGCTTCTGAATTAGATTGTTGGTTGTTTACCTTCAAGCCTTTAAGACCCCAGACACTATATCTTTTGATAGCCAGACACCATCAGCTTTGTTCACCACATTTGCTTAAGCACTCCCTTTGTCTTCAGAGTTTGTGTTGGGAAGGTGAGCATCATGGAATGCCAGTTTAATAGTACAATGTGTTCTTGCATTGAGAGATTACTTGAGTAGAAGCCTAATATCTGTTACCTTAATACTAAACATATAAATATATGCACATAGATCTGTATAATCTTGAAGGATCACGAATGCTTTTTTTTTTAAGAGTCCCTCTTTCACCCAGAAACCAGTATCCACCCCATCTGCTCCTCTCTCTCTGTGGGGTGTGGATGAGGGGAGGGCGGTGTGAAAGAGTGGGGAGCATGATTGGTTGGCACTTGTGGAGCGAACTCACTTCTGGCCCTAGCTCCTCTAGGAACTTGAAAAGCAACAGCAGGTAATCAATGTCTTGCTAGCAGCATTCTTCTTTTCATTTTGCAGGATCCACCAAGGGACCTAACAGGTCCTTTCTAGCATGAACTTCGCTAGAGAAAAGAGGAAAAGACGACTTGGGATGGGATGGGGTAGGGTGGCAAGAACTACCATCTGTCCTGCAATATTGTGGTAGTCCAGGTAGAATAGAGAAACAAAATCTAGGGAGACATATATAATCTACAAGAGAGAGCTCTATATAAAAGAGTATTAAGAAAATATCCCAACCCAGTCCAAATCAAGTTCATAAATCCAATATTAGCCCATATGTCGGGTACCAGTCTATAAATTCCTCTTCAGGTTCTCTTAGCACATGCAATGACACAAGGGCAGGAAAAATCACAGGCCAGTGGGTAGAAAGTCTCGTGGCCCCAGTGGCAGTGGAAGCATCTCTGCACCGGCATGCGACTCCTCCAGTTCCAGGCCTCTGCCGCATCAGTTTAGTTCCATGTGCCTTGCCAGCAGGAGAGGAAACAGAGAGAGAGAGAGGGTTCCCCTCCTCCAGGGAGGAAGACAGGAGTTCCCAGAATGCTCAGGAGAAGGCCATGTCCACACAGCAGCATTATTGGCTGTGACCTGATTGACAGGCTAGACTCTACCCCTTTGCAACTTGATGTCACAAATATCTAGAGTGGACTTTCAAATGTAGAATAGTTTGACTTGAACTATTTCAAAGACAGCACAGAGAGCTCCACACAGCACATTTGTCACAATTGGTGAATCAATATGCATACATGAGTAGTAACTGAATCTACATACAGTTCTGAGGTCCTCAAAATATCCTCAAGCCACAGGTTGCTTGTTAATATTTGTGTTTTGGTTCCAGGACACCACCACCCCCATTCAGAATGCATTACATATATGACTCATGGCTCCTGGGCACTGCTTGAAGGGAGGTATTGCCCAGATATCTTTGTTTTGGGTGACTTTGACAGAGGGGTACCAGTCAGGTAGTTTGCAGAATTCCCCTTAGCTGGAATTGGTCTGATGTTTTGCTCATGATTCAACTGAGGGGATGTGTTTGGGGAGGAGGATGACTGACGTAAAGTGTGTCCCATCACATCAAATCCAGAGTGCACACTATCAACATGATATAACTGTGGATGTCTACCTTGATTTCCTGCCTTGAATCATGTTTTTCTGGTTTCTCTGCTGTCAAGATGGTCCCCCACCCCCACCTCTCTCTCTTTCCATACCGTCCACTTTATAGGCCACAATTAACCAAAAGTGGAATTATGCTGCAACTCTTTATGGGTAATTGTTGTTAGGTGCTGTGGAGCCCGTTTTCAGTGACTCCTAAGGATGTGAGAGAGTAAAACTGTCTCCAGAGGTGTGCAGATCCTGGGCCTGTGCACAGAGCTGTTGGGTGAGTTCACACCTCCACGTTCTCAGTTAGTACTCAGGCGCCTCCCCCACTGCGCCACCAGGGCTCCTTCCTAAAGATAGAGTATCTAAAGAGCTTGAACTTCTTTTGCAAAAGAGATTCATTCTATTCTCCCCACTTGCTTATTTATTGACTTAAACACTTTCTAATTTATATGAGCACAGCCAACAAAAACCAAACTCACTGCCAGCAAACTCACAGCATCCTGCTGTGGGTTTCTGAGACTGTCACTGTTTACGGGAATAGAAGACCCAGTCTTTGTCCCCTGGAGCTGCTGGCAGTTTTGAACTGCCAACCATGTGGGTCACAGCCCAATGTATAGCCACTACACTACCAGGGCTCCATTCTTATCAGCACAGACCCATGGATCTTTATTCTATGTGCTGAGTTATAAAATCAAATTATAACCCTATACTATGTATTAATTTTGTGGCTCACTTTCTTAATAAAATCTCCATACTATAACTGGGCATAGGACTGTCATGAATAAGACTATGTTTACCAAAGTCTCTTGCAGGTAGGTAGGACCATGTGATTAAATTCTAGCCTAGAGATTGTGAGCAGGCGTGAGATAGGAATACGTTTCTTTAATCCTCACTGAGATGTGACTTTAAGGCAAAAGCTGGAGTAGGCAAGTTCAGAGTTTTGGTCCCTGATGCTTTGGGCACCAAATTAGTCATATACTGATGTGACTCCCTGTGTTTTACCTGAGATTTTAAAAGAGAAAAATCGAGAGATGGGGGGGAGGGGGTGTTAAAAAAATTCTGTCCTGTGTAAACCTCATAGTTTTGCATTTTCTGCTACTACACGATGGATCACGAGGGTGTCTATTCCAGATACAGGACCTAGACCCAGCACAAACTAAGCTAGTTTTCCCCCTGGGGAGCCAGTGGGGGCGGGGTGGGTTGTATATTATGGGTGAAGGAGGGCTCCGGAGAGCGGGCTTTAAAATTTTTATTTCATTTTAGTAAGCACACCATAATATTTTAATTAGCTTTCTAGCACACAGAGATTTAATTACAGCATTGTTATTACTTTTAATTTTAGTAAAGATTCAGACAGGGACAATAGGCTGTTGTCTGTTAGCTGTTTGGGCCCTGTGTTTGGGGAAATTTGCTGAGGTTAGTTCTTTAATCACCATGTAAGTTCCCCCTGAATGAAACTGGGGAAGGCACCTGAACTGTCTGCTTGTGATGCAGAGTGGTCAGTTTAGTAGTTCAGAGGGGGTGGAACTTTAGCTCTGCTTATAAAGAAAGAGGAGAAAAGATTTTCTGAATAGATTTAGAGAAGTATGCCGATAGTCCTCAATTGAAGTTAAGATGGAAAAACTGAGATTTTATAAAATTCAATGTGGACAGTTGGTATTATCCAGTTGGGGGAATGGAAGAAGTAGACAGTGGTTGGGTGCGGTAAGGGGCTTATGTTGAATAGATGACATAGGAAGTGGGGAAAGAGTTACATGAAAGTAGCTCTGGAGAAGAAAGCTAGAGCATAGTAACAGAGAAATGTATAAAACAGGTAATTAAGGTTGCTGGCCAGATCTTTGTTTTTTAATTAATCCCATAAGGCAACGCACTGTACTTGCCTTTGCTTTTCCAGTGCCCAGTAAAACACTGTATGAATGAATCAATAAATACAGAAGCGACACTAGAATGGAGGCATGACACCAAGTGTCCAAGAGTCCTTATTCTCCTGGAGGCCTTCATGTCTAGCTGAAGGATAGAAATTGAGAAGGGGAGAAGAGGGACTCCAAAATAAAGGGGGAGAATGAATGAAACCAAAAGGTTCATAAAATAACCCAATGAATATGGATGTCTTAGGCGGGCTTCACTAAAACCCAAAGGCAAACCCACTGCCCTCGCGTCAATTCTGACCCAGGAGGACCCTGAAGGACATAGGCGCACTGTCCCCTTGGGTCTCCCAGGTTGTGACTCTTCATGGACAGCTGTGCTGAGAGGTAATGCCAGGTGGTCATCTGTCTTCATTTTCTGAGCATAGGGGTTCACATTTCAAGTTACAGGTACCTATAAGTTCTTGAGCGTGAAGTATTTCTCATAAGACAGTGTGGAATGATATATATTTTTGACACTAGAAATCAAGAGAATTCTGATCATCCCAGACTATATTGTAGGTAGATTTACATTGTAGAGCATTCCCTTTGATGATTTTGTGAAAGTAAGATTGGAGGAGGCCTCTCTGGAGATAGAGAGAGCAGTTAGGAGGCTAGTTCGTTGAAAGAGATAGTGATAATATGAGGTGGGACAATATCAGCAGGGGTGGACAAAGGACATGGGATCCATCATAAATTTGGGGGGTAAGATGATCAGAACTATGTGACTGGTTGAATTGGGGGTATGACTCTCAATTTCTGGCCCGGTGGGGGGTGGGGGGTATACTAGAAATGGTGATGCCATTGACAGGCAAAAGCAGAAAGTAGGAAAACCTAGCTTGGTGGGAAGAAACACTATTTTGCACACATTGCATTTGAGGTGACTGTGCGACACCTGGCCAGAGAGGTTTGGCAAGAATTTGACTCCATGGACTAGGAGAAAGTTCAGAGCTAGGGATCAAAGTCTGGGAGGTGGTGCTTGGATTTCAGCACCATGCCTGTCATCAATGATTCAGGGAGAGTAGGTCGAGTGAAAGGAGGAGAGACAGAAGATTGAACTCTAGGAACACGGACACTCAAGGATCATTTGAGGCTAGAGGACTTTGCCTAAGAGATAAAACAACAGTCAGAGAAATAGGAGACTCACTGAATCATGGAGGTTAACAGAGAGTGCATGAAAAGGAAGACGTGTCCAGTGCTGCTAGTGGGGCCAGTTTGAGAAGCAGCCTTCTTGAAGCAGTTCTTACTACTGTCTTGCTTCAGAGAGGTAGTGGTGCCATGAAAATTGTGAAGACTCTGAACTTGGCTTCCACCTCTTTCCCCTAGTGCTGGTGTGATGTTGGGCAAATGTCTTAGCCTCTCTGCATCTCAGTCTCCAAATCAATAAAGTCAGGATTAATATCTCACTCAAATAAGACTGTTCTAAGGCTTCCATGAGCTACTCTTCAATCACTGAATCCAGGGTCGGACACACAGTGGGTGCTCCATATGTGCCAGCCTCTCCTTTATCCCATTGGCCCTCGCGTCCCCTCCACTGGCCCCACTTTGGTCAAATCCTGCCAGTCTAAGATTAGGCAAGAAGTGCCTGGGCAGGGGCTGCGTCTCAAGTGATCATCTTGCTCCTGTGCATATTGGTAGTCAAGGGGATGTGAGAGGCCAGTTGGTGGTGAGGGGCTCGAGGATGAGACAGAAGACTATCTGGATCTTGTTGATTCAACATAGAAGCAGTGGCTGTTCGGCGTTTCCAGGCCTGCGAGTGAGTGGGGCAACTCAAAGCGAACAGGTCAGAAAGCAAAACTGCAGCCACCCGTGGGCTATCTCTATGAGCCGTGAAGACATCCAGAAAGTCAGAGCAAGGTGTCATGGAGCTGAAATGCACCATCAGGCCACAACACGGGGCAGTTCTGCCAGGTGGGTGACCATCTCTGGCAGGAAGCTTTTCCTGGTTGCTTTCTGTTTCCACAGAGATCTAGGAGATTTAAACCAGTTAATTTGGAAAAGTGTCACTGGAGTCCCATTGGAAGTCTTCCTATGTTCTGTTTCACAGGATGGGCAGAGCCAAGACAAATGTGCTCAAATTATGCTTATGAGGTTTTTATTTGCCATAACCTCTAAGTGATACTCTACAAAAATATAAATTATGTCTCCTCCTATCTGTTACTTTGGAACAATATTATAACAACCAAGGAAACTTCAAAAATGATCTGGGTGCAAACTTTACTGGTAAACCTGGCCAGGGCTAAAGGTGCTTGTGGTGTCTGGATAAGAGGTCTCTGGGTTCGACAGTGTTGGTGGCCTCCTGCACGACTGGGCTTCTTGGTGAGACTTCCAGCAAGGCAGCATCTGAGATTGTGGAGAAACGTTTTCTCTTTTGGGTGGTTTGCATCAAAAGCCATGTTCTTCAAAGGTAGTGCAGGCTATGTTTGCGTTCAATGATTTGTGTGAACTGGTTCAATGAATCAATGTAGATCATTCATATGATTAAAATGATGGTACTTCCCATCAGCCCCTGCCAAGTCTGAAGAGGGCAGGATTTCATAGGCATGTGGCACTAGAGATACAGCGAGTCTAGGTAGGGGGAGAAGGAAGACAGCAGCAAGCAGAGGAGGGCTGGGCGTTGATGGAGATGACATCACAGCATCTGTCAGAGATAGACTTAATACTTTCCCAGCATTCTGTGGCTCTCGGTATTTGTCAATGAGGAACTGGGGACGTAGAGGTACCAGGTAGTGTCAGTCCTTCCGTTCAGCATGCACTCTGCAGTTTTGCTTGTCGTACCCTGTTCTGTTTTTAGAATCTGGCTTTGATTCTTCTGCATACCTCAAAGAGATCTCTCCCTCCAAAAAAATCACTGCCATTGAGCCGACTCGTAGTGACCCTACAGGGCAAGGTACATCTCCCTGTGACTTTCTGAGACCGTAACTCTTTGGGGAGTAGAAAGCCCTGTCTTTCTCCCGCTGAGTGTTTTGAACTTCTGACCTTATGGTTAGCAGCACCTCCCCACCCCTCTAACCCCTGTACTAGCAGGACTCCTCCAAGAGATTTCCACGTGTGTGAATTCTGAAGAGATTAGAAAGACTAGCTCTCTATTGCCTGGAGCTTCAGAATAGAATAAGTCAAGCCCAAACTTTGTCTTTTAGAGTTATCCATTTTCTAGCATTCTGAAAGTATCAGCAAGGACAGGGTCTTAGCACACTTCTTGGCCCTCCCACCTATCTAAACCAATCTGATGGCTAGGACAACTGGTCTCTGAATTAAATGTTTAACGTGTCTACCAGCAGATGGCGCCATTTGTCATTTATTGACACTTCCCCACGTAGAAAAAGCCAGTGGCATGGCTTCTTGCCGCTTTAATTTGGGCGGTATCATAAGTAAAGTGTTTTTGACTGTTTATTATGCATGAGAAAAAATTCCATGAATGTGTAACATTTTCTCCTGCATTTCTCTTTTTTTACAGCATCATTTAAATTCCTTATTAATAATTTAAAAATGTTCTGGATTTTAATCACTTTTCTCATCACTAAAATATCTGATGAAGAGAGGTGGTTTTTTCCCCCTGCTGAAGGTGAGACAGAGGGAACCGGCAGCCAGAAAGAACCTCGCACTTCTAGCTCCTCCCCCCCTCGCAAAGCGTCCTGTCTTTTCAGCTTAACTGAATGGTATTTATTTAATTAATAAAAATATCTGTCTAGTGCAGGTTTCAGAAATCCAAGGCTAGAATAGGCTGCCATTAATAAAACAAGTTTTTTTTTATATCCAAGTTTAATTATGGTGGTGTTTGTTTGATAGCTTGTTACTGTAAATAAAAGAGATAAAGGCAGCCCTTCAGTGGAGTAGCTGGAGAGCTGTGAAATATGTACCTAATTAAAACTATTGGTGTAAGAGGCTAATAAAGTACATGTGCCTACTAGATGTCTTATTCTAATGAATCTCGGCTAATTTGCTTTGACTGATGAATTTCGGTGTTAGTGGTAGGGGCTGAATAATTATGAAATTTATCACAAGATACAAGGACTCATTAAGGATGACTCAGGTTGAGTTAGAGGAATGCTTCCTTTGTCGAGAACACAGGCCTTGACCATCGTAATTAGGGCAATGCCAAGGAGTAGCCAGATTCCAATCCAAACCAAGTGGGTGTTCAAGGCCAGGAGGGGCACATGTGTCTGGGCAGTGGTGGGGGCAGATGGGAGACTGCCTGGCCCTTCTGAAGGAGACACCTGCTTGGGCTCCACCTCCATTTTAAATAGAGGCATTCAGCGCACCCAGCCCTACTGGGAAGGTTATAATGAAAAGAACTCCCTTCTCACATCCCCCGTCCTTCGTGGACAGCAAGGACACTGCTATAGAAAGTCATGTTTGGCCCCAGTGCGGCCGCCCCCACCACCACCCCTGCATCAGCTTTCACTTTCTGAGTCCCCCAGCTTATTCATCCATCGGATCGCATTAACTCTTGGGAGCCATGACTGTAGCCCATTTGACCAGTCCCGGGAAAACACTTGCAGAAAGCCCCAAAGGTAAAACAAAACCACAACGGCAAGCCCCAGAATGCCAGTTGTTGATCTTGGAAGGGAAGTCCC
Organism: Nesogale talazaci; assembly: GCA_004026705.1. Lineage (NCBI taxonomy): Eukaryota > Metazoa > Chordata > Mammalia > Afrosoricida > Tenrecidae > Nesogale > Nesogale talazaci. The sequence continues at coordinate 249,472 of PVJH01000286.1, read as the reverse complement.
CAATGCCACGACGTGGGTCGCTGGTCAAACAGAGAAGGGATGTCTCCCCGTTGAAGACTCCCCGTTGAAGACGGGGCTTCTTCTGCTCCTCATAGCCCAGGGCCCCGAGCCGCTCAAGCGAGGACACAGCTACACAACTTCCCGAGGACAGGGGGCACCAAAGTAATAGGGCAGTTGCCGTCTTCTGGGCAGGCTGACCTTCAGCTCAGCTAAAGAGGCTGGTGGATGAAAGGCCACCAGGACCTGGACTGGTCTCAAGCTCTTCCTCTGGGAACCCGGAGTCTTGGAGGAGGTGCAAGACAACAATGGCCCAGTGAGTGACACTTGATGACACCCCAGCTGGAAGCCTTGTAAAACAAATGGAGACCTTTTACCCTGCTACCACTAGAGCTGGCTGTTCCCAGGGCTGACATCAAGGGGCACTGCACAAGGACGCACATCTGCTTCTGGTCCCTGACCCATCGGCAACTGCACTCTGAGAGCATTTACTCTTTTTCCGCCTCCTTGTTCACATACTTGCATTTTATGTGAATAAAGAACTTTAAACTCTATGACATCCAGCTGTGTGTGTGTGTGTGTGTGTGTGTGATGGTGGTGTTAAGATGTACACACATGCACCTGTGTGTATGTTTCTGCGTGCCATTTAAAACTAAAGCAACTTGAAAGTCAACTTAGGTTGTCATGACCAAAGCATTCAAATCAATTAGTCCTCTGCTTTGTTTTCCTTTCCAAAAATAACTTTGAAGCAAACTTTTTCAATTTACTCTCTTTAGAAATGTCAGGTGCCAACAGGAAGTGAAATTTCAACCTTCGTGTCCAGGACCAAAACTTATTAGATAACTTGGATTCTCAAATGCACTGTTTTTGGACTCCTAATTCAGAAAGGCATTCCTCTTTATAATTTGAAAATCTATTTGTCATTGAGGTCCCATACTAAAAGGAGGCTGGTTTTCTTTCTTTGGCTTCTCTTCTCAGCCCTTGGCCTAAATGTTGTGGATAGGTGTTGTACAGCAGCCTTTGGCTCATAGCCACCCTGCGTACAGCACCCTGAACCACTCCCTGGTCTGCAGCAGCCCCTGAATTGTTGTAACATTTGAGTTCATTGTTGCAGTCACTGAGTCAGTTCATCAAGCCAAGGTCTTCTTTCTCACTGCCCCTCCACTATAGCAAGCATGAAGCCCTTCTCCAGTGACGGGTCAGTTGATAACATGTCTGTGTTGGTCTGGGTAGACTAGAGAAACAAATCATAAGCTCGCATATGTAAATAAGGGAGAGGTTTATATACAAGAGGAATGAGACATTGAGAAAACACCTCAGTCCAGTCCAATGTCATAAGTCCCATATTAACCCATATGTCAGATACCAAGCTATAAGTCCTCTTCAGACTCATGAAGCACATGTAATGACACCAGGACAATCACAGGCCAGTGGGTGCAGGGTTGTATTCAGGGTTGTAGAAGCATCTCAGCCCCTGCAGGGGGTCTCTCCGTGACACCTCCAGTTTCTAGGACTCAGAGTCTACCCATGTGTCTCATCAGGCTGCAAAGTCTCCCAGGGAGGGAGCCTTGTCAGTCAAGAGTCTCCAAGGAAGGGAACCGAGAGAGAGAGTGACTCTGCCTCCAAGAAGGAATGACCATATTTCCCAGAATTCTCAGGAGAAGACCATGCCCACACACAGGTCTCATTGGCTGTCTCCAGATTGATGGGCTAGACTCCATCCCTCCACTCTTAATCCTCAACTCGACACCAGATTAGGTGATTGCCACCATGTCCACAGTAGGTGAGATGAAGTCACCCCATGCTCGTTTCTCAGTAGCATTCTGGTTGTAGATTTGCTCATTCTCTTGGCAGGCCCTGGTACTTTCAATAGTCCAGTAATAAGAATATGAATAAATATTGAGATCTTGCGCTGCCAGCACAGTTCTAAGGGTTTGCAGTGCTCTCTAATCCTTACAACAGCCAAATAGGTAGGAACGATTATTATTTTCATTTTACAATAGACGCTTTTGCATACTGGCTCAGAGGGCTGGCAGGATTTGCCTAAAGCCTGCCCAGCTAGTAAACCGTGGAGGCGGCTGTCTGTCTAGGAAGGGGCCTCTCCACCTAGCTCCCCTGCCACGTCGTCTTCTGAGGGAAAGGCAGGTTTTTCTGTTACCAGGAGAAGAAGAAGGCCTGCTGGTCTCGTGGCAAGGTGCTCATCTGCGAAGCAAAAGGAGAAAGAGGAGGCAGGCTGCTTCTGTAAAGGTTCAAAGTCTTGGAAATCCTGCAGGACAGTGGGACTCTGTCCCAGAGGGTGGCCGATTTGGAATTGACCTTCCAGGAATAGGCCTGGTATTTGGCTTTACCTTAAAAAGGCATCTAGAACTGCACCACTGAAAGTCAAAGGAGTCCATAGCTCTAGTGAAAATGATGACTGGATCCATGAGTCCCTCAGAAGGCCTGTAAGGTTTAGTGTCCACCCGAAAAACTCTGCTCTGCAGGGAGGCAGGAGGTTGGACACCTGACAGAAAACCGAGCACCCTAGCTTTCCTGGCTTGGTTTTCTTCTGCCTCAGATTCATTATCTGTAAAATGGGGCTGGTTGAACAATTCAATTAAAATGTCAAAGGGTTGAGCACTTAGAGGTTAGGAACCACATATAACCCTCCCAGTATATCTACCTGCCTCCTCAACCTCTCCTCTTCCCAAGCCGTGATTTATAAACCCGGTTTCGTCTTTTATGGTTTCCTGAGTTAGCTGTTTCAGACTAAAATTTATATGTTATGAGCCTCCTCATGCATGATTTCTTAGGTTTTTAATTACAAAGTGTGGTTTTGACCTATTAAATCATGTGTGAGGTAAATTTACCATAATAAAGCCTTATTAATCCCTAACAATTAAGAATTTACAGTTCTTTTGCTGAACTTTTTATTGCATTTCCCATGAGGAGTCTTATTTGCACAACTGTTGCAATGAAACTTTTTAGCCTATAACCAACAAGGCAACAGAGCAGGAGTGAGAATACGCTTCAGAAAATAGCTTGCTACGTGGAGCCAGACTTCCTGTTTCTGCACACCGGGTCTCCCGCAGGGCTGGCAGCCACTGTGTGGGAAAGGCAGAGTCATTAGTTTATGGGTGTGGAAACTGAGGCACGCCAATAAGACACGATTCCCCTCAGGGGCACCTGGCTGGCAGAGCCAGCATTTGGACGAGGCCATCTAACGCCAAACCCTATCTTCCACCTTTGCTTTTCAGAAATCATAGCGACGCGCGCCTGGTATCGTCCCGAGGTACTGTGTATGCAGGTTCATACACACACACACACACACACACACACACACACACACTTTGATAGATGCAAAAGGGGCCTGTGGGTGGTGCACATGGTTAAGCACCTCGCTGCTTCCGGAGAGGTTGGTGGTGGAAGCATTGCCTTGCGGGGGGAGGCCAGCAATCCCTGGGAAGCCCCAAGGAGAATGGGCTTCTCCAACCCACCTGGTGCCACCCTGAGTGGGACTCTACCGGTGGTGGATCAGGTAAGGAAACGGAGGCAGACAAGGAGCTTGGGGGAGGCTCTCCAGGTGGCGATGCTACAAGGAGGCAGGTGGGGCAGAGCCTCAGTGCGCTCCAGCCTGGGACCTTGCAAATCCTCCCAGAACTCTGCTGGCAGCATAAGCATCTGGCCTCTGTGCCCGTGGCCCCGGGGGCATGCCCCTATTCAGCACCAGTCAGCGCCTGTGATAACAGCTGCTGGAGCCTGCCTCTCCTGCTGGGCTCTGAGGTGCTTGGGTTGGGAGACAGTGTCCCATTCCTCTCCATGTCTCCAGCTGCAAGACCAGGACCTTAGACCCCAGAGTTCTTCCGTGGGTTGTGGTGAAAGGAGGGGCTATAGAGGTGAATAGAGGCTCCATCCATGTGTGATGCAAGTGCCTTCTCGGTGACTGGAGTGATGGGAGGTGACGTTTCTTTTCTCTCACATCTGCTTCCAACATCATTCTCCAAGGCTCAGAACTTGGCAGGCACCTTTTGGGATTCCAAGCGTGGTCTTCCGAAAGTGTTCTACACAGATCGGAGGCTTGGGGTCGAAGGTCAGAGACCCCGCACTTGACCCCCTGCTGCTCGGCATGCCTTGCTTGACTCCATCATAGTGGAGACCAGGGCCTGGAAGGGCTGGGACCAGGAACTGGCACCCTGAGCATGGGGGTGTGGTCCGGAGATGGAAGGGGGGTGGTGGCGTATGGGGAATAGACTGTCAGCAAACAGCCCAATTCCTGTTGGTGGCCAGGATGAGAATGTGGGAGAGAGCGAGAGCGAGAGCGAGAGCAAGAGAGAGAGAGAGAGAGAGAGAGAGAGAGAGAGAGAGAGAGAGAGAAGATGGTTGGGGAGCAGCGCTGTTCCTAGGAGCCCTCACCTTTCAGAGTGAGCCTGGAGGTCCTGACTGACTGTCTGGCTTGTGTTTTGAGGCCACTTGTAAGAAAAGACATTTCATCCCCACAGTGCTTGCATTGAAGGGCAAGAAGGGAGAGAGCCCATCTTGCCTGGCCATGAACAGCTGTGGGACACACATCTCATTTCTGGCTCTGTGAGGGACAGGCTGGAGGGGCTCTGCAGAGTGACAGAGCTCTCCTGTGCCCTGAGATTTCCATCTTTGTGAGCTGAGTGGGTCCCCACGCACTGAAGGCTGGCAGCGCTGGCCCTTCCCGGGGCCCATTGCTGCTGGGACTGTTGAGATAGGGGAATCTGGGAACGACTGATTGCCTTCTAAGGGCCCCAAGCAGCCTAACAAAGTCCTGCATGATAAACTGGCAGTCACCACACCTGTTCTTATTGAGGGAAACAGCTCCAAAGACCCCCACCCGGACACTGCACTGGAACTCACTGAAGCCAGCCATCAGAACAAGCAGCCTGTGACTGGGACCTGCAGAAGCCCAAAGGTTCGACCTGGGGGGCCCTGGTTGAAAGTAGAGGGCAAAAGTCTAAATGGATTGTGCGAGTGGACGGGGTCACACAGCTGGGCATGTCCCAGGGTTGGGTCTCAGGTCTCTTGACCAGTGAGCAGCAGGCACTACAATCACCTCAGACCTAAAGGCAGACCAGTCTGTGCTTCATTAAAGTGCTTCTCACCTGGCACCTTGCTTGTAGGTTGGCGGTCTTGGGGAAAGGCCACACTAAAGCACCTCCTTTGTGAATGTAGCCCTTTTCCCTCATTTTCAGTCTTCTTCACCTCAGGATGGTGTTTCCCTTTCGGGCTGGGCTTAGCACTTGCTTCCCGGCTCTGGGCTTTCAGATATTCCCTCCCCACAACCCTTCTTGCCTGCTCTGGTTCCTATCAGGGATAGGCAGTGATTGAAATTATTGATCCCATCAGTTGATCCTCCTGCCGTGATGCATCTTGGCTGGATCACTGGCTCCAGGCCGAGCCTCAGCACAGTCCGGTGCTCACTTCTGCTTCCCACCAGGGGTAACTGGAGCAGCAGAACCTCCTGGGACATCGTCCATAAGGAACTGAGGGTTTGACGGGTAATGGGCCCCTTGGTCTCAATTCTGCAGCTGTTACCAAGTGCAGGGGACAAAGTGGCAGGCCCAGCGGCCCCCAAAGCACATCCCATCTGCCTGGTCCATTGTAAAAGAGATGCATTCATTCTTTGGCTTAGAGTTCAAAGTTCAAACACAGGCTGCCCACAGTCCCCAGCTTCCTCTCTGGAGGGGAAAGATTTCCTCCTCCAGGTATGGTCCCAGGAGGAAGGTCTTGCCTTTTCTTTAGGTGATAATCAAAGCATCATCTTGGGGGCAATTTTGGCAGCCTGGAGACTGGACATTTTGTAAATGCTTTTCTATTTCACTAGATCTCTGAAGTTCTCATGTCTACCCTCATTTATTTTATGGGGGTTTGTGTGGCTGATGTAATGTGCATGAATATTGCATAACATTCTGTGGATGGATACAAGATGGTAGAAGTAACTTAACTGATGCTCTGTAGTAAGAAGAGGTCTGGGTATGTCGCGTCGGTCGTCAGTTCTCTCTGTTCTTACATTGCCTGGGATAGTGCTGTTGACATGAACAGGTCTGTAATGATTTCATTTAAAAATTTCAAAATCTGAATGATGTGAGCAGTGATCTGTGGGAAGATACTGTGGTGTTGCCAGCATATCCCCTGCTAACAAAAATGCCATTTTAAAAGGATTTTTCCTATTAGAATTCACAAAGAAAAGACAGATTGAAGAGGTTTATGAGAATGTTAAAGTTTTCACTGACCAAAGAAATACCAAGTTGCCCTCTTCATTTTATTCTTAGTTAATTGAACTATTGGAGGTTATATAATCCTCTGTTAAACACCTAAAAGGAAGTAGGCAGAGACCTTGAGGAGGCTGCATAGGATACTCTGCTTTCTAAAGGTAGAAACTTCAATGAGCCCTCAGGAAAGCCCCCGGAGATGCTCAGCCTCCCCCTAGAAACACATTTTAAATGCAGCAGAGACTCGGTCACGCTGCCCTGTTCGTGAGTTCCAAGCCAGTAGTTACAAACTGCCAACATCTAATGACAACAGCACAAATGAGATGTTCTAATTTTTAGAAATGCCGTTTCTCTTGGTGTCTAAGTCCTCTAGCCAGATAATAAAAGGCTGGAGGAGACCCAACACAGAGGAGGTAGCCCAAGTAGCATTTAACGAAATAGAACTCAGCACCCATCTTTCAGTGTGTTGTTCTTTGTGTAGGATATGTGTTCCTCTGATGCTGAAAGCCAGGGTCAGTATTTTCCAGCAGCACAGCCATGGTTCAGTGAAGTTCCTGAACTAAGACCAGGAAAAAAGATCCAGTGATCTACTTACCAAAGTAGGCCAAAGAAAGCCCTATGAGTCCCCATGGAAGATGGTTTGATAGCATGCTGAAAGATGAGCTCCCCCCTGCTCCCCACCCACCAGAAAAAGAAAGAAAGAAAGATGAGCTTCCAGCTAGATGAGCGCCTAGAAGGCACTTAGAAGGCTTAGTACCCCACTCCTGGTACCATAATGTGCTTGTCAGAGTTGACTACAGAAAGAAATCCAGGGACACTCATATGTGTATCAGAGGTTGACATACAAAAGCAATTGAATATTGATAAAACATCCCAGCCCAATTCAGATGAAGTCCATAAGTCCGATATTAGCTCTGATTATGTCTGATACCAACCTATAATTCCATTTCAGACCCACAAAATACATGCAATGACACTGAATACAGGAAGATCACAGGCCAGTGGGAGGATGTCTTGAGGATCCAGTGGCATTGTAAGCATCTCAGTGCTGGCATGGCTCCTCCAGCACCTGGGCTCTAGTGTAGTTCCATGTATCTTGTAATCAGGAAGATAAAGCAGAGAATGTCTCCCACCTCCAGGGAGGAATCCAGGAGTTCCCAGAATCCTCAGGAGAAGACTGTCTCCACACAGAGGCCCCATTGACTATGGCCTGATTGAAAGGCTAGACTCCACCTCTTCTCAAGTTGACGGAAGATTATGCAAAGACACAGTACCAAACCCTTTTTGTTGTGATGTTCACAAGGTCCCATGAGTGGAAGCCCACTCAGTGGCAGCGAACATTATCAGCAACAAGGTAAACTGGGAAGACTGCTTGGTTTCCATTTCTGAATAGCAAGGTGCTAGGATGCGTGGTCTTACCTATTGCTGAGAGAAGATGGTACTGAATATATGGAGACCAGGTATGGGGGCAGCACTGCCTTTTATCTCCTTACTGGGCTGGGCATTAGCAAGGACAAGCAGGGTGAGGAGCTCCCTAGGACCCTAGAATGGTGAAACTCAGCTTCTCAGATAGCTCCAGCTGTCCTACTTTGCTCACGACAGAATCTACTTCAGCTCAGATACACCAATTAGATCTAGAGGGGAAATACAAAAGGAGACCTTTCTAGAATCATTGGCATAATTCTGATAGAAAAACCCTGACCACAGGGTTGCAGATTTCTCCGAAAACTGTCAATAACTGGGCAGCGTCAAACTAAACAGCTGCTCTGACTGTCCAGATCACGCCAGGGCTGCTTTAGCCTGGGGATGAAGAGGCCATACGAGAGGTCCTAACTCGGTGCACAGCAGGACATGGAGTAGCCTTCACTAGATGCTGTTTGGGGTGGAAGCCATCAAGACTGAGCTCACTGCCAACAGTAGTGCAGGGGCAAAGGGTAACAAGGAGATGAGGCTGGAGAAGAAAGCAAGACATGGATTCTGCTTCTAGCCATGAGAGCAAGAGGAAGCCATGAAAATGTGTTAGAGAAACACACATAGCTCTCAACTATGCCTAGACATGTTAGCTAAGTGCAGGGACAATATTGTTATTGACATTCTTAGTCTATTATCTAGATTGGAAGAATATACATCATCCCCCTGGAAGGCAATAAAGTTATTTTCATTTTAAATAAAAAAAAATCTTGAAACATTCAAATGATAATAAACTAACATTGGTTTGTCAACCTTAGCAAATAACTTCAAAGTAGCCACTCAGTGCTGGTAGATATTGGCCAGAGCCATGGCCTAAGTCAAGGGGTCTTCTTTTTGTCTATGATCTGTCATCACTTTGATTTCCCTCTGACTTGACTTACAGAATAGGTTAGAAAAAGGCAAAAAAAAAATCCATCACAAATTCTTCCTTGGGAAGTCTTCCTCTACCATCTTACTACAAGCTCACACATGTGGAAGAACCTAGCCCACAGAATCATGGCCTGCCACCTGCATCCATGTTCCTCCGAGCTTCCTTCTGTCCATATGATGTTCTCATCACTAGAGTCAATTCCCTGGCCAGTGCCTCTGGAAGGCTCAGCAACAATGCCTGGAGTTGGGATGAGAATAGGAATAAGATCATATGATTTGTGTATGGTTATTATTTGGGGGGCATGGAATCAGAACACTACATGGAGAGAAAACACTACATGGAATGGGAAATTACAGCTTATTACTAGGTAAGATTGTCAACTCCAACTCTAATGCAGGGAAATCAGAACGTGGGCCACAGGGCAGGCTGGCTGCTCTAATCTATCCTTCTCCCCTGACTCCTGGTTTGGGACTTTATATCATGGTTCTAGAAAAGCTTGGTCCACTGCCCCAGAGAATAACAGGGGGCCTTAGGAGGTGGCATAGGTTTGCTCCTAGTGTCTGGCAGCAGGTAAGCTCACCTTACACTGGGCATGATCCCTGCCTTGCAGCCCTGTTGGAGGTAGAGAAAGCTTTCAAGAACAGGAAGTGAGGAAGACAAAGGTAGTCACCTCAGACACCATACCCTGCCACACTGCTACAGACAGCAGTATCATACCCAAATCCTGATTTTAACCCTTGAAACTAAAGAATTTCCCCAATATCCTACACTCTGACTAATCCCTTAAGCACTTTTGCCCTTTAAAAAAACCCCAAACACCCCAAAACATGTTGTCCCATAAGCCCAATTTCCAAATGAACCAAGAACAGTGTATCATTGTGTCCTAAGAATGGGATCATGAATTTAAGAAGATTTGGGGTGGCTCTTGGTGGTTCAAATGAAGGTACATTGATTGCTTCAGTTAGTGAGACAATGATGTCATGGGGAATGCTCTCAGACATCTACAAAGGAGTTTGAGATGCAGAGTAGCCGGGAGACCTCGTCCTTAGTGCCGTGTCTCTTGGTCACCATTTAAAGGATGCAGTCTCCATCTGAAACAGAGGGGAGTCCTCAAACTCCAAATTGTCAGCTGACTCCAGTGGCTACCAGTACCTGGAGATGTGGTCTCATCTGTATTTCATCTGTAATGTGTTTAAGGAGGCACTGATTGTCCTTGCAAGTCATTATACTAGTTATGTACTACTGGCTGGGCACCGGGAGTTGTTCTACGTGTTTAACGCATAATTGATCTTCACAACAACCCTCTCAAGTAGAGCTGTTGTCACGCCCATTTCGCAGGTGTGGAAACAAAGGCAGAGTGTGTTTAAGATTTGCCTGGGTTCTTTCAGCTCTGGCCGGCATGGTGGACTCAGTCCTAGAGGTCAAGGCATTCTGGCTGCAGGTCACCCAGTTGAGGTAGAGGTGGAGGGTGGGTGTCTAACCACATGCTGTCCTGACCTTCCAGCCCTTCTCCCAGAGTCATGTTTGAATCTAACAGGGTTACATTCAGCCGTCAGAATGCCGCCAGTCCATTCTATCTCTCAGGGCATCTGTTTCCTCACTGTTAGCACAAAGGCTATGAAGTATTGCTAACCTTGCTGAGCTAAGGAGCCCTGGAGGTGAAGTGGTTGTTACACTTTGAGCCATGACCTGAAAGGTCAGCAGTTCAAATCCACCAGCCTTTCTGAGGGAGAAAGATGGGGCTTTCAGCTCCTGTATGCTGACATGGTTTCGGAAACCCACAGGGACAGTTCTACCCTGTCCTGTAGGCTTACTATGGATTGATATCAACCCCTTGGATTTGGGTTTTGAGTGAGTGCCTTGCGGGGCCATGGGCAAGCTGGGTTAAGTTTGGGTGGAATGTTATTTAGATGACAAGTAGAAGCGAGGGTGTGGTGGCTGCAGATGGAGGACCGACCTCACCCAGGATTCCCTTCATGTCAGGGAGACCATCAAGGGGTCATCTGGGGAGTCTCCCTTCCCTCAGCTATAAAATAGGTCTTAAAATCTGATCTCAAAGAGTTTTAGCCAATAAACTGTTCAAGGGCTTTAAGGAGCAGTAAGTTGTATCCTTGATTGGATTCTTTTCAGAGGAAAAGTGAATGGTTGTCATGTCACTCAGGGGGAAAATTTCAACATTTGGAAATTATTTTAGATATTTTTTGATGTTGCAAGTGCCATTTGTATATTGAGATATAAAAATACCAAATCTAATTAATAAAAAAAGGGGACATCTCATGAACTTCTTGGCCTATATCATTTTTGATCTCTCAGCTAAGTAAGGATCCAACACGGAACTGAACTTGCTGCCCTTGAGTTGATTCCCACAGCTCATTGGCACCCTGTGGGTGAAGAAACAACAGCCTTTGTGGGCTTCTGGGAGTGGAAATCTGCAAACAGAATAGAAAGCTACAGAGTGGTCGGTGGTTTCGAACTGCTGACCTGGTGGTTAACAATCCAACCAAGACACCATCAAGGCTAATAAATAAGTATATGCACACGTATACCTATAAGGGAGCTTCAAAAGCTCTTGGAGAAAAAAATCCATTCTTTTTTAATCCCATATTTTCTGTGAACTTTCTGCAGCCCCCACATATGCATTCCTGTGTGTCGGTGGCAACTGACTGGTGTGTATAGATACAGATATACACATAGGCACACACTGCATAGGCACATGCTATATTTAAAAAAAAACTAGCATGAGCTCTGGAGAGAACATACCACTGTGTGACATTCCCTTTCAGTGAAATTGGTCATGTTTTCTCTCTCCCTGCCCAGCGTGTCTTTCTGTGAGGCAACCCTGAAATGTTCTGAGTGAGAACACGGAGGTTGAAAATGGAAGAGCCTGGCTTCCCTAGTTCTGGAGATTGTAAGTGGTGGGGCTTATGATAGCTGTCAAGGGCCATTAGTGTAACAAGATATCACTCCCAAGTCAAGGGCGGGAAACCCCTTTGTCTATATGGAGTTTGATCCCTTTGTATATTTGGGGCCTCATCAAGGGGAAGTTTAAGACAGTCTTGCTTGTTTTCCACATAAAACTCAGAAAACTGCTTGATTTAAAATGCAATGCCTTTCTTCTTTTCCATCTGTCATCTCTGAAACATTTTTTAAGGTGTTCAAACTAATGGAGGAACAAGCTGAAAGGCAGTAATGATATTTTAGGTAGACCAGGAAAAAAAATGCCTCCTGGTCGAGAAATGAAGGTGGATCTGCGGTCAATGCAAAAGGAAATGGAACAGAAAGTGTGTGCTGGTTCAGGTCTCAGTCAATCTGATCTGATCTCATTTAAGGACTTTAAGTAGTTCTGAATTTTGTTAACATTCTAACGGGGAGCCGGAGGAGACATTACATGATGCGAAGCATGTTCCGTTATCACAACATGGGCCTTTAAAGCCTTCTTTTCCCCCTCCTGTCTTCTACTTTGAAAGTTTTTCACATATTTGATGCCTTGCCTAGTGGCCAAACCATAGAGCTCTGTGGCTCTGTAGAAATGCAGGCTTGCCTCCTGCTCCGTGTACCCCACTCCCTCTGGTTTTAATTAATACCGTACAATCAAATCCCCACTCTCCAGCCAAACCACCATCGGCTGTAATCTTGTCAGCTCAAATAAGCCAAACAGAAACACACACTTCTCCTTGCTGTTGTTCAATCGCCTGCGTCTGCTATTTAATTTCCAGAGGAACCTCAACTCGCTGTTCTGCGCTTCCCTTTCCTCCCTTCTGTTTATTTATTTGATTTTCATGTGTTCTTTTTTTTTCTCTAAAGAAAACCATAGGCAACAAAACCACGTGAATCTAATACTGATGATTCTAAGGGCCAATGCGTCCATCTCCAACAACCTAACCGTGCCACTGAAAGATGAAGAATCTCAAAGACGACTCGGGCCTAACCCAGAGGGGCTTCTGCTTTTATGAGAGCAGCGATTTCATGAGGGATGTTTCATGAGGACAGCACATTGTCCCTGAAGCGGCAGGGCTGAATCTTCATGGTGCTCTCTCTCTTGGAGTGTGCAAAAGATGGCGTATCTCAGACTGCTGTGTTTGGCAATAGCCTCTGCTTAGGGATTAAAACAAGCATACTTCCATGTCAGTGCTTTGACTCATGAGCCGCAGACTGTATGTCCTGGTACATGGAGATGCGAGATCAAGCATATTCTCAAACATCCCCATCCCTACAAACATCACCCAAATCCTCATGCCCAACTCCTGCTGGTAGAGGACCCAAACATCATGGACACCCCAGCAGCAGCCTGAAAGACCAACCCATGAAGCTTACATGCTCTTCCTGACTATTGGTAATGCCACCCTGGATGACTGCGAAGGACTCCGCAAATGTGCTTGGCTTTTTTGCTGGGGTGTACTACTTTTTTTCTATTACTAAGTATGACCTATACACACAATGATAAGGTAACCAAAATAAAATATTCTATTCCTTCTGAGTTGGTAGGAATAAAGTTGCTGTTGAAAACCTTTAACTCTACATTCTCTGGCTTTCATCTGAATGGAATTTCCACTCTACCGCAGCATTAGTGGGGTTTTACACTGCCTTGCCTTTTGGGGTTTCATTTGCCTTTTAGAGAAGCTGGTGTTTGACTGCATGTTCAAACAAGGCATGTATTCTTATGAGCGATGTGAGATTCAAATAAACACAACGAGTGTGTTCATTTTGATGACCTCCCCATCACACATTCAAATAAACACAAATGTTCTCAAATGTATAAAAGCAGCTGTGTTTATGTCAACGTGCAAAGCACCAGATATATACATTCAAATTCACTCGTCTATCTGGAACCATGTACCTCCGCTCATCGTTAAAAATTTAGTGGAAAATCATGCATGGGGCATGTGTAATGTGCAATTTTCAACCAAGCACACATTTCTAAACAAATTTTCTTCAAGCATGTTACTGACATTTGTTCTAATTGAGGATGAAGCCTGGAGAAACTTTGAAGTTTTTGAAAACAAAACAAAGCATAATGCAAGTTGCTACCAGAGGGTACTATCAACACATATTGAGTATTTTAGCAACATGCATAAGTCACCTTCCTTAATATTCAGAAAACCTTCTCCCTTGTTCTTCTCCCAGCCTCCCCTCCTCTCCCCTCCCT
>PVJH01000286.1:205000-235673 GCA_004026705.1 Nesogale talazaci | reverse complement strand
AATGCCAGCTCAAGTGTTAGGTTATTCTCTTGTTTGCTTTAAATATCATAAATGCAAGACATGACAAATCTTTTCTTCAGAAACTCAGCTGGAACAGCTCATTAATGCTGGGTTACGCTGTACTGTCTACCCAACGTTGGCGTCGACTGTTAGACTAACAGACTATAACAACACTTCTACCTCGTGTTTCTCAAATGCAAGAGCGGTTTGCAGGTCACCAACAAAATCTCAGCCTCCCTTCTGCTGGGAGACAGTAGTAAGTGGAATCAAAATACTACCTAAAATTGATTGAAGCTTAACTATGGCCTAGGGACTATTCTAAATATTTTTATTATACTTTATTCTAAACTACCCTTTGAGGTAGGCTCAGAAATTATCTCCAATATATGTACAGGAAGGGCAGACAGGGAGGTTTCCCAAGGTCCCAGAATCAGTAGGTGGGCAGGTAGACCCAGCAGTTCCAGACCTCTTGGTATTTAAGAGAAGCTGTAAATTCAAATATTTACAAGTAATATCCTGAGTTTTAAATGTTAACACAAAGTTTAAATTTTAAAATAACTCTGCCAGTTAAGCAAAACCTATCTCGTGACTGGGTTAAACCTCAGGATTGTTAGTTTGTCTCTCTGATTAAAGGTTTTCTGTCTCAAGTCCCTATGGAGTCCTTGGGTGGCACAAGCCCTCCACTACTCACCGAAAGGTTGGGGATTCTAATCCACTTAGAAGTGCTTTCAAAGAAAGGCCTGGTGATCTGCTTCTTAAAAATTAGCTATGGAAAAACCTCTGGAGCACAGTTCTATTTGACCACACATGAGGTCAATATGAGACAGAGATAGTTGACCAGCAACTTTGTGTGTGCGTGGGTAGGCAAAGGGTCTAGTCTCTCAGTGTTGGAAAATCTGCTATTAATGAAGAATTGAATGAGAAAAAAGATAATACGTTGGATGCAGATAACTCATATCGACATCTAATGTGTGAGTTTGCTTTGGAGAAGTCACACAGTGTCTGACTTTCAAATATCCTGGACTGCAAAATAGCTCAGTGCTATTTTACATGAGGTAGTATGAAGATGAAGCAACTCTCAGGATGTCACATGAGTGTTTATACCGAAAGGTTTGTAAAACTCTAAACACCATCTAAATATCCATGTGTGAAATCTTCAATAACAACAGTCCTTACGGTGCTGGGGAGAGGGGGGAGTCGACAAGTTGGATGCAAAGTCAATGATATCTGTGGGCACAATGGAAGGAAATGCTGCTGTGCATGGGGTTTTAGTTGGGCTGATTTTCTGAAGCAGTTCATCAGACCTCTCGTCCTGGTCCATGTGGGCCGCCCACTCTACGGCACCCTGTCCGGCAGGATAGCAACCGGCAGGCTTCGATGGGCAGCTGGGTAGTAACTACACAGGAGGTCCCTTGGTCAGAATCTCCCTGGGAATCATCCCATAACAAGTTGAGAATGCCACCACTGAAGTACAAAGGCCCTCAAGGCAAGTGGCAGACACTGCAGTTTGCAGATGAGAACACTGAGGTATGCAGAGGTTCAGGAAGTTGCCAAAAGTGTAAGGGTAGCAAGAGGTGCAACGGAGACCCAGGCCTATTGGACATGAAAACCCTCGTTGACGGCTTCTCGCAGTCGTGCCAACCATGGTAGGAACGTGCCAAAGACGCAGCTCAGCTCCTGCTGAAGGAGCTCAGTGGGTCTTGATGAGGATGGAAGGACAACCACAGTTTAGGGAACACCCACAGGGACAGAGCTAGACAGAGACCTACACTGGGCACCTGCAGAATGCTGGGGTGCCAGATCCCCCAAAAGAGAACGGTGAGTTCCTACATGCCTTTTGGAAGTAAGCTACCCCCAAGCCAATACTCCTGTGCTTTTGACTGAACTATGATGACCACGTTGGGAAGCCAGTCTAGCAGGGCCTTTTGGAATTTGAAGTCTCACTTTTAAAAGATCAGATGCTTTGGGAGACATCATCAGGCTGAGAGTAACATTTAGGCTTCCATCTTTGGCCTCCTTGGTTAGTTCGGAACCAGAAAGCGAAGGGCACTCCTTGGTCCGCGTACACCACAGACCACATTTGCGCGTACCCTGCTTCACATCAAGCGGCTCCGGACCAGTGGGCTTCTCTGGCCCCTTTGAAAGGAGCATGGAATCTCCCCTTTACGAGGGACTTCAGGGCTATCATTTTTTAAGGACAAGGCAAGCCCAGTCATCGATGCCTGGCCATGGAAAACGAACCTGTCCTTCATAAAAACCATTTGTCTGCGCTAAGTCTCTTTCGGGGTCAGACCTTTAAAATCTCGGGGCGCTTTTTATGGTGATCAGTGACCCGAGAGGGAGGGGCAGCTCCTCTCTAAGTTGTGGGTGGGAAAACTCTAGTGCTAACTCTCTTCCTTCCAGCCATTGAGGAGGGGGGCTGGGAATTAACATGGCCGGTGGACCAACCATCCAGCCCCATAGAATTCCAGGACGCCGGTGCCCCCAGCCCATACCTTAGTGGTCATGACAACAACAATCAATACAAATTAGGGACATGTTTCTGTTTTAATGCCCTTAGTAACCAGATCTTTTGTCTCAAGTAAGTCTAAAGGAGAATTGCTATCTCTTCCGTGTTTCAAGTGCTATTGTGAAGGATGTGTGTGTGCGCGTGCGCGCACGTGCACGCGCACACATGTGTGTTCCCTTCTCTCTTAGGGATTCTATAGCTTCCTTCATTCTTCGCCTTTCTCATATTACAGAAAGAAGGTAATTTTTCCTGGCCATTTACTAAAGCTCATTAAAGACTGGCGAGAACAAACAATGCTACTCCTGAGAGACTACCATTCAAAGTCACTCTACGAGTCTCTGTTCTAATACTTGAGACAAATTAATTATTCCTTAGTGAAAAGTGTATAATTCCTATTCTTCATTTTGGGGGGGGGTGGGGAATAATAATGGGGAGTTTCTATCTGAGTGAAAAGCTGTCGGGGCTGAGGGGAAATGAGAAAAAAATGTGGGTTTTGAGAGGAGTAAAAGCAATTATTCTAATAATAATTCTAAGAATATTAATGTCGTTTTAAAGTAGACTGCCTTCAAATAAACACAGGGTTTGGAGCAATGGGAGGCTGCCTTATTTATTAATCATTCCAAATGTGCATTCTTCTAAATGAACAACTGCATGATCAACTTTGCCTGCACATATTAAATTTAGTTAAAAAGCAGCTTGCAAATGTCTCAAAACTTTTGTAACCAGAGACTAATTTGTTTAACACATTTAAAATGTTATATTGATGTAAAGCCGCACATATTAAACTTCAAAGGGAAAAGCTCTTGAGGGCTCCTCATTTGAAAGACGGCGTGGCTGGCGGTGAGGTGCAGACGAGGCGCGCGCTTGCTTCTCTTGCTTTCTTTTGCTTTCAAATGAGAGGCAGCCTCGGGGCTCTGGCCCTCATCCTCAGGACGGTGTGCCGGGTCATCCGCTGCCCAGCAAAGATCTCGCTGTGGGGACTGGGCGGCGATGGCTCGGAAAGGTCTCGTGTTTCCCTTTCATCTCTATTAATTAATCCTGGCTCCGCTTGCCCAGGGTACCTTGCTGTTGACATCACCTTTTCCTTACACTTTAAAGAGTCCCGAGAGAGACCGACGGCAGAACAAAACTGGACAAAGAGTACATTTGGTAACCATTTCATTTCTCAATTACCAACCGAGACGTATGGAAAAGATTTGCGCGCTATCCGATTTACACAACAATTATGCTTCAAAAGTTTAGAAATAAATAACTTTTTTTCCCTTGGACTCATTAGTTCGTCTACCAATTGTAATTGGTGTCAACTAACGAGTTTGCTCAATGGCTTGCCCCTAATTACTGATAAAAGCTAAATTGCAACTCTAGCCAATCAGAAACTAGTTTATTCATGAGAGTATAGTATTCTTTTAAAAGCTCTGTTTGTCCTAATAAGTGGTTTTGTGTTTGGCTGAAACCTTCCATAAGCCCCCTTAACATAAGCAAAGAACCTTTAATAACTATATACAGTGAAGGAATATCATTAGTGCCCCATTCAAACAGATGAAAAACAAAGAGAACATTTTATAAATTTCAAATGTATACATCGTGAATTTACCAGACCCTGAAATCTCATCCATCTGGTGGGAAATAGACATGAGGACCTGTCAGACTGATGGGAGAGTTTGCTTCCTCTTCCAATGTCTAAAGTTGTTGTTGTTGTTTTTTCCCCAGACAAAGTATCTCTAGCCTTCTCAAACAGTCAATAAGAAACAAGAGAAGCCCTCTGTAGTCATAAAACAGAACGAAACAAAAAACCAAACTCCCTGCCATCAAGTTGAAGCAGAGTTGTGCTACCCGGGGAGTTTCCCCGGTTGTGATCCCTATGTGGGCACTCTGGAGGCACCAAGGTTGAAGGGCCGATCGGCCAATGAAAAAGTTGCTGGTTCCAACCTGGGTTCCACAGGAAACTCTAGATTTATAGGCTCCCCATAGAGTGGGTCTACTCTCATCTACAGAGCTGGATGAGTCCGATTCTCCTAGGAGGCAGTGCATTCGGCCTGATGTGATTCTTCAGTCTGCAGAAACAGGCTGCCACACTTTCCGCCCCACAGCTTTCTCCCAGCTGCTATGCCTTTCTGTGAGTAACTGGTGGGGGTCAACTATGGACTTTGGGGTCAGTTTCTCAGGTCTTACCTCTAAGTCAGGAGGGCTCCTAGTACACAAACAACTCACACTGACCTCAGCGTGGAATCCAACTCAGGGCGACAGAGTAGAACTTCCCCTGTGGGTTGCTGAGACTGAAACTCTTCATGGAACTTGAAAGCCTCACCTTTTCCCCACGGAGTGACTGATAGTTTTGAACAGCTGAACTTGCAATTAGCAGTCCAATGCACTGTGCCACCAGGGCACCTTTTCCTATAGTCAAAAGACATGTAGAACCCTAGGGATATAAACAAGGCTTGTCTGAGGCTAAAGGCCCACATGACAAATAACAGGCATTCTAAGAAGAATAGCTTTAAGATATAGCATGTGATAACATCATGTAGGAAGGCCTCACAAGTGAGAACTCCTACTTGTAAAAATGTTGCCCAAAAGACAACCCGCTGGTGTTTTGCTAAGAAATCAAAGTAGGTAAATTTTGCCAGGATTTTTGGAAGACTGGCTCCTACTCTGTGATAATTAGGATGCTTTGGGCAACAATTATCAATAAATCCAGTTGAAAGTGGAATAGGTATGTTTATATATATATTTCTATATAATAGGAATGCTTATTCCCTTGCATAATAGGAAGTTGAGAGATTAGAAATTCCCCATTGACTTGGCCAACTCAGGGATGCATCAGCATCATTAAAGATGCAGGTTCTTACCCTCTTCTCCCCAGGCTTTCCATGGGTACTGGTGGCTCATGGCATGGTCACAGGATGCAGGTCCAGGCATCATATACTCATATAAGAACATCCGAGTGTAGAAGTGATGGGAGTATTTCCTCCATGATAACTTTAATAAACTTCCTGTGGTCTCACATTGGCTAAAACTAGATGTCACTTGAGTCACGCTTAAAGCAGTGATAATTCAATGTTAAGGTTGTAGAGCGACACCCCACCTCCCACCCCTGGCTACTGGAAAACTTGGCACCTTGAATCCTAAGGAAAACCATGTTACACTAAAAAGAGAAAGAAGGCGGTGAATGATTGGGTGACAAGGTAGACAAAGGTATCTGCTCCTCTCTTAAAGAGACTCTTCTTTCCAAGACTCTATTCTCAACTACCCCAAGTCAGTAACAAACACTTTTTGAAAAGGATACTGATGATGGTGGTACAAGTATGTTACTTAATTGTGCCTGTAAAAATGTTGAAATGGCCCGTATTTTCTTCTGTCTAAACTTATCACAATTTGAAGGTATAAAAATGGGGGAATATGAGTATGACTTGAGGCAAATAGAACACAGGGTTGAAGTTGATCTCTTGTAGCTTTCATACACGATTCCTGGCCAATCAGGCTTCAACAAAAAGGAGCCTATGCTGGTGGAGATGGCAGGTAGAGGGCCAAATTGTGAGGGAAGAGGGGTAGGAAGTGCTTGCTATTGGAGGAACAGAAGCTGAGCAAATTCAGTCACATCCTTGCCTCTGCAGACTTCACTGGGTTCACTGCAGAATGAGGGGATTGGACCAGAGGATCTGGGACACTGAGTCTCATTTTGATGCCCTGGTTTTCAATGCCATTGGGTACTCTCCAGTGGACAGAAATTATCTTTTTCTTGTGTGTGTGTGTGGCATCACTGCCCTGGTTGGAGTAGGAAGCCCAGCCTTGTTCCTGAAGAGCTGCTGCTGGATTTGAACCGGCAACCCTGTAGTTCACAGTTCCGCACACAACCACTGCACTACTAGGGCTCAGCAGAAATGACTCTATGTCTGTTGTAGTTCTTAGTTACTGTGGAGTCAGGCAGCATGTACTGAATAACAAGGTGCTGCCCACTCCCGTGTCATCCTTATGATTGCTCATATGCTGGAATCCATTGTTGTGGCCGTTGTGTATTTAAGTGCTTTCCAACCTTGGGAGTTCATCTTCAAGCACAATAGAGAAGCTCTTCTGTGGTGGTCATAAGACTCTCACTGGCTGATTTTTAGGAGAGAGAACACCAGGTCTTTCTTCCTTTTCCGCCCCAGTCTGGAAGCTCAACTGAAGCCTGTTCACTAGGGGTAATCCTCACGGTGTTTAAAATACCCGTGACTTGACTTCCAGGATCATAGGAACATGCAACCCAGCATAGTCTGACCAACTGGCAGACAGTTTCCACCTTCAGATACCTCTGATTCATTGATTCATTCTCAGCCTAGATGATAAGAGCTGCGAGGGCACGTGACCTCTGTATTCCTGGTGTGTCATATGCTCACTGACTGCTCCCTCATGGAGGGCCTGCTGCCCACTGTTCCCCGTACTGCATGAGATGCTGTGCTAACATGTCTTGGACATTCAACTGATATTTCCTTATTGGTTTTCCTCAAGCAGCTTTTTGTGTCTCCAGATTTTGGTAAGAAGCATAGCCGCCTTCCTGAGGTGGAGGTATGACATGTTTAGAGGATCGTTAGTGTGAGAACGAGGCCAGGACTCGGCCCACGGGATCTCAGTGTCTGTGGACAAGGCGGTTCTCCCACCTCCTAATGCCACCCACTCATTTTATAAACACCATGTCCATATAAGGCAGCAGAGTTAGAGGAAGTCAGCGAGGCTAGTTCCCATAACCCGCCTGGGTCTTGGAGACAGATGGCAATGGAATGCTTCAGTTTAAGGAACTTTTTAAAGGCAAGAGAGGGTTGTGCTCTGCTTTTGTTTTTAAACAGAAAATGAAGGAAGCAGATGCGGAGAAGCCCGGATCCTCCTAAGGTTCACATGGAGAATTCTCTTGGGCACATTTGTTTTCTTGGTTGGTTTTTGTTTGGGACCATCTCTAGCATCAATTATCCTCAGAACTTGGTCAGTAGTAACTTTTTCAGTTTTACAGATGTGATCCATTCTTAACTCTTCTGGAGCAGAAAGCAGGTGGCTCTCCTCTTTTGAGGAGCAAACCCATGCAATTGATGCCTTTTGTCCTTGGCAGCACCTTCATTGTGTTTTTCATGTTTTGGGGCTGCTGGACTTTTTGAAGATGGGGATGATTATTTTGCAATTAATAGTATGTAGATCAGTTTGATTCAGCAGAAAACTCCAGACCATACTACTTGTGCCAAATTTCGTACCAGCTCCAGCTGTGAGGAAATTCTAAAATTCATGTAAAAACAAAAGGCAGAGAGCCACTGACTCCAGGAAAGGTGACGCTCACCTTGTGCCCAGGCGGTTCATCATGAATGATGGGGGCATCGTGACTGGGCGCACGCCTCATCCCAGTTAATGACATCTTCAGCGGAAAGAATTTGACCGGGACGTTTTTGTCCAGATAAAACCATCTTGAAAAATCCAGAGATCTCTTGTATGCCCTCATGTCTGCTTCCCGGGAGCATTTGCAAAGTTAACTACTCCCTCCTTGGGACACTCAGGGCAACTTTCTAGGTCAGCATAGACCTGCTACTGTGAGTTTCTAAGACTCTCACACTTTATGAGAGTCAAAAACCCTGTCTTTCTCCTGTGGAGCAGCTGGTGGTTTCAAACTATTGACCTCGAGAATCGCAGACAAACATGTACCCACCATATACCCCTGAGGCTCCTAGGAGCCAGAATTGACTTGATGGCAGGGAGTTTGCTTGTTGGGGGGAGGGGGGAAAGGGGGAGGGCTTGGGACAATTTCTTCACTTTCCTGCGGGGACTCTTCATCCATTTAGTCTCCAGGTCACTTGACTGTCCTCCTCCCATCAGGACCTACCCAGGCTCTTCCTCCCTCTAAACTGGGAGGTCTCTGTGCTCCATCAATGGCCCTTTGTCTAGACATCTTCCTGATGGTCTCATTCAGGATCTTCAGTATTTCCTGCATGCGTTAACAAACAGTGCTGGCAAAACTGGATTTTCATAAGCAAAAAAAGGAAAAGGACTCATAACTCATGCCGCAGATAAACACTGACTCAGGATGGATCAGCTTCTAAATGTAAAACCCCAAACTATTAAAAATGACAAGCTTATGGGCCCTAATTTATGCCACAAATAATCTTTCAAGCATATCCCAAGTATATGTGCATCAAAAGACTGTGTGTGTGTGTGTGTGTGTGTGTGTGTGTGTGAGAGAGAGAGAGAGAGAGAGAGAGAGAGAGAGAGAGAGAGAGAGAGAGAGAGAGAGGCCCTGAAGATCAGGGGGGAAATATTTGGGCAATGAGAGATCCGACAGGAGACTAACTTCTCGAATGTCTAGAAATCTTCAACAATAAAATGGCCAACCCCCGCCCCCCCCAAAAAAAAACAACCCCAACAAAAGCCTCTTAATGAAAACATGAGCAAAGGACCTGTGTAGAGTACATTTCACCAAAGAAAACATTCAGACAGACAACACGATGAAATGCGTGTGATCATTAGCCATTAGAGGGATGCAAATCAACACATCAAGAAGATATCGTATCAGCATATCATATGCTAGCAGTCACAGCAATGATAAGATAAAGTTTAAATAAATAAAAGAAGAAACAAGAAAATACTGGCAAGGCTGTGAGGAAATGGGAATACTCATCCACTGCTGGTGGGGCTTTAAATGTCCACCTGCTGTGGGAACTTGTCGCCTGGTGTTGTGCTACACTCCCTTACAAAGTTAAATATGGAGATGCCATGGGACCAGCAATCCGACTACCAGTGGTGGGATTCAAATAATTTAACAAGCGGTACACTGGCTTTTTCAGTATGGAAAAAGTTAGTGACAGGTAGTTTACTATTTCATGCAATTAGTACTTAAGTAAGAACAATAAAAGAGATACACAGAACTCAATTATTTTATGAGGGGTTTAAAATATTATTGAAGAAGTATTAAATACTGTTTAACAAAAAATACTTAAACTATTATTTAAGATTGCACCTTGAGTTGGTGTCCTCCCTTGCAATATTCTTCACTTTTATCCAAACATCATTGGCTGTGTGATAGCTCCTTAGGCATCTTTACACTGTAAGAATAGGACCCCATTCCTTAAGAGGGGAGTCAATTAGACAGTAATCATTGTGTTTGATATATCTGAAGCAGACTCTTCTCTGAACATATTATGTTTAACTTTTAAAACCCCTCTCTGTTTCTGCTGAACTTGAAGCAATTCCTCTGACAATCTTTTTAGCTCTTTGAATACTTTCAGAAATTGCATATTTCACTCATAATCTTTCACAGGAATGTAAGGTGTAACAAGCTGAAAGGAACGACACCATGTCACCCTCGTTTTGCTTGGCGTTTTTCCTCTTTACATTTTATGTTTACTGAAGTACTCAACTCAAGGGAATGAAAATGCATTATTTCATAATGCCCCCCCCCCCGTCCCTGCAAAAACATCATAGAACATGCAGGGGGAGAAGTTCTGAAAGCTCCTTAGCCATAACCAAGCATCTTAAGGAGCTGAGTCATTGAGCTTGAGGCCTTAGGACCATAGCCTTGTGCAGAGCTAGGTGAGTTGGCAAAACATATCCCGGGAAGACATGTCCTACACCTTAGCTTAATATGCAGCAACTGGGATTTTACAAGCTTGTGACTGGGCAGTTAAGTTCCCACTGTTGGTTTCATACAAATGAGAGAGTGAACAAAATCAAAGACTCAAGGAAACAATTAGTCCAAAGGACTAATGGACCACAGACACAACAGTTTCTATTAGCCTAAGGCCAGAGGAACTAATCAGTGCCTGGCTCCCACTCCTGACCAGAAGGTCACGTTCAGAATGGCAGAGAAAAAAGACTGAACAAGAACTCAAAATCATGAAGCAGGTAAGACTAGCTGGTTTGATAGAGACTATTCAGAATCTGGCCCGTAGGCACTCTTCAAATCCACTCCCCAGAGCTTCTTGTCAGCCAAACTGTAGACAGATCTATATACTGAGCAATAATTCCCAAGCAGAATGTGCTTCTCAGCACAATGAACTATATGAGACCAAAAGGTCAGGATGTACCTGAAACCAAAGTTCAGAAGACAGAAAGGAGCCATCAAGTAGGGTGAATAGGAACAGAAATTGGGAAGAAATAAGTGGGAGGATTGTAACAAATGCCTTGAAGTAAAATGTGTACACATTAAGCCAGAATAAGATGAAAAAATATAACTTCTAAATATTGATATTTTTATCCCAATGTATATCTATAGTCCCTGACTCTCCCATGACCCTCACATTTACCTATCTGATTTCCGAAGGTTACCATGTGGCTATCAAGTATGGATCATAAACTTCTAGTCAATGTCCAAAAGAAAACCTTGGTTTTCCCATAATTCTCTCCTTACTTAGATTTCCCCACATCAGGAAATAATAACTACTGTTCACCTGCTGCTACCAGAAAACTCAAGATCACCTGGGACTTTGTTTTTTCTCTCTGGCACATTGTCATCTGCTCTGGACGCTTTCTGCCAAGTAGTTTCTTGTGCTTCCGCCTCCCCCTTTCATCTCCATCAACTTCATACCTCACGTGGAACTGCTGCACCTGCCTCTTAACTGCTACCTTGCTGCCACTTTGCCTCCTGTGTCAGTCAGAAGGGGCTTAAACTTGATCAAAAATACTTTGCAATCGCTTAAACCATCTGTGTGTATTTCTCGCTCACGTAGGGTGTTTGAAAGTAACCATTTTAGCTTTACAACTTTACAGAAGCATTGCTGATGATCTTTCACTCATTAGGACTTGTGACTTTCTGTCTCACCAACCCAGGACATGGCTTCATTCCAGTCTGTGATGTCTCCACACAAGGTCATTTCATGGTGGAACATTTGTGACATCAGGCCCAGAGAAAGAGGAGGTAGAGACCGGGGGTGGGGTGGGGTAGGGGTGGGTAATAAAGAGTTCTTCTCAGTGGAGCAATCTCTCTGTGAGCGCTTCTCTCTAAGTTCTACCTGCAGTGCTCATGACATATTATCCATTGGCCATCACTTAGGCATATGGCCTATGGAGCTGTAAGGGGAATTTGTAAAATGTAGCCTTTAGTTCAAGTGAAAATATACGTTTCAAAAACCAGACCTATTGCCATGAAGTCGGACAGAGCTATGGTGACCCCTGGGTTCCAGAGGTTTTCCTGGCTGTGACCAGCAGCAGAGCAGCAGGCCTTTCTTCCACGGCTCTGCTGGATAGCCTTCAAACCATCTTCCTGGAGGCTCAGTCATTTGCCCCACCCATTGGGGTTCTACTTCTAAGAAGGGGGCAAGGAAGGATCCTGAAGCAAGTCGTGAGCAATTTCTCCACTTGTTTCTTTGATCAATTCTTCCTGTGAGAGCCAGATATTTTTTAAAAAAACGTTACAGGGCTGAGCCCCGGTGGTGTAGTGGTTGTGCGCAGGACTGTGGCCCACTGGGACGGAGGTTCAATTCCAGCAGTGGGGCTGGGCCTCCTACTCCCACCACTGGAGAGCAGTGATGCCCCCAAACAAACAAACAAACAAACAAACAAACAAACAAAAATGTTACGTTAACTGGTGGCATACCCCTGTTTAACACCTCCACTGGTTTCCTGTTGTGCTCTGATTTAAAGCTAATGACTTTTTCTCTCTCTCCAGTCTTCTGTTGAACAACCAACCTCACACTACTGCCACATTCACGCTGAGCCTTGGAGGATGCTGGTCCCACTCTTGAAATGTATTCCCTCCAAATTGTCACCAGAGTTCCATCTCACTTCATCCAGGTACGGCACTGTCCCTGAGTCCGCTCTGGAACAGTGACACAGAGCTGTGATCAGACTTCCAGACCCTGGGGAGATCTCAGTTTGGCATCTCAATCCAAATGATACCAAACGCACCCCATGAATAAGTACACTGACAATGTGGCCCTGTAAGAAGTGAGCATGACACGGGACTGGGCAGTGCTTTAGTCTCTTAGGCAACTACAGGTCGGAATGGGTTCATCAACCCAACACCACCACCACACTACCTGGAAGAAGTGAATGATATTGCAGTTGTTGACATTTCCTTGGACACACCTCTGCATGCCTCTCTCAGGTGTGGTGGAGGATTCTGTTTTAGACCAGAAAAAGCAAACCTTGCAACAAAGTCAACCACCTGTGCTTTTTAGTTTCTTTGTGGACATACAAGTTCTGTGTACACGGTGCTGTAGTCTATTAAGGGTGTAATGGCATTCATTATGAAAACGTCTGCAATAGTGCGAGCTTGACCCAAATGTGACACAGAGACACAAATGTGCTGTTGGAGAGATGGCTTTCAGAACGGCTTAACTAATGGTTGCCACAAATGGTTTCTGTTTTAAAATATGTGAGAGATACAACACTCGTAAAATATCACAAAAGTGGAGTTCCGTAAAAAGAGGGATGCTTGTACTCATTTTGATTTTACAGTCTTGACTCTTCTTCTTCTTTTTTGGAGGCACTAACATTTCCTCTTCAGGTCTGTAACATTTGTATAAACCAGAAAATGTACAGTCGTCAGGCACTCTGTGTCTTAGACACACTGGGTAAAAATGCTCTGGATGACTATAAAGTTTACCCCAGCCAATAGCACAACATTGTTCTGTCAGACTAGGAAGCATTCTCATTTTAAAACTCTCTTTTTTAAAATTTTTTATGGGCATCACTGCCCTGGTGGGAGTAGGTGGCCCAGCTTTGCTCCTGGAGAGCTGCTGCTGGATTTGAACTGTTAACCCTGTGGGCTGCAGTTCCGCACACAACCACTACTCCACCGGGGCTCAGCCTAGAATCCTCTTAATGAAAATATTATTAATAAATTTCTTACAGTTGATGCTATTTCTACTTTGACAGTTCAATTAACGAACAATGATTTAGAACAGTATTTCTTTACTCGGGCACTATTGACACTTTGGGCAGGGTGGGCTGTCCTGTGCATTCTAAGATGTGCAGTGGCATCCCATCTTCTACCCATGAAAGCCAGGGACGCCTACCCTTTTCTTCCCACTTCCTGTGTTACAGTGACCAAAAGAGTCTCCAGACATTGTCAAATGTCCACTGGGGACAAATTCAGTGATGGTGGGAAATCACTCATGTTTCACAAAGCAATTAAAGGAGGCCCCTCTACTCATTTATTAGTGTGTGCTGGGCTGCAGAAAGCTTCTTCAACTTGTAAAGCTTTGCAGAATTTCATGTTTCATTCAGCTTTGGCACGGTTTGGGCAATCAATTATCTTCTGTGATTCAAGTTGAAAGCAGAAGCAATGATATCTATCTATTGTATCTGGTTGTTAACATGATTCCATGAGTAACTCCAGAAAACAAACCTAGCTTGGTGCCTGTCCTGCCCAGGGAGGATCAATAGTTGTTGAATCTTCCTTCCAAACTAAAATGAAATGACCCAAGTGAAGAATTATATGATGACTATTTCTGACATAGAGCCCTTAGGCTTTGCGAACAGTCAACAGGCTCAGGCACTAGTTGAAAGGTCAGAGTCTACCCAGAGGCCCCTCCAAAGAAAATCTGGGTTATCCACTTGTACAAGACCATGGATGTTAAAGATGCTACGAGACACAGTTTGACTCTGGCATGGCCATGAGTCAGTGTGACTCCAAGGGGACTTGTACAGATGTTTCTGACAGGGGCACAACATCAGAGAAGGACATTGTGAGATTCGGGGGGAGGGGAAGGGAAATGTTCTACCCAACTTCTCCGAAGCAGAAGGAAATGGAAAGCTTTTGTGAGACACAAAAGCACCCCCCAAATTATCAAAGGCACATGAGCTCATCTACACAAATTTAGAAATAGAAACTAGGGTCATATCTGTTTCACCATCAGACACCTTGAATCCAACTCGTCTCACCTCCCTCCCTAACCTACTCTGCTGGCCTAAGGCACCATCACCACTTGCCTGGTTACTACAAGAGCAGTTGGTCTGCTGTCATCCTTACTCTACTGGGTTGTTTTTTGTTTTTTGTTTTCCCACAACACAACAGCCAGAATCATGCTTTAGAAAATGCAAATCATCTCTCTTTTCTGCTAAGAAGATTCCAAGAGCAGTCCTTTCAATACAGATGAAAGCCTAAATCCTCAGTCTACTTACCCCAGTCTGTACTCTGATATCACCTCCTCCCACAAACCTGGTCACCTGAACCTTGCTCCCCATAAGCTCTCCACAGAGCACTCCCCTGCTGCTGCCTCTGTGTGGAAGTCACATTCACTCTGATTCACACACACACACACATATACACACACACACACACGCTTTACTTCCCTTGGATACTCATCTAAATCTTTTTTTTTTTTTTTTTTAGGCATCACTGCCCTGGTGGTGGGATTAGGAGGCTCAACCTTTGCTCCTGTGAGCGGGAATTGAACCTCCGTCCCAGTGGGCCGCAGTCGCAGTCCCGCGCACAACCACTACGCCACCGGGGCTCAGCCCTACCCATCTAAATCTTAACTGACCATAAAGACCTTCTCTGACCACCCTGCATGAAGCTCCCACACCACCAAAACCATCATTCCTGCCGGGTCCTACTGCTCTCTCCAGGGGTTCCTCTACTGTCATCTGGACAGGAGCAGACTGCATGAAGCTGCTCAGCGAGTTCAAATGTTGATCTTTGGGCTAGCACCCACGCCACCAAGGCTCTTTCTGCCGTCCTTGACTCAATTTTTCTTCATAGCACATCTCACCAGTTGGTGTATAGCAATTCACAAACGCCGTGAAGACAGGGGCTTTGCTTTCTTTGCTGCTGTATCTCCAACACCTTGAACATGGACCAATACCTAGTAGGTGCTCAGTAATGTTTTCTTAATGAACAGATATACATATGATAAAAACTTTCCAATGAGGTAAAAACAAAAACATAGAAACCTGCGGGTCCCTTGGTTTGAACCAACTGTTGAGTATCTTTTAATGTCCTAGATATACCAGACTGTTTCTCCCACTGGCCTCCTGAAAATAGGTTCAGGAACTCTAACATGTGTTAGCAACTCCTATCTATCTAGCAAAGAAAAAGAAGAAGGCCTTCAACAAGAGGGACTGCCACAGTGGTGGCAGCAATGGGCTCAAACATAAGAATGTGTTTGACTCTCTTAGATACAGGGTCAGTCGGAGTTGGAATCAACTCAATGGCACTTAACATCTATCTATCTGTCTATCTATCGATCGATCCATCCGTCCATCTATCTTGGATGGTGAAAATAAGCAACAAGCTCGGCAAGTAATTGAGATGTCAGAGATTGGGTCCACCTGAAAGTGCTGTGGAAAATAAGTTTCGGAAACCATGATTCAAAAAAATCAGACATTGGGTCAGGCAAGGAAGGGAGGATAAAGCAATACATTAGATGTTTGCAGGGTGCTGACTTAGGTGTATTGGAAGATGGTATCTATAGGAGGAAGAAAGGAAATCAAGGAGCAAGGAGGGGGGAATTTGATTAGGGATATAAAGTTGACCATCTGAAATGCAACCTCCTACTTAAATTATAATTCAAAAGATCAGATATTGTAAACTCTATGGTGCATAATTCTACTTTTACATCCCTGGGGATACCATGAATTGATGCACACAAATATATACTCTCCTTGAGTCAACTGCAATTCATATACCTCCATGGGTCATTTATCATGCTAAAAGGTTGGAACATGGTACTTAGTAGCAGGATACTAAGAAATTGATGAATAGTAGGCACAAAAGATGTAGAAACCTGTCTCCTTTTGGCCCTTCTACCTAGGTCTACATCACCCAAGAGTTGGGCATATAAAAAGCCAATTGGATTTTTGAGTCTGGAATTAACTGGTCCTCTTACCCTCATGTACTGCAGAATCCTGCTCCTCAGACTGAGGGTCGGATCTTTTATAGCCTGACATTCCATAGTTGGTTTTATATGACCTGTTTTGGGTGTCCTCTCCTCACCCATGCATGATTCCAATGATTCTAGTGTTCACCTCTGGTCACATGCAATGTGGTTGACATTTGTCACCTTTTTTTTTCCTGCCTACTATTTATGATTTCCTTCTAGGGTATTTTCTCTTTCCCAGTACCATTATTCATTTTCAATCGTGTTTTTTATTCCCTTAAATGGAAACTTTGTGCCCTGTAAGTAATAACTCTCATGTTCTATTTACCACTCCCAGACCTCCCCCCACCTCGCTGCTGGTAATCACTAGTAGTAAGCTTTAGTGTGGAACCTCGTTTAAAAAGACTCACATGATTAGGCCAGGTTCACCTGCCATCCAGGGCGTAGGATGACACAGGGTGTGCATACTGGAGGATGAGGACCTTGAAGTCTTTTTAGAATTGTGACTGCCACAGCTTCCCAGTCAGGCTATAGAGGGTAAATGGTACTTGGCATTCAGTTATCAAATAGAGTCAAGGTTGAGTCCAGCACAGTTGGTTAGCAGTAACCAACACTCTTGAACAGCGCTTTCACGTGTAGGTCTTTCCTGCAGCTTGTTGGAGAGCAATGTGTTTGGGGGACCTTCTGGGGCCTTAATAGAGCTCTGGTGGCACAGTGGGTTATATACTGGGCTCCGAATCACAAGGTCAGCAGTGTGAAACCACTAGCTGTTCTGTGAGAGAAAGACGCATCCTTCGGCTCCCATAAACATTCACTGTCTTAGAAAGTGACGGGTAAGTCTTGTCTGTCCTCTGGGAGTGCTAGGAGTCAGAATCGACTCCCAAATGGTGAGTTTCATTTTGAATTTTGGTGAGGATTTAAACAAGGTTTCCATGATGACTAATGTGAAGTCAATGTGTTTTCTTTTCTTTTTTTTACAGAGGCACATTACTCTGTGTGTTTTGGGTGTTTGTCTCTTTAAGTGGCACAGCCTTTAGAAGCTGCCTTCTAATTGGAAGAATCACACAACAAATCTGTTTCTGTAGTCAGAAAGAATGTACTCTCCAGTCCTGGGGATAAGAGCCAATGCCATCCTGCCACCCCACATCCATCAGGAAAAAGAATCTTTCTCCACCAGTCATTTGGCAAAATTGAAATAAAGTAATTGTATCACGACAGTGTCATAGGATCCATGACACCTGCTTTAAAAATAAATCTCCTGGCTTTGTCTTCCTCTTTATTCTCAATAAATGTTCCAGCATTATTGCTACTGCATTAATCTAGCAGCAGGAAACCATTATCCTATGACAACAGTCTTTCCCATTAACATTATCTTTTAATTTTAAGATTGTTTAGATGACTGCTAGAAGCTACTAAATTATGATAAAGTGAAGAAAGAATTATTTTCTTTAAGCCAAGTGTTCAGTCAAGTTACCCACCCCCAAACTCAACTGTTCTAACAAAAGAGACAGCAAGATTTTTGTATAGATTGTTAAATACTCCTTGGGAATAAGCTTAAATTTATAGAAATCTACACATGCATTAAATGCCAATCAATAGCTATTAGAGTTTCAATTAGTAATATTTAATATATTACATGATACATAGTAGGAGCTGGAAATACTAGCTACTGTTTTAAAAGCAATTGTGATAAATAAAATAATACTAAAATAACAATGATAAGAAAGTCGGTAAAGAGATAAAGGAAACATTTGGCTAGTTGAGTTTACTCTGATAATAATTGCATTCAGAGGATACAGCAAAAAGAGAGACAACAGAAATTAAATCTAAAATTACAGGGAAGCTGTGATTGTTGTTCATTATTATTTAATGCTCTGATAAGTCAGTTTAAAGAGATAATTACCTGCTATAAAATGGTATCTGTACATTTTTTATAAAATCTAAACTTTCCCCCCAAATGCCAACTAACTTCCATACTCTATATTAATTTAAAAGGGTCTTTTATTCCATCAGCTATACCCTAACACTTGGAGACAATCTTTAAAATCTTTTGCTACATTCTATATTCCATCGTCATCTGTTTCTGTGGTCTCAGAACTTTTTTCTTTTTCTTTTTCTCAGAGGCAGAAGATGGTACAACCACAAATGGAAAGGTATATTTAAATAATTATTAGTATAGTGACACACTCAATAGTCTAGATCTGTGATTCCTCACTCCATGGAAAAACCACACAGAAGAAAAGTAATGGAAACTGAGCTATTGTTTCAATAGAAATCATACCAAGGTTAAAAAAAAAAAAGGCTTAAGTTGTGAGTTTGCCCCTACTGTTAATGTAGTTCAAGTAGGCCATCAATATGTGTCCTATTTACTGATAGGTGCAAAATAGGTAGTGGGAGATCAATCAAAAATCCCTTCCATAAATTACCATGACTTCTAGAAATGATCAAAACTTCCACTGGAGTGTCATATGTAGTCTTCCTAGCAATGAGTTATAGTCAATAATTCATTCCCTGACTGAGCTGATAACAGGCAGATATTCTAATAATGTGCTAGGATTTACTGCTGGACACAAGCAGTAAGCAGGAATTTCAATGCGCGTTAAATGTTATCTCAGTGGAGAAAAGCAATAAAAACAGGGCGGAGAGAGACATCTGGGTATAATGCTGGGAAGTTTTAACCCTCTAATTAGTACTAGCACATATAAAGGTAGTGTTGTTTAAGTTTTCTTTCTTTCTTTGAAGCAAATTGTTTCCAGAGTATTGTTCTGAAATGACTTCTCCTGGCCTTATTGTCAGAGAGCACAACAGATGGCTCTGGGAAAAAATAAAAATGCTGAGAAGAAAGTCTATTTTATTCTTCTCCAAATCTGAAAATGGCTTTACTTGAATATTTTCCTCCTGGAAAGAAAAGTTCAAAAAAAAAATCATCTTAGATGAAGGGTCTTAAATATATTTTCAGTGATTTCTTATCATACAGAGAAATCGACAAATTTGCTTTCTCTGTCAGAATGTTTTGAAGCTAGAAAAGAAGTGGTGATTCATCAAAAACAATTTTATTATAAAATTTGATTTATGCTGAGAAATATAAATGATGACGTTATAATGTGTACCTCTGCGTGGAGGGAGCACATTTTAGTCAATTGAGTTATCCAATTTTATTAGTTAAAAAAAATCCATATCTGGTTGTTCTTTTTATTCTAAAAAATTTATGGCACTGTATTGAGTAGAAATCGGTGTTTTTCATGTCAATAGACAGCTTCTGGAGTGCTTGTCCCTAACCCAATAGGGCCCTTCATTAAATCAGATTAATAAATATTATCACACTTTCATAAACTTTTTGCATGGCTAAATAGAAATAAGTATAATAACTTAATAAGTATAATAACTTATAATAACTTTTGTGACAAAGCTACACAAGCAAAAAGCTTAATACATCGAGACTATATTTTCATATGCCACCAATGAAATAATTATGGTTTGGACACTTGCAATATCCAAATAATTAACCAAGGATAGTTACAGGAATCTAAGTGGAAATAAATTATACTCTCATGCCTTAGTTTCTTCATCAGTAAATGCTTTTTCCATTGTATGGCAGAGGAAAAATAATAAAGATTAAGCAGCATTGCTATTTTTATTTGATTTATAATTTTAACATATATTCATAGTTATAACCACCTCACCTATAGACAAATGATCGGGCCATTTGTAACTATTACAAAATTCAATTTACCCATGCAAAGGTTTAACTTGACTTTAATAGGCATGGTCTGTCACTCTACTTGGCCATTTCGAAGACCCTAATAAACATGAAATATATTCATGCATATTGTCTGATGATTGAGTTGACATGATATAAAGAGGATATCACTTGCTTTTAATATGATTGAGATTATTTAATATTTTAGATCTAGAAGTATAAAGTATGAATGAGCCAAATATTTTTTCTAATATGTCATCACTGTGAAATATAATCAGGTATCAAGACATGCTTATAGTTTTGAGGCAGACTTGAGGGATTTTTAAGTTTTGTTTCTACACTGATAAATTTTACTTTTTCAGTGTAGAAATTTTACTACTTATTTTTCTGCTGTGGTAATATAGCTGGTTTGAGCTTCAGGTAAAATACTGTTACAAGTGTTTTCTTCTCTCCCAACATCTTTTTTTGCTTTCTGCATCATATCAAGATATTTCAAATATCCTAACCAAATAGAATAATTAGAAGCAAAATCTAGATCTTAAATTTTTCCCAGTCACAGTAATATCAATGGTCTTTTGTTTTCTTAGGTGATCTTTCAATTATTTTACTGCAATAAGAACAACTTCTTCAGTAAGCTTTTATAAAATGGGTTAGGCTAGAACTTCCCAAATATTGATTAACATAATTTGGTGGGGGCATACACCAGATGTAATTATTTAGATTGCTTAACTAAATCAATAGAGAGATAAATAATTAGGCTTCCATAGGAAATATTTAATGAAATATTTATGGTATTTTTGGAATTATAACAGGGAGAATTAAAAATATCAACACTTAAAGACGAGACACACATCTTTAAAATCTGATCTTTTAGAAATGTTGAATTTTGTACAAACCTCTACTTTTAAATGTCATGGTGTTCTCCCCAATTATTCTTACTCCCACCACC
The DNA here is from genome assembly GCA_004026705.1 of Nesogale talazaci. NCBI lineage: Eukaryota > Metazoa > Chordata > Mammalia > Afrosoricida > Tenrecidae > Nesogale > Nesogale talazaci. Next base: position 214,746 of record PVJH01000286.1, on the reverse strand, counting down.
TTCCCAATAGCAAGAATAAAAGCAGTAGCCACACGAAAGCTGCCACAGACCATACCTCTTCCTTGGGTTTGCTTATCACCATCTGTTGGCGAGTAGGTTATCTGGGGTACTAATGGCAAGTCTTGCTGTTCGAAACCACCAGCTGCTCCCCTGGAAAGAGATGAGGCTTTATGCTACTATACAGTTACAGTCTCAGAAATAATAATCCTGGTATAAAGTAAAATTTCTTTAATCAAAATAATAATGTCCATTTTGCCCATCATTTCAAGAAGTCTCTGCTGATGTCATCCATCCATCCATCACTCAAGCAGGTGTTTTTGTTTTTGTTTTTGGGACATCACTGCCCTCTGGTGGTGGGAGTAGAAGGCCCAGCCTTGACTGCTGGATTTGAACCTCCAACCCAGTGGGCCGCAGTCCCTCGCACAACCACTATGCTGCAGGGGCTCAGCCCCTCAAGCAGGTATTTTCAAAGCATAAATCTTGCTAGTCAGATTAGAAAACACACACACACACACACACACACACACACACACACACACACACTAGTAGAGAGAGCTGTTCCATTGTGCTTTCAAGGCTCTCATTCTCACCCAGCAGACTTCCATCTCCTTCTCCCTGGAGCACTGGTTGATTCAAACTGCCAACCTTTCACAGAACAATCGTGCGCTTTAGCCATCGCACCACCAGAACTGCTAAATGTAAAAACTGCAGAAATAAAGACTACCCAGAGGTGGCGCTGTGGTTAAAGTACACCTGAATTTTGATTACAGTGAATCTATTTACTTTGCTACCTTTCAGAAGAGAAAGTGTTAGCCATGATCACTTTTCTATTTCTATAACCACAACGTCAGCAAATAAAGCTTTCTGGCAATGCCCCCCACCAACTCTCACTCGACATGTAAAGACATCACTCCACAATCAGAGACAAAATACTGACTTCATGCCTAAACACCCAGGAGGGCCCTTGTAACCTCCAGTCAAAGTCAATGTCCAGCATTTTTTTCTTTTCCTTCCACAAAATGTACCTGGATGCCATGGACAACGACTCACAGATACATGACCATAACTCTAATTAAATTTCTAGCATTCTTTTTATCTCCTATCATTCCATTTTAAAATTAAAATTTCACTTTAGTGTATGTACTACAAGAAATTACTAAAGTACTACTATTCATTACAAAGCTATGTATTCTATTTAAGAAAATAATTTTTAAAGGTGAAAAAAATACATCAGACTATTTGGTTTAATTCTCTCACTTATAGATAAGAAAATTAAGGCCCACTGAGGGAAACTTACTTTCACATTACAAATCATAACTTAATTGTAACCCACCAAGAGCGGTGTCATCTCATTTTGATTATTTTAAATCATCAACAAACTGAAAGCAAGGGAATTAAAATTTTCGTCTTATTCGTGTATGGGATTCCTTTCTTAATTTGGTGTAATTGAGTTTTCTTGACTAACCTTCAAGGAACATGATATCCTTTTAGATTGGCGGATTTGAATCACACCCATCTAAAGCTGTGCTCTGTACAGGACATTTTAATTGCTCTGATTGTTTTAATGATTTAAAAGTGGTTTTCATACATGCACAAGGCAAATTGACGTTAAGATGCAATTTGAAATTCCAATCAATGAAATTAAGTCTTTTCCTTTCAAGGTGCTAGGGCTAAAGAAATGAATATTCTAATTGGCATTTAAAACATCCTCTACTTGATGTCCAAGCAGTGATCATTCTTCATTGTGCAGCTTTCTTTGGGATGGCTTGAAAGACAGAAATCCTCCAAACTCTGAAATCATAGATGGTTAACATCTGCAACGCCGAGCCAGATACAGGCTCCTTTCCTCAAGCTGGTTCTACCATGTATAATACAAATATGAAAACATGTCCCACAGGCTGTTTTTACTTTAATGATACTTAGAAGGTGTGTGGCACTTGCATTATTAATTTCCACCCAAAAAAAAACATCTCTGGAACTTACGAATCATCATTAGACCCAGTATTATCTTCAGATTAGAGATTTGTTAAACTTATTTGGCAACATCAGTAAAGTTGAATGGTTAGGAATTCAAGCATGGAGACTGAGTTTCTGTCCTGGAGACTCTTATGCTAACCCCCTAAACGCATTCCTCAAAATTTGATTTATACTACAAGTGACATTTCTTACTTTGCAGAGCCAGTGAGATGACAATTACTTTCCTTGCTTAGGGGGGCTTATGAGCAATTCGGTCTCTTATCCTTCAGGGCAGGATGGTGGCGTAGTGTAAAGGACTTTAGTTTCTAAATTTTCTTCAGCTTTGCGGATAAGAGTGTGATCTACTTATCACCAGCAATTAACAAGCATCTCTGAAATGTCTACTTACTTTGTTTACACTGGAGGAGAGCAGGGGGCGGAATGAACAGGAATTCGGTAGTGAGGATTTCTTCCTAATTTTTACCGTTAGCAGAACTTCCACTAAGGTTCATAAATCTCCCAAATAAAACCAAACTCTTCTGCATGTTGTGTGTGTGTGTGTGTGTGTGTGTGTGTGAGAGAGAGAGAGAGAGAGAGAGAGAGAGAGAGAGAGAGAGAGAGAGAGAGAAAGAGAGAGAGAGAGAGAGTACCTTCCTAAGGTTTCAAGACTTATTCCCAAACGGCAAAGGGCCCATTCTTGAGAAAGATGTCAAGGAAGTTTCCCAAGTGTCTCTTCTCTGAACAGGGGGAAGGGCTATTCCGGGGGCGGGGGGGCGGCGGGAGGTGCGTGTTCAAGAGTCCCGGGTGCGCTGCGAGGGCAGGTGCGGGTGCTGGGCGACTCCGCAGCCCTCGCCAGCAGCGGGGAGCAGGGCAGCCCGGTCCCTCCCTCCTCCCCACCTGATTCCGGCCCTGGCTTTCTCCCTCCGCCGCCTCGCTCCGCCCCCGCCCCCTAGAGTCTCGTTTCAGTCATCCCTTTGTCCTTCCCCGGATTGGCAGGTTTTATTATTCCGCCTGAACAATCCGGCCGCCCAGTGGCTGAGGGTCGCTGACGTCGGCGGCCGAGCCGGGGAGTAGTTGGGATTTTGCTCTGTCAGTAACACATGTGTAAGAGCCGCGGAGGGAGCGAGCGAGCCGGCTAGAGGCCAGCGCCAGCGCCGCCGCCGCCTCCTCCGCCTCCACCTCCTCCTCGGAGCCGGCCCGCGGCAGCCCCGGCAGCGACGCAGGCTACGGCACACCGGCTCCCGGCCGCCGGCGGCTCCCCAAACTCCGGGCGCGCCCGCCTCCCGGCCTCCGCTGGGGCCGCTGGGGCCGCGGCGGCTTCCCGGGCTGGAGGTGCAGGAAGCTCCGTAGAGCGGCCGCCCGCGCCGGGCGAGCGAGCGAGCGAGCGCGCGGGAGGGAGGAAGGCGGCGGCGGCGGCGGCGGAGGAGGAGCGGGAGGCGCGCGCGCGGGGGCGGGGGCCGCCGGGCGGGGAAGATACAAAGTGAAGCCACATTGCCAAACTTGCAGCAGCGATTGCAGCAGTTGCTGCCGCGGCGCCGCGCCTGAAGCCGCGCCGCGCGGGCCGAGGGCTCCTGCAGCTGCTCGCGCGGAGGCGGGGAAGGACGAGGACCGCCACTGACACTTCTGCTCCCGGCCGGCTGCCACTTACCCGGGGCCCCCAACCCAGCCTCCGAGCCACGTTGTTTGCTCTTTTTTTTTTTTTTTTTTATAAAGAGCAGCCCGGAGAGCCCCCTCCTCCCCCTTTCCTGCCTCCACGAGAACTCCCTCCTTCCAGCCCCGCCAGCCGCGGCGCCCCTTCCCTGGCAGAAGAGCGGCTTCGCTCGCCTTTCGCCGCCGCTGCCTCTGACGATATTGCAATATAGGGGAAAAGCAGGTAAGCGGGCGACGGGGGAGTCGTGGGCGAGGGAGGGCCGGGGCTGGGAGGGAGAAGGGGGCTGGGAGGGACCGGGTCTGTTTTCTTTGGCTTCCTTCCCTAGACCGTCCCAAATTGCAAGTAAACAATACGTCGGCTTCGCTAAGGCGAGAGTCTGAAAGTACCGAGGCCGGCCTGCGAGCGAGCGAGCGAGCGAGCGAGCACCGAGGGCAGCCCCGGGGCCGCCAGCTTTGTAGCGGTTCCTGCTTACAAAAGGGCTCTCCTCGGAGAGGGGCTGGGGGGGGGGGGTTCTTGGAAAGATTGGAGGTCATTCCACTACCGGAGAGGCTCGTCGGGAGGTGCTCGGATGAGGGTTTAAGTAAAAAAGTAGTGAGGTGGGGGGTATAGGCATGCCACCCCCCCCCCTCGCTCCCAGTAAACACTGATTTTGAAACAGTGGCAGAAAAGATTCAAGTGAGCAAGATTCGGTATTGCCGAGTCTCTTTAAAAATTCCTCTTGGCTTACAAGTCTTTTGTTCCAATCCAGGAGAAATCCGGTGAATCACCTAATTAAAATCAAGACATGAATTAAGCATCCATTTTTGTACTACAAATTGCCAGCGCTACGTTTGTCCCTCCCTTGGTCTCCATTAAAAAACACCAGAGACGTTGTTAAAGGGGGGCAGGTTTTTGCCTCTAGCTGCCAGTTCTGCTTTCTATTTCACTGACTATCCCAGGACCTAAATTGCTTGGCTATGTAATTACTAGAGTATAAGCCTATTTAACTTAAAAGCTTTCTTTTTTTTTTTTTTCCAACTCTAAATGAAACTTGATGAGGGCCCGTCCGTAGTTATCAGGGGAGTCAGTTTCTGGTCAGTCCTCTTGATTCATCTCTTTTAGATTTAATCAGCATTAAGGTATTGCTTGTCCTTAAGAGCTTTAGCTAATGGGGTTACTGGATGCTTTTCTCAGTGTAATGTTTCCTTTTCAAAAAAAAAATACACACACACACACATATATATGTGTTTACCTCTCACTGAAGATGAAGGGGGCTGGGAACAGCTTGGACTCTCTCCCCCCCCTCCCCCCCCCTTTTAAAAAAGGAATTTGGAGCGATTAAAACGTTGAGGGAAACAGTTTAAAGACCTAGGGCAGGAAATGCAGATTCATTTGGGTTAGGGCTGAAATTGTAACAAAAAGCAATTCCTCGAGTAAATGCATCAGATAAATCAATTTACATAAAGGTATGATGCATTCGGATAAATGCAATGCTAATGGGTTTTAGAGTGGTCCTGTTTCCAAAGTCTCAGGGTTTTGTTACAGCTTAATTGGTGCAGTTCTTATTCTGGTTTATTGTGCGGTCACTTGGACACACGTTCCGGGACTCTTTCGGAGGAAATGTGTTTAAAATCGGCCTATTTAAGGAACCCGAGTCCTTGTTTCGTTCCTTTCCCTTCTTTTTTTAAAATCTGCTGCAGCCAAGTTGGGCCAGGGACAGGCAAAGTTCTCCCGCACTCCTCTGAGTATCAGCTGAAGGTCTTGAGCAGATAGCTGGAGCCTGGGGGGAGCCCACACTCTCGCCTTACAGAGGACAAAGACAAAACAGGCTGCTTAATTGGCAGTAAATAACTTGATCTTTTTATAGAATAAGTGACTGGAGGAACACTAGGACTTTATTGGACTCTGGATTGGATGCAACAAATTAATCGGTTTAGGCTAAGCTTTATAAATTGATTCTTATATTATACCCTAGTTGCTTCTCTTGTGGCATTCATTAGAAAGAGTGGGGCATTTTAAAAAGCAGTTTGGGGTGACAGCAAGGCTAGCTCGAATTTAACTTTGTGCATCCTTCCAGAGTGGCTTTTAGCATATTATCTGTACCGGTTCCCCCCCCCCCCCCCCCCTTTTTTTTTCTTTTTTTTTTTTTTTTTTTTTGAGGAACAAAGCTTTAGCATTTAAATTGCTGATCAAGGGCAGATTAGGGAGACCAAAGTGGAGAGTGTTTGTATAGGAAGTTAACAGGCGTCCTAAAGTTCAATGATCTATTATTCCTGCCTGTGTCCTGAAAACCCCGAGAAAACACTCATTGATCTTCAAAATGAAATGAGATTTGGAACAATAATGGGAGATGGCGGTCACCACAATGGCATGTGAAAGGTGCTGCTTAAAATACGAAAAACCAGTTTCGCAACTTTCCGCCCCGCATTCCCCCTCCCGCCCCTGGCCTCCCCTCCTACCCCGGCGCTCTCCCTCGCCCCTCGGCCCGTCCCTCCCTCCTTCCCCCTCGGAAGACCCAACTCCTTCCAACTTGTGAATCGCAGCTGCACTTCCCAGGGCCGAGCTCGCAGGGGAACGTGGCTCCGGCCGGGCCGGCTGCGGCGCCGCCTCCGGATCCCCTCGGCTCGCTCTCGGGGCTCGTCTGGGGAGGGGCTGGGCGCGGCTGTGGGTGGGATTGACCCTCATTTGCTGGGGGCGGGCGGCGGCGGCGGCGGCGGCCGAGTAGGGGAGGGGGCGGTGGGCGGAGACGGGGGCTCGGGGGAGGCGCCGAGAGGGGTGGAGCGCGCGCCCGCAGCCTCGCTTTCAGAGTTTTGACAGTACCAAAGCTGAAATTGTCAGCGGCGGCGAGTGCCGGAAAGTTGCGAGCAGCTCGTGGCCCCAGAACAAAGCTTGAGAAAAGTAAACAGGCGGCTGCTGCCCGAGAGCCTCCCTTCTTTCCTCTCCCCCGCACCCTCCTTCCTGCCCGAACCCTGATCCTTTCCAGCAGCACGAGGGGGGAGGAGGCTGGCTCGCTCTTGGGGCTCTAACTCACTTGTGCATTGCGCCCCTGTTGTGTCTCTCCCTGCCCCCTTCCCGCCCTCTGCAGACCATGGTGAATCCGGGCAGCAGCTCGCAGCCGCCCCCGGTGACGGCCGGCTCCCTCTCCTGGAAGCGGTGCGCAGGCTGCGGGGGCAAGATTGCCGACCGCTTTCTGCTCTATGCCATGGACAGCTACTGGCACAGCCGGTGCCTCAAGTGCTCCTGCTGCCAGGCACAGCTGGGCGATATCGGCACGTCGTGTTACACCAAGAGCGGCATGATCCTTTGCAGAAATGACTACATTAGGTAAGACTTTGCTGCCTCTAAGATGGGCCAACCGAGCAAGCAATGGCTTGGTCCAAAGGCATTCTTCCCTTCGCCCCCCACCAAGTTACAAGGAAAGGATGGGTACCTTAGGGCGCCCCCCACCCCCCGTTTGGGTCGCCCCAATCGTAAGTGTTCAAGGGCATGCTATGCCAAGTAAAAACTATGGGTCTGGAGGGTTCGGGGTGCTATATTAGCTTTGCAAAGATGTGTAAAGGTTGCGTGCTGTCTGACCCCACATTTTAATTGGTCAGCCCCCAGTTTTTCAAAAAAGGACCTGCAGCTAAAAATAAACAACTCCAGTGGGAGTTAAGACCGCTGTCTTAAAAGCAAGATCCGGCACCCACAAAGAAACTTGGAGACAAAAGGTTGACTTAAAAATAAAAGTGTAGTTAGTGTGAAATGATTTGCCTATGGTGATGGCTAATTATGATATTTACATAAGCACCTCTTAAACTTTTTTGAGTGGAAAGCTATGACTCATTCTTCGTGCACCTTGTGAAAAATGCTGATTATCCATTAGTTTAAAGACTTGTAATTCTCCAGAAAAAAATTAAAAATTAAAAAAAAAACAACCAAAAAGAAACTAACAGTAATATTTTTTTCATATTGTTACTTAGAGGCTTGGAATGCTGAATGTTAGTGTGTGGTTTGCAATGTGGAATCTGTTTTTTCATCTGAGGAATGTTCAGGTTTTGCGTTTTGTTGTTGTTTGTATCACTGCCCTTGTTCTCCAAAAGAGATTCAGAAAAAGCCTATAGAATTGTCCTAATCTTGCATCTTAAAACAATGTATAGGAACATTTGTATGTGCGTGTGAGCAGTCTTTTCCAAAAAGTTTCAGTGCAATTAATGGAAAGAATTCCGGAGGTCAGGTGCCTATAGGATCTTTTCAGGTGAACTCAAGCTACTTAAACTCATTAATTTGAAAGGAGGCATTTGAAGGATTACACATTTAATTTGAGTAAATGGTTTGATAGACTGATGCACATGAATGCTTCTAGGAGGTGTTCTGTTTCAACATACAGTAATTAAAAAAAAAAAAAAAGCAACACCACCCGCACACCGTTGATACTAGAGAGCTGCACACTTTTTAAGAATTGCATTCTATTTAAATTTCTGCCCAAAGTAGTTTTCTTTATAATGGTAAGTAGAAGAAAAAAATACTGTTCGGTGCCAGTCAATTAGTGAACTAGTTATTTTGTTCTAAGTTTAGCTCCATTCTGATTTATACTCTGTACATGACGTTGCAAAAGATTCCGTACAATTCAGACTATGGTTATACTTTCTCCATTGATATCTGGGAAATGGTGGAGTAAAATGACCTTTGCTTTTTCGGCTAGTGCAACCGATGTCTAATCTGGCATCCTCAATCAGCAATGTAGAAGACATGCAGGACTGGGGAGGGCGCCTTGTTATTATTTAAATGAAGATGGCAACATTAGTTCCACTAAGTTCTTCTAGAAGTCAATGTTGGAAAATCAGGCACATGGGTGTATTACTTTCTGGGCCTTGAAAGCAGTGCCATGAGCTTTTGACAGTATTGTAATTAAATGGAATAAAACTGTGGTAAGATAGGGCGGCTTGTAGTGGAAAAATTGACGGGGCTATTCAGATTTTGTGAATGGTGGTACAGGTTCCAAGTGCCTTCAGAAAACCTGTCCTGCTGATTACCACTAATTAAAAGGAAGATGGGTCCACTTGCATTCCCTTGGGGACAAGTTTAGGCTAGTGGCTTCCTGTCATTCTCTTCTCTGTTCTTGGAAGCCAAATAGAAATGCCCATTTTATGTATTCTCATCCTTTAATGGAATAAGAGATTAATGGAGGATGGGTGCCTGGACTGAGTCTTGGTTACTCGGAGCCATGTCTCCACTTCCTTTCTTTCTTGCCTCAGAATCCCGCTAAATGCCACACTGAAAACCTTAGGTCTGGTTCAGGAGAAGTTCAGCAGCAAATTTGTTGGCATAAACTCTGCCCACCGCTTACCAACCACTCCCCAATTTAGAGATTTCTGTAGTTTACTCTCTGGTCATCCAGAACGCAGAGAGAGAGAGACAGAGAGGACTCGCGCCCCCCCCCCCCCCCCCCCCCCTTTATTCTATTAGTTGGACGAGCCTCCAGTTCCCCTAGAGCAGTCCACTGAAGAGTGTAATCCGCTTGGTGGCCGCCAGGTGAACGGGACCCTTCAGCCGGGCTGGGACCACGGCTGATTAATAATGGGTTTTTAAATGGTCAGACTCTGAGCTTTCCTATTTTTGTCTGTTTTTCAAACAACCACTATCTGACTAAAACGCTACTGGAGAGTGAGAGAAGCCGGGGAGGGGGCTTTTCCCTAGCCCCTCCTTTTTGAGCCCCTGTGTCCATAGGGCAGAGCTGGGCTTCGGCCTCCTCTCCCTCCAAGATTCCAGATAAAGCGCCTGCCTTGCTGCGGCGAATCAGCACAATTAAAAGCTTTAATTAGTGGCTCCTCCATTTTCTTAGTTCTGATGGGCTTTATCTAATGAGATCTGGTCTCTGGCTTAGATCTGCTCCGAATGACGTGTCCGCAATGAATGAGAGCTGCGTCGCAAACAAAACATTTAATTAACAAAATTGGCTTCTAAGAGAGGGAGGGAAACGGCTGGGGTGGGGGGAATGGAAAGGAAGGGAGGGCGGATCTTAAAGGCGCCCACGCCTGCCTAACCCCCATCTCCACCCCAGCCTTGCAAAGGTCAAAGATCTTGGAAACCGTCACCCCCTAACCCCCACCCCCACCTCTCCCAACTGCCCGGCTTTACCGGAGCGCCACCAACTAGCTTCTGCAACTCCCTTGCTGAG
>PVJH01000286.1:180000-200000 GCA_004026705.1 Nesogale talazaci | reverse complement strand
TAAGCTTTATTTAGAGCAAGTTGGACAGTTCGGCCTCTTTAAACCTAGCAAGGGAGTTTTCCTGGGGGGTGGTATATCTGAATGCCTGTTTTAAAAAAAGAAAGGCAGACTTACTCTGAGAGTATGTACAGCAATAGAGCAGTTGGTTAAATTATTAATTGTAGTAAAAGGAAAAACATCAAATTCCGATCTGGTGATGTCTGTACTTTTCATTGGTGTTCGGTATTGGCATATCACATGCAAAGTCAGACCAAACATAAGATCTCCCTATAGCCCGTTGCTTATCCCATTTGACATTTGTAAAATCCAGGGCCATGATGTGATTGGTTATTGTGGGAGGGAAAGGAGGACATTTATGGTAGGAAAAGGGAATAAATGGCTTTTGTCATGAAAAAATGATATCTGCATTTAATGGCAGCAACCCGGACACCTGCCATCCCAGTCCCATTTATCCTGCATTTATTTTTAGAATACAAATATGCAAGATAAGTCTGTACTTTGAGAGGCAAGATTCCCTCCCTCCCCACCCCCCACTCCCCCCGCCCCCCCTCCCCGGCCTCGGTTAGGTAGTCCTATAAAATTTGACTAAGACTTTCCACACAAAGTTGTCTCCCCCTCTCACTGTACTCGTGCTGCTCATAGCTAACATGAGAGTTCCCAGGCCCCCGCTAGAAATGAGGCAGCGGCCTGAGTGTGCACCTCCTGCAGTGTCGGGAGGCGTGTCGGAGGGAGAACTGGTGATCAACAGTTGTCTAGCACCCCCAGGACTGACTAGTTTCAGATCTATTTTAATCTCCTTAATAAGTCCTATAGCTATGCAAGTGAGTGCATTTTGATAACTGCTGAGCCTAATTTGTAACAATTACTGTCAACCTTCAGTTAAGAGACTGTTCATTCCACACTGGCCCAGAAAAGAGTGAAATGTATGACTCGTGTGCATAATTTTATTCACATCATATTTCATACTGATTATGTATTGATGACATTGATTCATTTACTCTTTACAGCGCCACTTGCATGGGTATTAAATCTTATTGACCACAGATGAATTTTAATTTCAGATTGGTGATAGATTTTTCCATCAGCTCTGATAGTGTGTTTGACTTTTCCATCATTAACCTAGGCAATCACACAGCACTGAGTTATTGCATTGAAACAAAAAGTGCACACTTCACTTGGTAATTCTTTATGGATTTACAATAGGAACTTCATTAATGTCTGTTGTAAGGATCACAAAAAAACAACATTTGTCTGCAAATAGGAATTTTTCAAGCCTCAAAAGTCTCGGGGAAAAAAAGAATATATTAGGCTTTGTCTTTCGTAATGCATTTTCTTAATGGCATGTGTGGGGAAAATGACAAATACTTGAAGTTTTTTTGACCATTTAAAACTATGCTGCCATATCTTAATGTTGCTATTTAGATATCATTTTCCCTCAATTCAGAGTTAAGGGTTAATTTTTAAAGTACATATTTGCCATGTCTTTATTCGTTGAGTGTCAATGACAATCAAAATAGGTATACTGAATTTACTTAGTTGTTCTGCATCAACATCACGTACAGTTTTTACATAGATCTGCAACATGAATATATGCTTATGTATATTAAGAAGTAACCATTTAACATTGCTGAGCATGTCATACTTCTTAAGATATACCAACACACAGTGCAGAGACTCTTAGGGCTTATAGCACAAGCAGGGAGGGCACAGGGCAGGGTGGAGAACCTTGAATGGAGAGATAGATGTGAGATGCTGTTTCAAAACAGGGAAGGCCATTTGTGGGTTACACAAGGCAGCCTAATGCGTAAACATGCGTAGCCCCACGCCTGACTCTCCCCTCCACCCGGACTTAATATCAAAGCTTAATTATTTTCCCCATCTTTTAAATTTTGCTTCTGGTTTTACACCATTTCTTCTACGGTTTAACAAAGTCTAAACAATGACAGTGACATCGCACCAACGTACATGGTGAGAATTAAAAGGCTAGCACCATAACGGAGAGTGGAGCTGGATCATGAGACCTGCAACACGGGGGGATAGCGCTGCTGCTGCTAGGGAAGGAAGGCAAAGGACATGCTAGAAATAGCCGCAGCAGGGTCTTTGCACCATCTTAGGGACTAGAAGGTGGCCTCAACTTAGAGGGGGAAAGTGACACACAGACCTGCCTTCCGTGCTTACAAGGTACGCCTGCAGGGGGCCTTTATGTGCATGTCTCCTGTTTGTCAGCGAGGGAGGGAGCCAGTGTTCATGTTTCGAGCACAAAGCGTACTTTCGGCAATGAGTTAAGAACTTACTACTGTATGCTTTCACAGTGTTAGCCAAAGTGAGAGGTGGGTTTTGAAAATTAATAGCTCTTAAAAGGCATGAGGAAGTATAACTCAAGGATATGTTCTTGTCACAGTGGTGAGAAGCTGTGTTTTGGGGATGATGTTAATTAAGAACATTTCCCTGGTGGCATAAAATGTCTCACATTTTTGCCCTTGGTGCTCAGCTCACCATGAACACAGTCAATTCACAAGGTAGTTTTTGTAAATAAAGGTTTGGGGCAAGCTGATGTGGTCCAGAGAGATATTAATGAGAGGGCAAGGGGGAAAAGTTAATGAAAACATACTTCCTGGTGGAACATATCACTGCTTTTTGGACCTGGAGAATGCTTTAAAATTATTTCCCCCAAGCCCCGTGGCATTTTCTTTTCTGGAGGAGATGCAGTGGGGAGAAATGACAAATAACTCCATTTCATTCCTCCTTTCTTTCTTGTTCTCCATATTTTTGGTAGGGAAAATTGACATCTATTTTGACCATTTTCCTTCTGTGCACAGAGTCGATTACGTTGCTAGCACATGATAAATAACAAGAAACACCCAAGCATCCTCTGGCCGAAAAGTTAATGAGTTGATTATTGGCACATCCCTTCTTTAGAGGCAGCTAATTGTATGGGAAGTAATAGGCTCCCGTCATCCTGTCCTTTTAAAGTTATATCCTGCTGATGTGTTCCCAGCGTTTGGGGTCTGTAGCGGAGTAGTTCTGCATCGCTGGCTTTTGTATATTCTGAGAAAAATAACTTTCAGCTTTTGACTCGCCGCCCCTTGACTGAATCTCAGACCACTCGTGTTCAAGGACCTGCATAGTTTGATAGCCTGCGCCATTTAAAGGAAGCGAAGGCTCTCAGCATAGAGCATGGGCTCCTCCAGAGTTCTGTGAATGCAACCAGAAATTGGTGGCTACATCCTGTGGGGGGGAGATTTGGGGCCACTGTAGAGTTCTTTCTTATACTCAACAGTATAAAAAACACCAGCTAGAAATCCCTCTTGGCTTCTCGGTGAAATCAGATCCAATGCCTTCGGTTTGGAGGAGAATTTATAGAGCGGGTTCTGGTTTACACATCACCCTGCCATTCCCCCTTGGTTACATAATTGGTGTGTGTGTGTGTCCACTGTAGAGGACATTTGATGCTCATTTATTAAATATGCTCACTGGCTGCTGCTGCATCTTTGTTCTGGACAGACAAATTACCTTTCTCACACTGAGCTTCCACTCTGGGGAATTAAGCCTCCACCACTTTAATTAGCTTGGAAGTGGGGGGTTGCAGTTCCTAATAGACTTCAGGCTTTGAGTAAGTTAGGTAAAGGGTGAAAAAGAGAACTTCCTGGGACGCTACCAATGTCATTTAAAAACCATAAAAACCTAATATACCTATATGATTCCATTTTGGGAATTTACAACAGATTGCATTTGACGGCAGTAAGATCATCCTTTCTAACGTAGGTATTAAAGCCTGGCTTCCATCGGACTCTGCTCTTGAACTGGTCCCGTCATCAGTCATCAGTACGTTACCTGTGGGGTACCCATAGAGTTCATGGTGATATTTATATAGCATTAAGTGACAGCACAGACATGAGATGCGTAAGTGAAAAGTTAGAGCTGATAATCAGAAAGATAGCTGAGGATTGGCACATAGAATCTGTCGTTGACAAACACCTATAGGTGGAAAGAGATACAGGCAAGTAGATGTCACATGGAAATCAGTATTAGGGGCTGTAATAATGATTGGTACACATGTGCCAGGAACTGTTGAATGTGCTCCATATGTCCTTCTGTAATCCTTATACTGGCTTTGTTGTCTCTAAGGAGGAAGAAACTGAGGCTTTAGGCAGTTTGAGCAACTTGTCCAAGGTTACACAGATGAACCCCAAACTTCTGAGAGGTGGGGGAGGGAGAGGGTGGTCTTGGCTGTGAAACTGCCCTATCAAAAAACCCCACGTCTGACTCGGAGGCAACAGCTTAGGATTCGTTCTTCGTGGGAAGAAAGTAACTTAACAAAGGCAAGCAATTTGTTGGAGAACCTTCTCAGAGAAACTTTCTGAGGGCCCAGTTACTGTTCCCTTTTCTCTGCAAGTACCACTGCAGCGGACTGTCGGGCTTTAGTCCTTCTCTGCCCAAGGAGGTAGCATGGAAAGCCTCCATCCGGTCACAGTGGGAGCATCCTCCGCCAGCAGAAGATGAGGGAATGTGGCGGAGACAAAGGCAGTCGTGTTTGAGTTGTAATCGCCCTCAAAGTTCGCCTTCTTGCTAAGCTGTCCGCTTGTGTCTCTTGCAGGTCTGCTAAGAGGTCCGAGTGCTGCGGAATGCGTGCCTTCATCTCAGATTCTGTGCATCACACAGGTGGATCCCATGTGTCCTCCGTAGACAAGTCACCTTTGTAGCTCGCACCAGGGCCAGCTCCATGCCATTGCACCTTCTTTAGTCTTGATTGCCCTTCCTGCATTTATTGGTGTATTAAAATGACTGAATATGAACATTAAGGACTCCATGAACCTGGGCTAATGGGAGACTGTAGAGAAAATGAAAAAAGATCCACCGGAGGACATCTTTGGGGGGGGAGGGAGCTCGGGGGGGAGGGAAATGACTAATGAAGCTAATTAAAAGAAGCATTCAAATCTGCTTTCTACCTTCATTAACAATTAGCAGGGCACTGGCCAGAGTTTGTACCCTGTGTTTTACCTTAACAACATTCTATTTGCTCTTTGTATATTTAAGTGTTGTAAGGAGATGTGTTTCAATCAAAACTGAACATGAGATAAAGGAAAGAGATGTGGATTTTGTGATATTCTATCACAAATACTTTTATTGTATCTCTGTAAAATACAATGTATGTATGCATGTAAGTGTTTTTGTCCTAATGTTGCTACTCCCATGACAAAGGGAAGAAAAGAAAACAAAAACCCCCACAAAAACAAAAGAAAAACATTGGGGAAAAAAAAATCAGGCTCATAGCAGCTACTGTGTAGAAATTTCCCCCTACTTCTAATTTGCTGAATGAAGAAAAAAAAATCTTTTATTTGTGATATTTTCAGAGACATTTGCTCTAGTATGGTGTATTTAAATAATAAAAACTTAAAAGAAAAAGATACTCAATTGAGTTTGGGTTTAAGCACTACTTTTTCTCTCCTGCGTTTTGGGGACCAAATCAGCTTTGTTTGTTCAGGTAACAAGCTTACTGTAAAGGGTCTGGCTTCAGAGGAGGTAGTGGGATCCTTAGCTTTCTGGCCTATGAGGTAGTTGTCAAATTGCTTGAAAACCCGTTAGCATCAAGTCATTCTGCTCATAGTGACACTACAGGGCCGAGTGGAACGCCTCCTGGAGGGTTTCCCAAGCTGTGGTCAGAACGTAGAGCACCACACCCTTCTCCCCAAGAGCTTCTGGTGGGGAACGAACGGCCAGCGTCTGGGTGGGCAACTGCAGGCCAGAAGCCCTGTTAAATGATTCAACCAACCCATCTGGGCAGAGAGAAACAAAGCACTTTGGCTGGCAGTCCATTGTATGAGTTCAGGTTATCAATTCTTTTCGTAATTGAGAATTCACTACACTTTACCTAAATCACAGTGCCGTGCCATGTGGACCTATAGTAAATATTTTGTTTGGTTCGTCACAGTCATTTCGTGCCTTTTCGTTCTTGTTAAGAGAGCCCTGTTTATTGATTACAAACCTGTTCAGGATTGTGTCATCACCGTCGTTCCCCTTCCCAAGTTTATAGTTTTGCGAAGGAAATCTCTGAATCGCCCCTGTGACATTGCACCAGATTTTCGGGGACCCATACCTCTTTTCGTGGGCATCTCCAGTGGGAGGGAGCAGCAAGCTGGTAGGGTCGTGTGGTCGGCCATGTGGCTTGTTAGGCTCTGGTGCTCCTTCACTGAGGGCCTTTCCATATGTATGTTGGAGGAGGCTTCGGGTTTCAAAGGCCAATATTCCTGAGACAAAGACTTCTGGGCAGCAGTGTTGTCCCAGCAGTGCTTGCAGAGGAAAGAGCACGTAGCATAAGGACTCCTTGGGCCAGGGCTGGTGTTGGAATGAGGACAGACCTCGCGGGTCTGGTTGAGGTAGGTGGTGCCCGCTTGCTCCTGCTACGTGAGTAAATTGCCACAAGTGACTGAAGCCAGGTGTGTCTACAGTGCTTCTAATTTTTTTTAATGCCCTTTTACTTTTTACCCTTTTTCCAGAATAGCTTCGAATCTAGACTACCTTAAAGTTTTGTGAAGTCTAGCATGCTTCTAGTTGCAATGATAGGGTCAGCAGTTCAAAATCACCATCCTTTCTCCTCCAAAAAAGATCTGAAAAAAGATGAAGTCTTCCATTCCCAGAAACGGTGCCTCGAAAACTCGGGCGTTTCCACCCTGTCCTGTGAGGGTCGCTGTGGTCGGCGGTGGCCGGATGGCCGTGCATTTCAACCCAAGCTTTGCTCCAAATGTTCTTGCTCACTTTCTGCTCCCAAAGTTTCCTGGCCAGAAGGGGTAACTCCCTCGTGTTCGCTGCAGTCCTGCGAATCTGCTTAGGGGAATTTAAAGGCAGACAGTGAAAGGGAATTGTTCTGTAGAGCTTTATGAAAAGGAAAAAAGATGAAGAGAACCACACAGATAATAGATGTTTAAGAGTTAGATCCGTGTGGGGGATTTCTAGGAACTAGTTCTATTTATTTTTCCCTTTTCAGTTACTAGGTATTTCCCAGAGAACCTTGGACGCAGGTGGATGGTTATGGGGAAGTGTATTCGTAAGATTGTGAGCACCTTCAGTATTCTTTCTAGCATCAGGACTCCTGTCCTACAGAGTGTAGAAATTCAAAGGACGTGGTTAATAACTCCTAGTGTGTAATACACTATGGCATTTCGTGATGTGGTGGGCTAAGGTCATCAAAGACTTTAAATGAACTATTATACGGCTGGCTCTAACAACCAGCACTGCTTCCTATTTAATAAGGAGCTTCTAAAAGCATTTCTTCCGTTGTAGACCTGTGAGATTACAAATGTCACTCATGTTAGTATAATCCACATGCAAGTGATGAAGTCTTCTCTTTGATGTGCTAAATTGGAGAAGGACTAATGGAGCTATGAATATACAGTAGAACATATTTAAGTAGTAGTCTTGCTTTAGGTAAAACACTTTCTTGAAACCAGAGGCATTTCAAACAATAAAACTCTGCACTAATGGGGATGCTCTGTGTGCATAGAAAGCTACTAAGAACACTCGGGTTTGTTCTGATGTGAACAGCGATTGCGTGCAGTTTCTCCCCCAAATCCAACATTGCTTAGGGGTGGGTGTGTGTGTGTGTGTAGACGTGAGTTTATTCACCTTTCATCCATTGCATTTGCAATGCTTTTAGTGAAATGTACACCGTTCTTTTGAAAGGACTTACTTAATATTAACCAAGCCATAGAACAGGATGGCCCCGGTCCCTACAAGCAAGTACAATTAAAAAGAAAAACAAACGCTACCGAGTCTTGTTCAAGTGGGGGTGGGGGTGGGGATTATGTTTATAACACACATAAATGTCTCAATCATGCAAATTGATACTCTGGCTAATGAAACCGTTCTGTAAGAAGATTGTCCTCTAAAAGGGTTTAATGTTTTTACTTCTCCAACCCGCTAAGTTAGATTTGCACATTGCCACAAGCCAGGGGATCCAAGCCAGGCCCTTCCAACCCAAATGCTTTGCCACAAGAAACTGTTCTCGGTCCCTCATGATTTGTTAGGAAATGATTTAACATGGACTGTAGTGATGAGAAAACTGTCACACTAAAATGAAGCCTGTGAAATTGTCCTCTTAATAGTAACTGTCTAAATTCTTTTTTCTGCCCTTATTAACACTGATATTTGAAACAACTAATCATCTAAAATGAAGCTCTTAAATGGCTTTAAATGTCAATAAAGTAAGAGTCTAATGTGCACGACTATTTATGTAACATATTTCTTAGGGTCAATAAATAACAAAACTGAATCCAAGAGCTAAGATCAAGAGTCTCATGAAGAGTTTCCATGTCGCCTCAATAATCGCATTTAAATTGAGCAAAGGCCCGTGGCTTTCCTAAGACCTATTCACTGTGGAATTGGGTCCTGGGTGCTTGAGCTCAGGGCAAGAGGCCCTGTGGAAACAGACCAATTACAAGTTGATGTAACTTGTCGCGCTGTTACTAAGACTCGCCCATTGTCAGTCCAGCCAAGTCACAGAAATGCTTATTGCAGTTAAATAGCAATTTGTTTCCATGAAACTGCAATTAAAGTATTACTGAGCAGCCATTTTAGATTGGCAATGCTCTGAACGCATGTAAAACAGCCAGCAACAACTCCTTGCGGGGTCTGAGAGCTGACTGGCAGCAGAGTGGAACGCCGTCACCCATGTTGGGCTTCTAGTTAAAGGGCACCCGAGACCCCAAGGCAGCCTTCTGATGCCATTCTGCGCGCTGAAAAGCAGCCGACAAGTCGGGGCTGAGTTTTTTGGAAGGTGGACCTGCAGCTCACCTCAGGTGAGTACGAGTGTCTGCGGTACAAGAAGTGCTTTATGCAGGTCGAGCTGTGCCTGTTTCCTCGAGGGGATGTTCTCAAGCTCAGGTGGATTCTGCTGAGAATGGACTGCAAGTCCGAGGCCTCCAGCCAGGAACGGACTCCGGGCCCTGACATGTTACAGCTGCGTAAACAGGGCCCTGCGATCTAAATCACAACTAATAACGCATCGGACACAAATCAATTGCTTCTGTTACAAGTTCTTTGAATGACGCTGTTTAAGGACTCTGTTAAGATGGGTGAGCCTGAGTTGAACTACCAAACGACCTTTCTTAATGGTCTCTCCCTTCCTCAGAAGCAGGGCAGGCTGGCCTGTCTCAGGAATTAGCGTGGCCACCACCAGATCTAATCCTGCGTCAGCAAAGGATCAGACATGAACTCTTCCTGTGGATCTAAAGTTCAGGATTTGGTGAGTGAGAAAAGGAGAAGTGCAGAGCTTTTATTGAAAATGCAAAACATTGATGTAAGATCCTGAGAGGAACGGATTTCAGAAGTGGCGTTTTAAAAGGCAATTAGCGCTGAATTCTAACCAGCTGTGAAACAATCATTAGCTCACAAGAACAGGAGACATGTCACCTTCTAGCGGCCTAAAAAGTTCCTCCTACTTGGAATTAAAAGGTTTCAGCCCTCACCTCTTTCAAAAACGCGTTTCAGTGCAGTGCATCTGTTGGTATTGGTGGAACAATACACGCACTCCCTCTTTCCCCCTAGTCAGGGGAAAACGTTGGGTTTCTTCATAAATTCATATTTCATTTTCAGTGAGTTGCATGTCTAAGAACTGTAAAGACAAATCCAAGGACAGCTTTACAAATGAAGACTCGTGAAAACTGGAAAGAAAATGTATTCCTTGGGCTACAGTGGTAGAATTTTTTTCCTTACCTACGATTTGGTAGGGTTGGCTAGATCTTACATGCTATATAATCTTTTCAACTTCTTGATTTGGTATCCTGAATTAAAGGACTTTGACTTTCCCTGAATCTATTATCTTTAAATATGACAACTCGCAGTTGTACAATGCTTTGTAAAGGTATTTATATATACCTTATACCTTAGCACTTACAATTTACACCTCTGTACACAGGCTCTCATCAGTCCTCACAAGAATCTTGTTAATTAGTATTCCTACCCCAGTTTTGCAGACAAAATGACTAAAACGCTATGAGGTGCCTTGTTAAGTAGGGCCAGATGACTGGGCATTGGCTTTGGATTTAAAATTTCAGGCAAAACCAGAAAACTTGGTAATAAAATGAGTAACATTTTGGTGAAATAATTTTTAAAACTGACAAAGTTGGTGCAAAAAAAAATCCAGAAGAAGTAAAATGTCACAAATTTAAAGAGTCCGGCCTTGTATTACTGATGTCTTTGGCCGTGGGTTCCACCATGCCCCAGCATTAAGACCCGGTGTGCCACAGCTGCTCTATGAGTCCTAGCTTTGTGATCAGTTGGTAGGATTGCCTTATAAATTGTTAGATTACAACAGTGATATACTTTGTGCTATGTACTATAAAGTGTTTTCAAAAATTAAAGCATTACATTTTTTCTTTGTCCAACCTGGAATGCCAATGTACATTGCCAATATATTTCGGCCTTTTGCTAAGAGAAATTTCTTGTGCATTTCAAAATGTCTCAGCTACTTCATGAAGAATCATGAAGTATAGTGGATAAGAAGTTGCTGTTCCTTAGGAAAAGGAGTAGGACTGACTGACGTAAACCTTCAGAAAGCAGAGCTCATGAAAACCAGTCTCACACACGGAGTAGGAAGTGGCGGGTTTACAATGTCTGCATTGAACTGTGCCTCGAGTCGGCAGTTAATATTGGTGGCAAATAAAGGACAATGGATTTCACGACATAAAAGTAATTTGGAAGATAGAAGTAATGCACACACTGATACAACAATTTTCATAGAAAAATCTTTACATACTCCAGCCCAATGTGAAGAATAGATTACTATGAAAGCACTAATGCTCATATTTGTTGTTGTAAGATGAAAGCGCCCTGAAGTATTCAAATGGAACAGATTATACCTTTAGTTACATCCAAACATGATTCTGAACTGATGTCTAAAATTTTGTTGGCTGTACTTCCTATTTTCCCATTAATTGCTAGAGTCCAAAAAGATACCAAAATTTGTAAATAAATTATTGTAACACGCCATTAAAGCCAAGCTGTCTTTATTACACAGGGAAGAAATTGTTGTGGGAGGAAGAAAAGAGAAAACGTAGGCCAATATAATAAAACATTCTCCGAAGTTGCTATAAAGGTTAAGCAAAAAAGACTACATGGATTCTTGACTGCCCTGGATGGCAGTGTGAAAGTATGAGTCCCCAAGTCTCCTGGTCTCTATGATATTCTATGGCATATCTCAACTCAGTGGCTTTTTAGCAGACTATTTTTCTATTTTGTGTTAAAAAAGACTAAAGTTAGCCTGTGTATGAGGCCTAGATTACCTCTCTCCTTGAAGATGAATGGAGCTAATATGTTCTCCTTAGGTTGTAAAGAACTGGGAAGTATGTAGAGATTAACAGGTGGTACTAGGGTACACCTGAGATCCAGTCCTGTGTCCTTAAGACTTTGTAGGTTAGGCAAAACAGATGGATATAGTTCTTAATTAGCCCCTACATTAGCACAGGGAGGAGTCCTGATGGTGCTGTGAAATTAGTATTGGATGGCTAACAGAAAGATTGGTTCAAACCCATTGGTCACCCTGAGGGGAAAGTTGAAGCTATCTGCTCCTGTAAAGATTTGCAGCTCAAAACACCGTATCCAGCTTCACCTATGAGTTGGAATCCTCTTGATGGCACTGGGTAGGTTTTAGTGCAAGAGAAGGAGCCAAGTTGATTTAGTGGTTATTAAAGTATTCAGCAGTTAATAGGTAGATCAGCAGTTCAAACCCACCAGGTTTGGGAGAAAAGTATGACAGTCTGCATTCATAAAGATTTCGATCCTTAGAAGCCTAATGAGGTAACTCTGCCTTGTCCTATAGGGCCCTTCTTTGTTGGGATCGACTTGATGGCAATGGGTTTTTTAGTTACCTGTGGGGTAACTAAGGAGTCAGAATTGAGTTGATGGCAGTGGGTTTTAGAGTACATGCAGTGATGTGATTATGATGAATTTATTAGTTTGAAAGTGGTTCACTGGTTATATAACATTATATAACACTACAGGGTCACGTTGGCAGTTTGAAACCCAAGCATGGTCCATGGTGAAGAACAGGATGCTGTGTAGGTTTTCAGGTAGATATGACCAGCGCTCATACAACCAACAGGTTAAACCTGGTAATGACATGGAGGTCTGTAGGGTTTGCTCTAGGTAGTGAGGCTCCTGGACTTATGACTCAGCCACATGGTTATTCTGTTGGCAGTATGATTGGGAGCCAGAATACAGTCTAAGTTTTCAACAAATGCCTTCCAGACCCAAAGTTGCATAATGAGGATAGATAGTGGCTTGAAGTATTTCTCCATTTTTTGAGTTGTGAACTGTTGCTGTTGTTAAGTGCTATCAAGTCATTTACAACCCATAGTGTCCTTTTCTATAACAGAAGGAAACACTGCTTGGTCCTGCATCATCCTTACAATTGTCCCTGTGCATGAACACTTTGTTGCAACCACTGTGCCAATTTATCCCATTTTTCCAAGATGCTACCTAATGGTCCACTGGTGAAGAGTTTGGTCTTCGTGACATTGAGTTGTAATCCATATGGAAGACTACAATCCTAGATCTTTATCACCAAATGCTTCAATTCCCCATTCACTTTCAGCAAGCAAGGTTGTGTCATCTGAATACCACAGATTGGTGCCACATACTTCTTCATATAAGCCAGCTTCTCTGATGATGTGCTCAGCAGACAGATTGAACAACTATGTTGAGGGTCTAGGACCCTGATGGATACCTTTCCTGATTTTAAACCTGCAGTATTCCCTAGGTTGTTTTGTTTTGTTTTGTTTTGTTTTTGCACCATTGCTACTTGATCCGTGTAAAAGTTCCTCATGAGCACAATGAAGTGTTCTGGTATTCTCATTCTTCTCAAGATGATCCAGAGTTTATTATGGTCCGCCCACAATGTAAGTCAGAAATTGATCAAATGTAATCAAGATGCATTGACAATTGTTGGTAATTGAAATGGAAATGTTAGAAACAGGAAGAAACAGTAGGAAAATATAATCTTGCTGACAGAGATGAAGCTGGAGAGTGCATGTAAAAATTTAGCAAAACCAATGATTTGCTTATAGCAAGTACCTTATCTTCAGTAACACAAAAGGAGACAGCACACAACAATTTCCCACAATGAAATACACAAAAATCAACTTGACTGCATCTGTGGGAAGACACAATGGAGAAGCTCAAAATCAGAAACTAAATCCAGGCCAGGCACTGACTGTGGAGCAGACCATCAATTGCTCATACGGATAAATCTGAGGAAAATTAAAATCCATGAGAGCCAACCAAAAATGTGACCTTGCGCATATTTCACCTGAATTTCTAGAAATGGCAAGAGTAGATATGATGCATTGAACACTAATGACAAGACCTGATGAAAAAGACCTCTGGGAGGATAGCAATACCATCATTTATAAGCAAAAGGTCATTAAAAAGACAGGAGTTAGAAACAGATGTTATTAAATCTATTGTAGATAAAATATTCTCTCAACTTTCTAAGCAATGAGGACCCTACTTGGCAAAAAGGAGTAAGGAGAATGGAAAGAACAATGATCTAAATCAAGGTGGGGCATAGCTGGCCTGAAAAATCATCGATACAGCTGAGATCCAGGCCCTCACCGAAGAGAAGTAGTTCCAGCCATCACATTCCAACAAAACCCCAAACTCATTGCCACCACATCATTCCAGCTCATAGTGACCCGATAGGACAGGGTAGAACTGCCCCTCTGGGTTTCCAAATTGAGAACTCTATGGGAATAGAAGGCCTCCTCTTTCTTCCTCAGAACAGGTGGTGGTTTGGAACTGCTGACCTTTCCTTTAGCAGCCCAATGCTTAACAACTCTGCCACCAGGCCTCTTTAGCCATCATATGAGGGGCGCATTAATTTTTTGATCAGTGAAAGATGTTACAAGCATCTAAGTGGTCCTTGGCAGGAAAAAAGAAGTTTCCCCACCCCTGGCCCTAAATGAAGCACTGTTCTAGAGAGTGTTAGAGAGCTGAGTCTTCTCGCTGCAGATCTGGAAAGGTGCCTATGGAAGGGTTCTTAAACACCCCGCCACACACCCCATTTCAATAATTTTGGTAGTCTACCTTTTAGGGAGGTATTCGTGAGCAAAGTGTGACTCAAGCAAAGCTCTTGCACACTGCTGCACAGGTCTGTGATGTTAGGACTTCTCCAACATGAGCTGTGTTGGCAGGTTTTAAACATTGATGACGTGTCACCAGTGTGTGGTGGAGCTGAGATGAAGTGAAAATCACAAGAGAAAATATTGCCTAATTTTTAAATGCAATTTGGGGTACAGGTATGTAGACAGAAACATTACCTCCAGTCTGTTAAAACTACAGTTGCTGGAAATAGACTCTGCTCCTGAGAGAGTGGAGTGGAGGCAGTGGAAGCCGGAGAGGTGGAGGGGGATCGCTCAGGTTTTCAGATTTGTTCTTAGTTGAGTCAGGCAGATAAAGCAAGGCTTGGTTTTCAAAGGACGGGGGTGGCCTAACTGAATTTCAGTTAGGCTTTTAGTTGTGTGGATGGGTGTAATGCACAAAACCCCATCAACTACCTCATGTAGGCACGATTTTTTGTTTTTAAACCCTTTTCCAGGAGCAAACTGTGTTTTAAAATTCAAAAGAGAAAAAAAAAATTCTGGCTGGTATTGGAAATCTTGAGAGCCAGATGTAGTATGGTCTTTGCTGTGGGCCAAGTAAAGGGGTAGCTGTAATGTTTTTCTTCTGAAGTTGTGCTTTATTTATTTATTTATTTATTTATTTATTTAGGCATGGAATTAGGTTTCCAACAGACCCAAAGGAGGATTCTGCCTCTGGAATCCCCTTGTTTTGCATGCAGATGGCACGTTAATGAACTCATTACTGTGCATTTTATCCAGCTCTGGACAGATTTGTGACATTGTTTTTCAAAACAAAATGGGGTTAAGCAGTTGGTTGATCGGGCCTGATGAGAATGGGAAACTGGGTTAAAATTTTTGTGTGTGTGTTTTGTTTGGTTTTCCTCAAAACATTTTCCAAACTGCTCAGGGTTGTGACTAAAAGTTCTATGAAACCATTCCTTTCTCTATTCCCTTCAAAATAAGTACTTTGATTTCTCTGTATTCTTAAAGATTTATAGAACTGTGTCTACATCACAGAAGATGTGTGTGGTCTCATTCTATTCTAAGGTTAGTAATTCTGAACTTTGCATTTGACTCCTTGGATATCGTGGACAAGGTGGGTATCTAGGGGACCTCTTTTAGAGTAGGTTTTGCACCCGCTCCCCAACCAGGGAAAAGACAGTTTGTACTGCTGCTTTTAACAGAGCGCTAGGAAAACAAAGGATGAAACCCCCAGCCCATTTCCACTGCATCCACTCTCCTTACCTTTTACTCTTCTGTGTGCTTTGTCGGAGGAAGATTCCCATATTTCTGCAGCCCCCTTCCATTTTAAAGTACATTGTAAAGTACATATTGCATTGCAATGTGAAATAAACACCAAACAGGGAGTCTGGAAACATGTGGAATTTAATGCTAGTCCTGAAGGGAAGGCAAATGGAAATTCTGATTAAATTTATTCCAATCAACTATTAGCCACAGGCTAATTATTTAATCTCACTACCTCAGTTTAAGGAGTCCTGATGGTGTAGTAGCTAAAACCCTGGGTTGTTAACCAAAAAGGTCAGTGGTTTGAACCCACTCGCCACTCCAATGGGGAGAGAGATGGAAGTCTGATCCCATAAAGATTGCCGCCTGGGAAATCCTGTGGGCAGTTCTACTCTGGCCCCTAGGTCCTTGGGGTCAATTCCACAGGAGTTGGTTAATGTCCGTGTGCTGAGGATTAAGAGTCTACTGGTAAATCTGCTGCACAAGACCTCTTCAGAGCATTGAAGAGCAAGGATGTTACTTGGAGAACTAAGGTGCTCCTGCCCCAAGCCGTGGTATTTTCAGTGGCCTCATATGTGTGTGAAAGTTGGGCATTAAATCAGGAAGAGCAGCGAAGAATCAGTGCATTTGAATGGTGCTTCTGGAGAGGAATACTTAAAGTGCCATAGACTGCCAAAAGAACTAGCAGATCTATCTTGGAGGAAGTACAGAGATCTCCTTAGAGGCAAGGATGGAAAGACTTTGTTATATGTATTTTGGACATGTCAGAAGAGACCCAGTCCCTGGAGAAGGACACTATGCTTGGTAAAGTCAGAGGGACAAGGAAAAAAAAGAAGGCCCCCAACGAGATGAATTGACACAGTGGCTGTACCAATGGGCCCAAACACAGAAACAATTGCTGAGAATGTCACAGGCTAGGACAGTCTCGTTCGGTTGTACATTGGAGTTGACAGGGTTAGAAACGGCTCAATGACACCCATCATCAACAATAGCAACACTAACAGTGGCACCTCTATTTGCTGATATGTTAGGCGTATTCATTATTAAAAAGGGTTTTATACTCTGACAACAGCCCTCTTTGGGGTTGTGCATACGGAAACTCAAATGTATAGTAACTTCTCCAATCTAAAGTTTAATTTCAAGGAGTCTCTGGCTGGTACAATCAATTAATGCTCTTAGTTACCCACTGAAAGATAGGAAGTTCACATCTGCTAAGGCATGCCTCCAAAGAAAGACTGGCAAGTTGCCCCTGAACTATTGTCAGTGGAAGCCATATAGAGCGTAGTCTAACAATGGTCACCATGAATTGGTGTTTTATACTTAACTTTGAGAATTTCTATAGCCGAATGCCGCATTGATTACTCATTAGGCTGCTCACCAGAAGGTCAGTAGTTTGAAACCACTAGCCATTCCATGGAAGAGAGACAATGCTGTCTACTTCCATAAAGAATTAGTTTCAGATACCCACAGGGGAAATTGGACCATGCCCATTTAATGGAATTGACTTCAAGCAGTGAGGTTTGGTCTTGAAGTTGCTGCAGGTGAGGTGCTGGGCAAGAAGAGGCTGCAGCTCTGAGAAAGATGGGTAACGTTGGAACCTTCTCGAGAGTTGCTCTCAGTTGGCACTAACTTGGTCCCAGCCAATTCTGGTTTTTCAATCTCCTGCTTTCTTCTCTAATGAAAGGGATTCGTGACTTAGATGAAGTCAACACAAGAGGTAACCCCCAATAGTTTCTTTTTTGGTTTAGAATACATTATATAATTTTATGGCAGTGACAAAACGATACTCTTATTAAGCGAGTTCAATATTAAATTTATAACTCCGTACGTTCAGATCAAATGATGGTTAAAGGTAGCTTGGAGAGAAAGGAGCATTTATGAATGAATTATGTGTGCCAGACATTTTTTGTCATATGTTATCTTGCTTGATCCCCACTCCACCCCTCAGAACAAAACAAAAAAACTTGGAGGAAAGTGACATGACTCCAACTTTTGCAGTTGAAGTGGAAGGACGCAGCTAAAATGAGGAGCTGATACAAACAGCCCAAGTAGAAAGCAAATATTTTGAGAATCATGAGGGCAACAAATGCATAAATGTGCTTTGCACAATGGATAGATATCTGGATTGTGATAAGGGTTGCATGAACCCCCAATAAAATGATTTAAAAAGAAAAAACAAAACAAAAATAACTTCCCAAAGGTCACACAGCGAGAACTGTTTGAAGAGTTCATATCTGACCCCTAGAGTCTTATCAGCAGATTCCCGTCGCCTCCTATAGTGGAAAGCATACTAGAATCAAAGCTTTACCACAGTTAATCCCCTGGTTGGGTAATCTACTATCAGATAATAAGTTTATAATATACATTTAAAATAATAGCATACTTGTGAAGGTTAGATTACATATGGAAAACATTTATTCAAATAACAGTGTTTACATATGAAAGTAGACTTAGTGCTTTCTTGCTTCTACGCTTCCTTGTCAACAGGATAAATTCCCAGACTCCAAACCCGAATCCAGTCCATTCTGACTCATGGTGACACTGCTGTGCTACAGTGTAGAACTGCTCCATAGGCATTCTCGGCTCTAATCTTTATAGAAGCTGATTTCTAAGCATTGCTTGTGTGCAGTCGCTGGGTGGGTTTGAACCACCACCTTTTAAGTTAATAGTCAAGTGTTCCCTCCACTCCACCAAGTATTATACATGTTCTGGCTATTTGAGGAAGAGGAAGAAGTTATCATTTATTGTTTGTATGGTAATTCAATCTGAGCTAACGATCATTGAACTTGATATGTAATAATTTAATTCTTATAAGAAACCTATAAAGTCAGCATTATGAATCCATTTTGCTTATGTGGAAACCAAGACTTAGAAAGAAAGGCAACTTGCCCCTCATACTTAGTGTATGGCATAGCTGGCACTGGAATCCAGGTTTGTCTACAATAGGCTATGTGCCAGGTAAGTCCCTAGCCAATGGCTCTCAAATATTGCAACAGTGTAGAGTAATGCTGCATGTGGGGCTTTCAGTGATTATCACTTTGCAGGAGTGAGAGAGGACTACTGAAAGTTCATGGATGTGACGACCAGGTTGACTAGAGAGACAAATCCATGGACACTCATATATGTATAAGAAAGAATTTTATATCAAGAAGTAATTATACCTCAATAAAATACCCTAGCCCAGTCCAGATCAAGTTCATAAGTTCGATATTAGCCCATAAGTCTGATATTAGTCCATGTACTCCTCTTCAGACTCACTTGGCACATGCAATGATGCTAAATGCAGGCAGATCACAAGCTGGTGGGTAGAAAGTCCTGTAGATCCAATGGCTGTGGACATATCTCTAGGGACCTGGTTGCCATCAGCTTGGTTCCACGTGGCTTGTTCAACAGGAAAGTGTAGGAAAGAGAGAGAGAGAGAGTCCATGGGAGGCACAGGGGCATCAGAAAGCCACACCCATAAGAAGGCATCAGGCTGCAATCTGATTGACAGGCTAGATGCCACCCTTTATTATTATTTATCAGGTTGACATGGAATTGTGTAACTACCACAGCAGGAAAATGAAAACTTTTCGTGGAAAAGATAATGAAATTTTCCCAAGACCAGTTTGAAGTCATCTTGTGGATCTCCAGGTTTTCTTCCAAGGCACCAGTGGGTGAATTTGAATGGCCAAGTGTTGGTGTCCCTTAGGATTCAGTGAACTAGGTTCTTATCTTACTAACCTTTGCACATGCCAGCCGAGCAGGTGTCACTATGGCCGTTTTGTAGATGAGGAGACCATGTAGATGATAGAGTACCATGCTGAGGGCCGTCTGTGTGTGGTTCGAAAACTCGCTAGACCCAGAACTGAGTTACCACTCACTGAACAGCTATTTGAAACCGCTGTGTTCGTTTGTGGAATAACCTGAGGGGAGAAGATGGACCTAAAACTTAAGTTTGTCTCTGCAACCTCTGAGGTCTTTAGAAGCCCCCTTTCGAGCCTCCAACCTCCACCCCATCACCTTTTACAGATTTATCAGAGCTCATTAGCTGGTGTTAAAATAATGTGAGCAGAGCTCTTGGTTGGTTAGCATATTCTTTACATTTTCTAAAATTGGCCCCAATTGTGAGTCATTCTCATTTATCAAAGGAGGCTCACTCTATCTGTAGCATTCTATTTTATTTTTTCCATTTTCTATGACACAAACCTTTGGCTCGAACATATTTTCATTCCATTTGACCCACTTTACTTCATGTTGCTTTGGACAAGTACAAGTCTCTTCTGAATTTTCTTATGGGATTTGCAAGGAGGCAAGCCTTGGAGCACGGACATTTGCAAGCTGCGTCTTCAAGTATGACTCAGGCTCAGAAGGCAGATTGTAGGTGAGAAATCTGGGTTCTGGTAAAGAAGAGTGTCAGGGACTTTAACACGTAGATTCATGAGCTATAGAACATGTGCCATTTTGCTCAGAGGGAGTACTGTCTCCTCTGTGAAGCCTTCCAGGATTTTTCACTTCATTCAGGACTCTTCACTGTCCTGATGGGAACCAGCTGTTGTCCAAACAGACAGAGCTTCTGGAAGGCAAGGCAGAACCTCCTTTATTTCTGTATCTCTGCTACCTAGGCGAGTGAGTGCTCAGAACCAGTCTAATCTTAGTTTG
>PVJH01000286.1:0-175000 GCA_004026705.1 Nesogale talazaci | reverse complement strand
TATATTTCAAATTTCTTCCAGTTTTAAATATCATGCAGTTCTCATCTTGGGTTTCTATCTATTAAGAATCGTCTTGTGTATGTTTGAGGTATCTTTAAAGTAGAATCATGGTGACCTTCTCCTCGTGTTACCAAGCAGTAGTCGGGCTATATTTAATGACTTATATTTACTAAGTCATACACTTGCTCATTTAGTCCTGCAACTCTCTCCCTTACCTGTTATGACTGAGTACTGGCTAGTGTCAAGCATTGTTCTGGGGAACCAGCTGTGAGTAGAACAGAAATAAGTCCTGGTCTTGTGGTGCTTCAAATCAACAAAGAAAGGAATGAGATCATATTAGATAGCAATGCTTTCTATGAAGGGGTGGAGGGGAGCGTTTATGGGAAGTAGATGCTACTTGGATTTCTTGGTCCTTGGAAGCTTCTGTGATGAGGTGAGTGTGAGCTGAAACCTGAGCCATAGGAAGGGTGTTCTAGGCAAAGGACATCAAGAGTGAACTCCTGGAGGTTGGGATGATGAGGGATGAGAAAGAAGAGCAGTGTGACGGGAAGAGAGGGAACAAGGGAGAACATTGTTTTGGAGGAGCTGGGAGGGAGTAGACAAGGGATAGGCTGAGGTGGGATTGTACAGGCCATTGCAAAGCATCTGGACGGTTCCTAAGTGTGAATTAGAGGTTTTATACATGCAATGACATCATCTGATTTATGTTTTTACAAGTTCACTCTGTTGTCCATGTCAGTCATCTGTCTGAGGGTTTCCAAAACCCAGTTCCAGCACCCCTTGACCACATTGGCCGATAGCTAGAGTCATGTCAGGCTATTGAACCCCCGAGGGAGAAATATGAGCCTGGAAACCAGAGGAGGCCCTGTCTGGGCGCAGGCTGAAGAACGCATGGCATTACAAAGGTGTTGACGAAGCATGGTTTCTCCTTAGGGATCTATATCCACCAATGGTGAATGGAGCACTGAATGCATTGGAGGGAGAAAGGAGGCCAGAGAGAAAGGCCAGACCACACCAAGAGAACCCTGTGACCCAAATTCAGGAGATGGGACGTACCGCAGATGCTCGTGTATCGACCGAGTTTTTCCAGCACATTTTTAAATGCAGCTTTTGTGGTAAAATTAGGTGCTTCGGCTGATATTCGGGTCAACTTATACTCGAGTATATATGGTAATGCTAAAGGTAATGAATTTCTGATGTCACAATCAGATTTTTGCTTTAACTTTTAGGGGAACGCTGATTAAAGTGGGTACAACTAGAAGCTGGAAGACAAGCTAGAGTTGTGGTCATTATCGGACCGGAGAGGATAGGGTGACTGGAAGAAGGGCATTGGCAGTGGAAATGGAAAAGCTTGATTGAATCGAGAATGGTACAAGCCGTTTGCTTTCAGCTACTAAGCAGAAGGTTGGTAGTTTGAATCCACTCTGTGTGCTTCATGGGAGAAGATGGTCAGCTCCACCACAAAAGTCCCGTGGCATTGTTTTCCCTAACTCGCAGGGATAGCATATGTTATAATTGGATTGACAGTAGCTGATGTGGTTCTGGGCTTTTTGTTTGTGAAGTTGAGATGCCACAGGATGTGGAGATGAACTCTGTGTGGGGAGTGG
Source organism: Nesogale talazaci (assembly GCA_004026705.1). Classification (NCBI taxonomy): domain Eukaryota; kingdom Metazoa; phylum Chordata; class Mammalia; order Afrosoricida; family Tenrecidae; genus Nesogale; species Nesogale talazaci. Next base: position 173,393 of record PVJH01000286.1, on the reverse strand, counting down.
CAGGAGTGTAGCAGAGTGGGGGATGGATCAGAGAATCCATGTGGATGGAGAAGCCGGTTTCTCTGGTCTTGGAGCCTGATTCCGAGGTGGAAAGGGCATTCTTGCTTGAAAGTGAAGCAATCCCTTTTGGCTTGTCAGCCTTAGATAAATACCGCAGGACTGTAGTGAGAGTGAGTGGAAGAGAGAGAAGAAAGTGGTGGTTCTTTTGCATAGAAGCTATCTTAACTAGGAACAGCCACCACAACAGAAAGAAGCTTTTCAGTGTTTACATCTGGCGCCCAGAATGTTTTCCAGGTACTAAATCCTGTTCTCTAACAACCTTTATTTGAGTCCTCAGACAACCACAGCATGTAAAACAGACCCTCTTACTCTTGTCCTAACAAGTCTTCAGTCCAGCAAGCAGTCAGGGGGGTGCCCACTCTGCGCCCAGCTCTGGAGGGACCGCGAGGAGCCAGAAGCCAACAGGCATCTCTGTTGAAAATCACTGTGCTTGGTTCCTCATGTGCCCACAACCCTCTCCCCGCCCCCAGTGCGTCCATGATATCTTGTCACTCTTCTTTTTAATAGTTTGTGAAAAGTTAACAGAGGGGAAAAAAAACAAGTCTTAGGCACATGTCATAAAGAAAGCCTATAAAATATCTATATCTTGCAGCTTCAGCAACTTGAGTTTGTGTCAGTTTCCTTTAAGTCCGACATCTGAAAAAGGGGAAAGGGAGTCCTTTCTCAGATCAGCTCTCAATCTTGTCTCAGGAGTATTCAAAAATTGGATTCATGGCTACTAATGAAATTCCAAGAATTGCATACTGTTTTCCAAAGAGCTCTTTCCCCCTACCAGCACGGCCAGCAGAAGTAGAAAGGACTAAATGCAAGAGTTATTATTTTTTTTAGTCTTTCTTTAAGTTCTCACCCAGTGATCCAGAGTAGGGCTTTAGAAACAGAGAGACTTCACTTTGGACTGCAACTCTACCATGCAGTAGCTACTTAATCATTCTGAGCCTCACTTTCCTCATCTATTAAATGGGTGCAATCGAGGTGTCTGCCTCACAAAGGAGTCTTTAGTAGCTAGGACTGCTGATGTTGGGTTGCTTCATCCACGCTGTCATTTATTAACTAGGTGGCCTTCGGCTAGTGCCTCGAATGAGGATAATCGCAGGACCTGTCTCACTGGGTTGTTTTGAGGGTTGGAAAGCATCCTAACGTAGTCCCAGGGAGAGAGATCTTTCTAAGTGGGCCCCCCTGGAAGCACTCCGGGCATCTACTGCAGTGTTTGCTACATAATAAAACAGGGCTTTTGAGATGATTAAGACTGTATAAAACAGAGTGTCTTTGTAACTGCATCCTTCTACTCCCTCTCCCCACAGCCCCCTGCCTATCTCAGGACTGGGCACATGGTCAGTACTATGTACTTATTTATTGGTGACCGTGTCATCAACTGTAAAGAAAACAGCAAAAGTCATGATTCTCCAGGGTTAGCAGGCAGAAGCTGGTGCGGCTGTTAGAATCTTAGGCAGGGAGATGCGATGTTTCCTTATTTACGAACATTTCCTTGGGCTGGTGTCTGGGACACCCCAAACATGCTACGAATCAGTCCGAGGATAACAAGCTCAGCAGTGCTGTGCAGATGACTCACTAATTTGACATTTGGGGAATTTTTGCAAAATGTTAGGGAACATTTGACAAGATGCAAATTGCTATATCCATAAAGTACGATGAGGATGGGTGGTCCTCCACCCCTGATGGATGTGGCTGTAGCCACTTGTAGCACCAGCTGTTGGATCCCAACACAGGGACTTGCTTTGTCCTCTCCGGAAGGAGAGTGTGCTGGAACGTTGCTCTGAAAATCATGATCACTAAAAATCACTGGGAGTCTACTTCATGTCAGACAGGAGTCTTGGCATCTCTTGTGTCGTTTAATCTCCATGGTAATTTCCAAGGAGAGTGCCGCTGGCCTCTCTGTTTTTCTGGTGGGGCAACTGAGATTCAGAGAGGTTCAGCAACTTGCCTGAAGCCACAAAGCTCTGGAGTTCAGGAACTAGAATTTCAACATGGCATTGCTTGTTTACAAAGACCAGGTGCCAGTCCAGCAGGCTTGTAGTCTCGCAACCTGCTGGAGCACCAGCAGCTGTGGAGAGGGAGGTCAGGCAGGACTCAGAGAGGAAAAGGGCTGGGCAGCATCTGAGGGCATGAAACCTGATTTGACACTGTTTTCTACGGAGCTCTGAATGAGTGGGTGAGCCAAAGCTGTGAAGAGCTTTCCCTTCGCGAGGCGTTGTTTTCAAAGTCACAGAAGGAACAGAACTGTCTTCCGGGCCTCCCATGCCGAGACCTGGTTTATCACCTCACTATTTGTTTTTGGCATTGTACCATAATACTGAGACTGACCATTCCCTGCCAGGCAGGTTCTCTCCCCACTTCATATTGCCTCCGTGGGAACAAAGGGGGCATGTGTGTAGGATTCGGGTGTGAAGAACATAGGCTGAACAGAAATCAGGGACAGGACTTGTTTTGGGGGAAACTTGACTCATGAGGGTGGCTCTTGAGGACACTTGGTGTAAAGAAGAAAGTCCCTAGAGAAGCATGCCACACATCACCGCCATTGGCATCAAGTCAATTCTGCCTCCCAACAGCCCTCTCTGGGCGTCCTCGACTGTAGACCTTTACAGAATTGACAGCCTTGTCTTTCTCCCACAGAGTAGCCGGTGGGTTTGAACTGCTGACCTTGGGATTAGCATCCCAACATCTGACCCACCCTGCCACCCAAAGAGATGAAGGTATAACTGTCTCTGGGCTCCAAAGGCCAGGCCCAAGGCACATTCCATTCTAAGTGAAAGAAAAACAACATATTTAGTAAGAGGTAAAAAACTCCTCTACCACCTTGTCGTGGCATATCTATCTATCATCTATCTATCTATCTATCTATCTATCTATCATCATCATCATCATCATCATCATCATCATCATCTATCCATCTATCATCTCCCAGCAGGGGACCCACTGTGGAAAGGATCCAATGTTGCTCACAGAGCAAGATGGTAGAAAGAAAAGCCTGACAATCTTCTTCAGTAAATTAGCCAGGGAACCCCCCATGGCTTGGGACAGAATATTGTTGGATGTTATGCTAGAGGGTGAGCACCGTCAACTGGAAGACGCTCCGCGTGCACAGCTTGAACACACCAACGGCCATGAAGAGTGGAGGTATGGGCCGCATTGGGTACCTGGGTGACCACAAATTGGAGTGGACTCCATGGCAACTGACAGCAGTAAGAAACTCTTAGGACTTCCATAGATAACATTGTCACTGTTTTTCAGTCTCTTTATGTAGGTTTGTTGCCAAATGTATGGCAAGTCTCTCAAGACAGATAATATGTGCTTATTGTTCTTTGGGCTTCCTAAACTACCAGAGAATGTTGTGTAGATAGTAAATGTTTAATGAATAGTTGTTGACATGAAAGTGATCCCTGGAACAAAATTCATCCTGTGAGGCTTAATATTTTCGTACTGATAACTTTTTGATGTTGACTGCTTTATAGGAACATTTAGAACAGTACACATTTTAAAAAGAATAATGATATTGAAAACACATATATGTGTGTGTATATGCATATATATGTGTGTGTGTGTGTGTGTGTGTGTGTGTTTGTGTGTATAATAGTGTATTTAAGTATCTGCAAGGGGAACACCCTCAAAAACTAGAACAGAGGCACCTCATATTTTGCTCCTGAAAATTCTTTTTTGATGTCAGAAAATCTTTACAGATACCTCTTTTACAATTCTCGTATTTAAATCTAATCCTTGGATAAAAACACACTAACAAAGTGCTTTCCCAGGAGTTTTTATTCAACCTTGTTATTAGTTACCAGCAAGTGGCCCCAATTCAGCAGTGACTTCATGCTCAGAGAAGGAAGTGCTGCACCACCCCTATGGTCATTTAGGGTTAGACCTCATGATCCAGAGGGTTCTTATCAGCCAACTTCTGAAAGTAGGTTGCCAGACCTCCTGTCTACTAGTCTTTCTCAATCTGGAAGCTCTGCTAAAAGCTGTTTAGCATGACAGCAACTCATTAAATCTCTGCCTACTGACAGAAAGCTGCATTTGAGACACATTGTCTAGAATCAAAACCCAGGTCTCTTCTTGAAAGGGAGAATTTTTACCATTTAATGGTATGGCAGTTACATAATATCCTGTCAACTTGAGTGAAGGGGTGGAATCTAACCTTTCAATCAGGTCATGATTGAAATGCCACACAAATAATGCCTCTGTGTGGATGTGGCCTTCTGAGGATTCTGGGAATTCCTGTCTTCCTTCCTGGAGGCAGGAAACACACTCTCTGCTTTCTCTTCCTGCTGCCACTACACATGGAGTCACGCTGACCCTAACCAGAGCACTTGAGCAGGAGGAGTCACGTGGAGACCCACACCAGCACTGAGATGCTACCACTGACACTGGATCCACTTGATCTGGACTGGGCTGGGATGTTTTCTTCATCCACAATTACTCTTTGATATAAAGCTCTCTTTTAGACCCAGAGGAGTGTCTTGGGGTTTATTTTTCTGGTCAATTTAGGCAAACACAATGGCCACTGAGCCCTTTATTCATCTCTAAACCTTAAAAAGAAAAAAATGATATAGTTTGTAGCCTAATATTCAATCTACCAATTGGCAGCACTCGGTGTTCACACAGATTTGGACAAGGACCTTGTGAGCTACTGGGGGCCCACTGCCCCAGCGGGGATGGGTGGACCAGAGATGGAGGACCATTTGCTTTTGTTTCTCTTTCTCCTCCTGCACATGCTCTTCCAAAGAATCAAGAGCCCCACTGCTAGCTATTGGAACTCAATTAAGAATGCTAATTCTAAAGGCCAACTGGTAGGTGGATAGGCTTATTTTTCAGGGGTTTAACTGCTCCAAAAAGTGAACCAGGTAAAACTGGCCTCACTTAAAATCTCATTGTACATTTTGTCCAAATGGACAACTACATGTCATCCTCACTGAGGTGCCAGCATGAACTAGTGAATGAATTACCACCCCAGTTGTCTGGAGGCCTTAATGCTGCATCTGTTTCTAATTGGTTGGTGAAATCCCTTTAAGACTCTAAGCCCATCTGTAAAATGGGGGGATGGACTCAGGTGTTCTTAAAGGTCCTTCCAGATTTGGTATTCTTCAAAGTCTAGCCTTGGCTGAAAACACCCAAATCATCTTGCCAAGGGCCACCCAACTTCTCTTCACGTCAAGGCACTACCTGCACCGACCACCTCCTAGAGCAGTGGTTCTCCACCTTCCTCGTGCCTCAGCCCTTTAATACAGTGCCTCATGTTGTGGTGACCCCCAACCATAAAATTATTTTCACTGCTACTTCATAACTGTGATTTTGATACTGTGATGAATCTGCTGACCCCCTGTGAAAGAGTTGTTTGCCCTCCAAAGGGGTCAGGGCCCACAATTGAGAACCGCTATTCTAGAGGTTTGTGCTCCAAACATTGCTTTGGATCTCTCTGGGGAGAGGGGGGAAGGGCTCCGTTTTGGGTGTCCTATTATTAACCTTTTTCCAAGCTCTATTTTCCAACTTTAGGTCTGCTCATCAGAGTTGAACATGGACTGTTTGGATTTTTGCCCAAGCTGTTCTCCGAGCCTGATAGCACATTCATTACTCCCTACCCATGGTTTCTGCTAAATGACCTCGTTAGTGCTCTAATTACATGTTGCTCTTTGGGAAAGCTGGGGGTGGGGGTGGATGAGTTAACGAAGGCTGAGGACTGCGATGGAGTACATTGTAAACATACTGAATGACGCCTACCTTCCTCTGGCCTGATTACCCTTGGGGAGCTGGAGGGGGAGCTTCATGCTTTTTCCTTTTCTTTTTCATTACACCCTGGAAGATAACAATAACACATACCAAATGTGGTGGTGGTAGTGGGTAATACATGAATTTCAAAGCTGGATGGTGATATTTTTACAACTCAATTTAAGTAGAACCAGAGGATGAACAAACCCAGGAGGGGAAATGAAACATAACAAATTTTGAGCACTTAACTGGGTGCCGGGTGCTTTATGTAGTTTTTCATTTAGGATGCCAAAATCTTATAGGATAATTGCTATGATGTTTAATTTACTAATAAAGACGCAGGTTCAGAGAGAGTGTTACATATTTTCAAGGTCACAAAGCACCTATGTGGCAAAGTTGGGCACCGAACCGAGGTATCTTTGACTCCCCATTGCCCGTAGTCCATGCATTTCCCTTTCATTCATTTATTCACTTATTTATTCAACAAAAAAGTCCACTCTGACCTCTGCCTATGGCAAAGAATCATCTTTTCAGAGTTTCTTTTTTCTTTCAGTGTCAAGTCTAAGATTTATTGTCCCTCAAACATTCTCTGTTGGTCATTCTATCCCCCCACCCCACCCCAAAGTTTATAGTTTAACATTGTGCTTTTAAAATAACATTTAAATTTAATTTTCTATATAGTCTGGGGCTCTTTTTTTCCCTTTCTTTTTTTAAACAAGCACTTTATTGAGGGCTGGTACAACTCTTTTCACAATCCATTCAACCATCCATTATGTCAAGCACATTTGTATCTTTGTTACCATCATCAATTTCAAAGCATTTTCCTTCTACTTGAGTCCTTGGTATCAGCTCATTTCCCCCCCTCCCTCCACCATCCTCCCTCCCTCACAAACTGTTGACAATTTTCAAATTATTGTTAATTTTTCATGTCTTAGACTGTTTCCATTTAGCACTTAGATGTTTCCCTTTACTTACTTTTCTGTTGTCTGTCCTCCAGGAAGTGGGGTATATGTAAATCATTGTGATCAGTCCCGCTTTCTCCCCACCTTCCCCTTCCCCTCCTGGTATTGCTACTCTCCTTATTGGTCCTGAAGGGTTTATCTGTCCTGAATTCCCTGTGTTTCCAGCTCTGATCTGTACCAGTGTACATCCTCTGACATAGCTGGACTTTCAAGGTTGAATTAAGATCATGATAGTGGGGGTGGGGGGTGGGGAAGCATTATAGAGCTAGAAGAAAGTTGTATGTTTCATCAGTGCTATACTCCACCCTGACTGGCTTGTCTCCTCCCTGCGACCCTTCTGTAAGGGGATGTCCAGTTGCCTACAGATGGGATTTGGGTCTCCACTGTGCACTTCCCCTCATTTACAATGATAACGATTTTTTGTTTTTGGATGCCTGATACCTGAACCCTTTGACACCTTGTGATCACACAGGCTGGTATGCTTCTTCCATGTAGGTTTTGCTGCGTCTCAGCTGGATGGCTGCTTGTTTATCTCCAAGTTTTTAAGACATTATTATCTCTTTTGATAGCTAGGCAGCATCAGTTTTCTTCACCACATTTGCTTATGTACCTGCTTTGTCTTCAGCTATTGTGTCAGGAAGGTTAACATCATGGAATGCCAGTTTAATGGAACTAAGTGTTCTTGCATCGAGGGAGTACTTGAGTTTCTGTGCAACTGTATCAAACCCAACTTTACAAATTCCTCTGATGGCTATAAACTTTGTGCTCTCTCTTTCCATGATGGTTTTTGCTGTCCTTTCTGGCTTCATATACAAGTACTTCCACTTTGGGGTCCGGTCACAGATTGGAGGTTCAGGGTGCTGGGAGATACATTGCAGGATTTTCCTTGGAAAGTTCCCTATTTTAAGTTAAGAAAACTGAAACTAATGACTTAAAGAAGCCATGAACTCAGGCATGTTCTCTACTCCACAGTAAGAGCTAGCAAGAGTATAATTGAATTTGCATGGTATGATGCAAAAGAAGGGGTGTGAGCTATTACAAACATGAAGAATTTAAAATGCCTTATGAGACATTTCATATAAGATGATGTGTTATGTGAGCTAAGAGGTGCTGTACCTCCCCCCCCCCCCACACACACAAAATGATTAGCAAGTGACTTAAACTTGAATCATTGTAGTGCTATGAGTGCTGAGTGGGGCTGCAGACTCTGAAGTCAGCAGTGCCCAACCACCAGTCATTCTATGAGGGAAAGATAGGTCCTTCAGTTCCTGTGAAGATTTACAATCTTTGAAACCCACGGGGGCAGTTCTAGTCTGTCCCTCAGGGCTACTATGAATCAGAATTGACTTGATGGCACTGAGTCTGGAGTTTTGTTCAATGTAAGCCTGATAACTACAGAATTCCGTGGGTCAACGTTTCATTCTCCAAACTAGATTTTGAAGTCTGTAGGATTTTCTTTGAGGCTTCCTTTTCGAGTGGTGGGGGAGCTCAGGTTACCTATTGGGCTTTGACCCTCGGGGTCGGCAGTTCAAAACCACCAGCGGCTCTGCTAAAAGACTGGGTTTTCTAGTTTTGTCAACTGTTACAGTCTGGGGGACCCACAGGGGCTTTTCATGGCAGTGAGTTTGAGTCATGAGTGGTAGGGAATAAACCCACTGTTGTCCAGATGGTTCCAACTGATTGCAACTACCTAGGATGGATTGCAACTTTGTAGGACAGAGTAGAATTACCCTATAAGATTTCCAAGGCTATAAAGCAGCAGACTGCCACATCTTTCTCCCATGAAGTTGGTGCTTAATGACTGAACTACCAAGGGACCTCTATGGGGAACTAGTGTTGTCAAATCTTTCACTTGTCCCTGTGGACTTCTTTGTCACAGTTTTCAAAAAGTGGCAAACACAATATGTTGAGTGATGAGATGTGTCCACATTTAGGACAAAATAAATGATGTGATCATAATATTAACAGGATGCAACTTTAACCAAACGATGAACTTTCTTAAAATAGGGATCCTCCACCCATCTGATTGCTAATTAGTATTTCAACATAGAATTGGAATTTTGCAAGCCAAGTGACTTAAACATGTGAGAATTGTTTGTTTGACAGGCTGTCAAGCTACATGTGCAGGCTTAATGTATTAGTTTATTCTATAGCAATCAATTTGTTATTGTAATTAAAAGAAAACCAGAAAAATAAGTTATGCAGTGAGCTCTGTCATAGGAAAAAACCTCAAAGAAACTTTTGAGCTGCCCCTTGAATCTACGGTATGTTTACAAGTGGAGTAGCAGGAACCCCTGACTGTATGCGACCAAAGTTTTAATGATTGCATGAGAACATCATTCACCTATGATATATGCCTGGAAAGATAGTGTAGACCCTACAGAAGAAAGATGGAGCCCTGTTGGCTTAGTTGGTCAGCGTTCAAGCCCACCAGCCTCTCTGAGGAAGAAAGATGAGGCTTTTTGTGCCTAAAGACGTCCAGCCTTCAAAACCCACAGCCCTACTCTTACTCTGCCCGAGCGGGTCCCTGCCAGTAAGTGCAACAGACTCTATGGCAGGGTGATTTTGGTTTTATACTCAAAGGCAACTCCTTATTCAACATCTATCCCTTTGAAAGAATGGCTTCCTTCTTCTGCAATTAACCAATCAAGCTGCATATTTCACCACAGACTAACTTTTAGAAGAATTATTCAAACCTTATAAAGTCATTCATTTCTGGAGGTCTTTTTTTTTGGGGGGGGGTAGTTTTAATAACAAAAAACATGCGCAGGAAATGGAGATGCACCTCTAGATTTTTGAGTGACTGGACACAGCAGTGTTAAAAATTCAACAGCACTAATTACTAACTGAGCAGTATAAAAACCTCTGAATAAATGTCAGCCTAGGAGATAAGCTCTTATCTTAATCTAATGACTCCACAGACTTAATTTGTCAGGCCAGCCTAGTTGATGAAAAACAGGTTTCTATTCTCCAGGGTTAGCAGGAGCATCTTTCTAAATCTTTGAAGTTGGATAGTAACACCATCAGTGTCATCCTGTAAAAATCTTGTGACCAAGCCAATTTCATTCCTATTGTCCTGTTACACTAATTAAAGTTGTTCCATCCCTGTTGGTCAAATATCCCAAAGTGAAGCCAATATATTTTTAGATTTGCTACATTTTGAACTAATCACCCTCAACTCCTTATGTTTTATGTCTTTTGGTTTTCTTCCCCCATACTACTGGAACATTAGAGACTATCTGTCTTCTTGTGGGAAAGCTTTAATTTCCAGAGAAATCCATTAATTCAGAAGTGCCCTTAAATGAGAAGCAATGTAGGAAAGTGGATAAGAGTGTAGCCTCTGAGGCAGAAAGACCTGGGGGAATTATCTCTCTGTCACTTACAAGCTATGTGACTTTGAGTAAATTTCTTAAACCTTCCAAGCAGCAGTGTAGTAATTTAAAAAAATTGGGGGGAGGGAAATAATGAATATTGTAAAGATTCAATAAAATAATGCATACTGAGTTTGTAGCACCTGAATTGACTTGATAGCAGTGGGGCTGGTGGTGGTGGTGGTAGGGGCTGTTTAATACTTACTGCAGTTTAATTTCTGTTCATTCACTCACTCATTGTCTTAAACTGGATTCTCTAGAGAAGCAAAACCAGTGAAATATCTATATGTGTATACATATACACATATATGTGTGTGTATATATATATATATATATATACACATACACACATATAGAGATAATTCTTTCACTGGCAAGTCCCAAGTCCCTGGATCAGGCATCAATCTGGAGGCCACTCCTGACACACATGGCTGCAGGGAATGACAAAGCAATAATCAGTGGATGAGATGGCAGGCTGCTGGCTCACACCCCAAGAGCCCAATGTCAGGGATAATTGATTGGATGTAGGATCCACAGAGAGCTTTGCCAGAATAGCCATATATCCTGGAGGCAGTTTGTTCGAACTTTCAAGGAAGTCCCGCTTTGTATTGCACAGGCTACAAAATGGAAAGTAATTACATATGTGCCAAATCACAAGAAAATGGCATAGTCAGGTTGACACATAACTCAAACCATTAACCTCATCCACATCCATTTATTCATTTAAGGAAATTTCATAGAATTACCGTGACTTGCCAGTTAAGCTTCATTGTGAACCCTGTTGATAACTTCCCAGCAAGTGAGTATGTACTCAGAGGTCCCTTGTGCAAATGGCATGAGCTAAAGTATGGTGAACAGCTAAATGCTGGTAGACTCTTGCTTCTCATTCTTTTTATTTTTTTGGCATCACTGCCCTGGTGGGTGTAGGAGGCCCAGCCTTGCTCCTGGAGAGCTGCTGCTGGATTTGAGCCATCAACCCTGTGGGCTGCAGTCCCGCACACAACCACTATACCACTGGGACTCAGCCCACTTTCTCATTCTGATAACCCACAATCATCATATATGGTATACCACATATGGTACCTTGCATGGCAAATTCTTTTTTGTTTTGTTTCATCTCATCTTTATCAATTTAATGGCCTTCCCAATACATATTTTCTGTGCTACCTCTCTCCTAACAACTTGTGTTACCTTATATTGATTTTCCTTCTTTTGTAATGTCACTCAGAGATATTCATTGTTTCTTTGATTTTCTCACCTTAATGAAAACTAATTGTACAATTTCTTTTAAACTTTTGGAGATTGTGATAGATAGATTTATTGTGTCAACCTGACCAATGAATGCATGTGGGATTAGTTGAATGATGGAGAGATAGATGGTTTGGCAAGCCTCACCTTTCTGGTCTCTTGGCTCTTTAATGATCGATCTTATCAGTGTGTGACTGCCTTAGCTGGTTCTCTGCCTCCACTTGCCCGTGGGACATCCAACCTGTGGACTATGTCACTGTAGTCTGAGGTTCCTTCAAGCCCTGCTTCACCACACTTCTGGAGTATACATTGCTTGAGCTGGGGACTGTTGGACCTGTCATCTGGCTGACTGTTGGTGACTTGCTTTGCTGTTTGCTGCCTGTGGCTGGATCACCTGAATTGCTCTATAGAGGATTCAGCTGTCTGCTTCCTTGACCTGCACCTGGTGGCCCTCCTGACTTGAAGGACTGTCAGTGTATTAGCTGTCTCAGAAGTGAGTTGCACTGAGCCATTTGTACTGCTCTGTAGACAAATTAGATGTTTATTTCTTATATTGTATTTTTCTTTCTCTCTCTCTCTATATATATATAAGTGTCATGATCATGTTTCTCTAGAGAACCCTAACACAAAGATACATGCAAAAACTTAAAGAATTTATAGAGAATCTCTTCTGTATTGGAACCCTCACTGGACATTGTTGTTGGGTGATGTGGAGAAAGTTTCAACCCCATGTGATGAGTGGAACTGCCCCACAGGGTTTTATTGACTGATGTCTGGGTGAGTTTGAGCCATCAGATTTTTTATTACCTACCAAATACATTTTTTTTTTTTGCCACCAGAGCCCTTTCCTGAGGTATCAAAGATACCCGAATGCCTAAAATGCAGCTCTACCAACCTTACAGTTACTCTGTTGTTTTCTTGATAGAAGCTTTACTTTTGAGCTCCCATCACTCCAATCTTATTGAAATTGTCTAGTTTGAGGATTTTTGCTTTGTTTCCAAACAAGTGAATTATTTGTATTATAATTTATAATCAATACTAGTCTACCAAATACAATTTCTGACATCTTTACATTTTTTTTTGCATATTTACTTCTCCCTTCAAGGTTAAGTGTACAAATAATTTTTGTACATTTGCTTCTTCTTTCAAACTTAGTTTTTGCCTTACTGAATTTACTTATGGAAATACTTTTGTAAAAGGTCCATGGTAATAAATTACTGAATCAAAGCTGTTTGATGGTTGTTTGTATAGAATTATAGGCATCATTAGTATCTTTTGGTGATTTGAAAATTTAGTAGACTTCTTATAGCCATTTGTTGCCATTGAGAAGTTTATTGTCAGTATGATTATTGTTCCTTATCATCTCCTTCATATTTAATTTTCTTTGGTCAGTGTTTTCCAAAGTGGATGGTATCACCCCCCAGAGGGTGCTGGAATGACCCAGGGAGACTTCAAAAACAGATACTAATATTTTATTCTGGATTATGAGCTGTAATATAATTTTTTTAATTGCCAGGGGGATTCTGAGTTTTTCTGAAAGAGGAGTAGTAGGCACATTTGGGAACTTGTGTTTTTGGTTATCTTTACTTTTAATATTGTGTACATTCACTGTGACATACCTAAATGTGGATTTTTAAACTTGGGCCCTTTCTCAGTCTCAGAACCCATGACTCATCAGTTTTGGAAAATTGCCAATTTCTATTTTTCTGTAGTCCTATTCTTCTACCTTACCCTCTTATTGCTGTTATATTCTTAGAAATCTATTACAAGCTATGTGTTGGGTCTTTTTAATAACTTCACCAAGTTTCTTAATCTTCCCATCTTTTTATCTTTCTTCTATATATTTCTGGGTTGATACTTCATTTCGATCTACCAGTTATGTATGTCTAATCTTTAAATTTTATTATAAACATTATATTTACATGAGTATATTTATTATCAAATATTCAATAAATATTTTTAAATTTTCAAGATCTTTTTTATTTCTTATTTCCTGGATGTCTTTGAGAACTGTCAAAAATGCTTCAGGTCCCTGCTCCTATCTTTTCCCTTCTCCTTTAAGGGCCCTAGGCCTGCCGAAGGCGTTTGGCAGTCGGGATGTGGTGGTTGCCCAGTGGAGCCCCTCCGCGGGGCCAGGACGCTAAAGGAGAATTTTCAGATAGCCACAGTGACTGAAAATGGTGATAGTGAAAAAATGGCTGAGCTGGAAGCCAAAATCTGTCATCAGATTGAGTATTATTTTGGTGACTTTAATTTGCCTTGGGACAAATTTCTAAAGGAACAGATCAAACTAGATGAAGGCTGGGTACCACTGGAGCTAATGATAAAATTCAACAGGTTACACCGTCTGACAACAGACTTTAATGTAATAGTAGAAGCATTGAGCAAATCAAAGGTAGAGCTTATGGAAATAAGTGAAGATAAAACTAAAATAAGAAGATCTCCAAGCAAACCCCTCCCTGAAGTGACGGATGAGTATAAAAATGATGTAAAAAACAGATCTGTATATGTTAAAGGCTTCCCAACTGATGCAACCCTTGATGACATCAAAGAATGGCTGGAAGGCAAAGGGGAAATACTAAATATTCAGATGAGAAGAACATTGCACAGAGCATTTAAGGGGTCAATATTTGTGGTGTTTGAGAGAATTGAATGCTAAGAAGTTCGTTGAGACCCCTGGCCAGAAATATAAAGCCTCAGAACTTCGAGTACTTTTCAAGGACGATTACTTTGCAAAAAAGAATGAAGAAAGAAAGCAAAATAAAGTGGAAGCTGAACTACGAGCTAAACAAGAGCAAGAAGAAAAACAGAAGTTGGCAGAAGATGCTGAAATGAAATCTCTAGAAGAAAAGATGGGCTGCTTGCTGAAGTTTGCAGGTGACTTAGATGATCAGACCTGCAGAGAAGATTTGCACATCCTTTTTGCAAGTCACGGAGAAATCAAGTGGATAGACTTTGTCAGAGGAGCAAAAGAGGGAGTGATTCTGTTTAAAGAAAAAGCTAACGACGTCCTGGATAAAGCCAAAGCTGCAAGTAGCAATAACCTACAACTGAAACACAGAGAGGTGGTGTGGGAAGTCCTGGAAGGAGAGGTGGAGAAGGCAGCACTGAGAAAAATCATGGAAGACCAACAAGAATCCCTGAACAAATGGAAGTCTAAAGGTTGCAAATTTAAAGGAAAGGGAAAGGGAAATAAAGTTGCCCAGGCTGGATTGGCTAAAGGAAAAGTACAGTTTCAGGGCAAGAAAATGAAAATTGATAGTGAGGATGAATGTGCTGCAAATGGTGGTGCAGCTGACCAGCAAAAAGAGCAAGAGAAGAAGCAGACAAAGAAGAAGCTGCATCAAAACAGCAGAAAACAGAAAATGGTACAGGAGACCAGTAGCTTTGTCAACCACTGTAACATTCGTTTTATTTACAACGAATCTGCTTTTCTCTTTGGAGATTTTTAAAAAGAAAATCGAATTACGTCCACTTCAATGTCCACCTCTAAGAAAGGAAAATATTTTTGTTTTGTCTTTTTGTTATCGGGTGAGGATTTTTTAATGTATAGCTGTGTGTTAGCAGATGATTCAAAAGGAAGGTTCTTCCACTAACTTGCCTTTTTAATATGAGGATATATTAGTATAAAATTTAATAAAAGATATGCTGTATAAAAAGAAAAAAAGGTTGTTCCAATAGCTCTATTTTTTTTGGTTTTAACTTTTCCAGTATTTTAGTCTATTAACTGCCTCTCCTTGGTATACTTCTTTAAAAGTACACTTTGTAATTTTATTAAGCGCTCACTTTTTCCACTCCTAGAGACATGATGTCCTTCTAAAGAAGGTTTCATGGTTCCTTTTGCCTCATCCCTATTGCTTGTTTCTGATCCAGGCTTAAATTGGTGGCTTAGTTAGGGCTATTATCCTGCACAAATGGTGCAAGTTCAGGTCTGACCTGAATGCAGTGTAACCTGGCATTGTAGTCTAGTAGAGGAACTCAGCACTGCACTCTTCATTTTGAGCAAACTACTTTTGGTTTTGTGTGGGTGGTTTGCCCCTTTGTCGCTGCTAGGCACATTCACCTGAAGCTTTCATTCACCTCTCCTACTGCCATCGATATCTGCCTAAATCCTGGTGGCTGTTTTTAGGAGGATGTCCTTGTTCATTTATATTTAAATTAATCTGTTTCTTTCTCGAGTGCTTTTTTGTCTTTTAGCACAACTATGGTTTTTTAAAAAATGATTAAAAAATACACTTATAGCATCCAAAAGAGTTTAATATGCCTTTTTTTACAATGTAAACTTTGTTCTTTAAAATTTAGATTCACCAAACTTATAAATTACTTTTTACATCCTTATTTAAAAGGCTTTAACATTTTTACTTTTGCATTTATTCTATCATATAACAGTTTTATTTTTAATTTACTTTAAATTTTATTAAAACCACACACACATAGTATTTTAGATGTCACACAATAATAAAAATTTTATAATGAACCAGAATATTCTTCCTCACCCGAAAGCTTTGCCCAAGGGATAGCCTCTCTCTCTTCTCCCAGGTCTTTCCCTTGATATTTCACTTCATCCTTCTAATAATAGCTGGCACTCCTTGCCATGTACCAGCCCTGTTCAAAATATTGTTAAATCATTCGATGAAGATAATGTTGATTTCTTGACTGATACATTTTAGGAATATTTTACCATATTTTTGTCATTGTAGACAGACACTTAGCTCTTCCGCTTTTCTCATTTCTTTCCCCCTATTTGCTTTAAAAATTTGTCTTTACTATATGGTATAAGTTTATAATGTATAATACAGGAAACTTATAATGCACATTTTATAACTATTATTTAATAGTGAGCCACATCATGTATTAAAGCTATGTTTTCTTTCTTGTACTGCCCTTTAGTTCTTTTGCAGCTGATAACTGTCTCATTGGGTTTTTAAATGCCTCTAATATCCTAATATTATCTACTCAAAGAGCACACCACCACTGGGCCAGTTCTGACTCAGGGCGACCCGAGATCGCTGGCGAGAACTGACTCTCTGGGTTTCTGAAACTGTTAACTCTTGGCTGGAGGAGAAAGCTTCACCTTCCCTAGTGGAGAAACTGGTGGTGTAAAACTGCTGACCTCTCCTAACCCAGCAGCCCAGCACGTAACCACTATGCAACCAGGCTCCTCAGTATCTCTACTCAGTGAAAAACATTTTGTCCGAGGATCTATATCCAGCAACTCTACTTTCCTAGAGAACTTCTTATAGAAATTCTCACTCTCGTGCTCCATCTGGTCTCCCCCATCCCCCCCAGATGTCATTTATGACACTTTTACATCTCTCCTGGTGTGTTAACTAAATCTTGTGTATTTCTTATTTTTAAATTTCTTGTTTTATTGAAGTGTACTTTCCTATAACTTTATAGAATATTGTCGTGTTTTAGTTCTTCCAGCATATCTAAAATTTCTTTATTTCAGTCCTGTGTGACTGACTGGCTGGACATAAGCTACTAAATAAAAATAACTATTCTTGATGAAAGATTTGAAGAGATTACCTTACTCTCCCAGCATCTAATACTGATATTATTGAAGAATTTGATGCTAACAAGCGTTGTTTTTTTTTTGCGTGTGTGAGATGCCTATTTTTCCTTTATCTGAAAGCTCTTGGAATCTACACTTTACCTTATATCTTGGCTACTCTGAACTTTCACAGTGTGTGCGTCAGTGTTAATTTTGTTGTTTACCTTGGAGAGGGAGATGTTGATGCTGGCATTGTTATTTTTGTTTCACTGCCGGGGGCTGACTTCCAATTTTATGCCAATGTTTAATCCTTTCTTATTTTTTTTGGTTTTCGATACTTGAAAAACTTGTTGCCTTTTCGATGGCATTGTTAGATAAATATTGGACCGTTACCCATAAGGTCTATAGTTCAAAGCCTACCGCCGTTCTTCAGGAAAAAGAGGAGGCAGACTGTCCCCCAAAAGATAAGCAGAGTTGAAATCTCCAAATGGGCAAGCCTGCCCTGTCCTACAGGGTGGCAACGAATTGCAATGGATTCAATAGCAAGATGTGTTGGTGGATAGGAAGCATATAGTCTCTCTCCATGAGTAAACCATTACATTGGAAAAGAAGCTGGGTTCAATAGTTGTGGGGTGTCTGGTTCTATGAAATCAACTGGGCCAAGTTGACAGTGCTGTTTAGATCTTCTGTATAGATAATGCTTATGTTTGCCTCTTTGGTTTTATTATGTTTGTTTTGCCTAGTTTTTCTATCAGTTATTGACAAAAGGTATTTATATCTCCTGCTGTGATCATAGAATTGTAAAATCTTCTATTCTGAAATCTTGGCTTCATGCATTTTTGAGCCTTTGTTAAAATTAGGTATCTGTGACCATTATATCTTTTTAATGGATTTATTCTTTAATCATTATAAAATGCCCATGATTATTATTAGCAATACTATTTGCCTTGAAGTCTATTTTATCTGGTAGGAGTATATGTTAATGGGCTATCAGTCTTTTTATGCATACTGCTGGAATGGTATGTCTTTGAAAAATATTTAATCTGTTTACTTTCAACTTGTCTATGCCAAATTTAAAGTTTATCCCTTTTTTTGGTGATACTATGGGAAACTTTTTATTGTTAATTGAGTGAGTTTTTAGAGCAGATCATCAGGTTACATCCAAGAAGACATGCATATTTTAGTTTATTTCATTCATTGCAACACCATCAATGTAGCATTGCTTATCCCACTTTTCCTTGTTTCCAACTCTTCCTTCTTTACCATCTCTTAAGAACTTGGTCATTGGATGGATACCACCTTTTGATCTTAAATTATTGATTATGCTAAGTTGCGAGCACCTCACTAGTGCTATTGTTCTCCTTATCGACCTATTTGACTGAAATTTGAGCCTTGGGGTGGAGATCAGTTCCAGATGTAAAGAGTGGCTGAGGGCAACAGTCTTGGGGTTCTACCAGCCTCAAGTCAATCGGTTTTGTTCCATGTTTTCCCGCTCATTCTCTTCAGCTAGTTCTGGCAGACTGATGCTCATGTGATCCATTTGTCTATTGGACTGATTTTTTCCACGTCTTCAAATTTACCATTCTTCTTTACTGTGGCCACAGAGAGAACAAGCTAGTCCTTAGATGGCTGCTCATCACTTTTAAGATCCAGTCACTTCTCGCCAAACAGGATTTAGAACACTGTCTCTGTGGACTACGTTATGCCCATGGACCTTGGTGCTCCCTGGTACGATGATCTTGTGGCTCCCACGTCTAATGGTTTATTCCCTCAAGGTGTTTGGTTATGTGTAACAAGATTGCTTAATTTTGCTCGCTGTATGTTTTACTATATTTCTGCATATATTTGCAGATATATGTACTAATATCTTCTGTAAAACCTATATCTATTTGTGCATGTAATCCCACTTTCTGAATCACACACATTCAGCTTGTATATCTACCCATGCATCTTTCATTGATTACTGCTGTTGCAGAATGGTATATAAAATAATATTTACCTCTGTTGCTTTTAACTCTAGCATCCTTCCCTGTGCTTTTCCCAATCTCCATCACTTTTCTGTGAACCTCGTTTTAATCATAGATGACTTCGCTTTCACCCAGTTAAATCGACTTGACTTCCTTGCCATTTGGAAATTATATAACTATGATATTATCTCTCTTTACTTTGTTATCATCTTCTTTAGAACTTGATATCTCTGGTTTCCTATATCCAATACTGTAGGTTAAGTTACTTTGAGCACTGTTTCTGGGTTGCACCTATATGGTGACAATTGGTGTCATGCTCTATATTATTAAAGCAGCATTCTAGAAATCACAGTGGATAAAACTGCTTCACAAGACCTCTTTAACGTGTCAAAGACTAAAGATGTCACTCATATTCACATGAAAAGTAGACAGTGAATAAGGAAGATGGAGAAAATGAAAGCATTTAAATTATGCTGGTGGTGAAGAATGTTGAAAACAACAAACAAACAAACAAACAAACAAAAAAGCCCATAGATCAAAGAAGAACAAACAGAAGTAGTAAGGCTGGAAGGATCCTTAGAAGAGAGAATGGTGAGACTTTGGGATATGTTATGAAGAGAGATCAGTCCCAGGGAAAAGACATCATGATTGGTAAAGTCGAGGAAGACCCTGAAGGAAATGGATTGGCACAGTAGCTATGACATGAACTCAAATAAAACCACAATTGTAAGGAGGGCATACAATTAGGTAGTGTTTTGTTCTGTTGTACATAGCGTAGCTATAATTTGGTACTCAATAGCAAGTAACAATAAAAGCATGTTTACCTGAAACTTGACCCACCAGGGGGAGTGCATTATACCTGGTAAAGTAGAGGAAAGCTTCGATGAGATGGATTGACGGAGTAGTGTGACCGTGGGATCCAAGCCTCATGATAATTATGAGGATGGCACAGAGCCAGGTATAGCTTCATTCCATTGTACACAGTCCACCACGAGTTGGAACCAACTCAGTAGCACCTAATAGCAATCCTACCTAGATTGACTTCTGGGTGGTACCGGTAGATATGATAGTCTCAGTCTGCTGCTGTTAATATTCTGCCTGACTTACTCCCTTTAGTATTTCTTGTAAATTTGGTCTATTTTTACAAATTGCTTCAGTCGTGTGTATCTGGAAATGTTACACTTTCACTATAATAATTGAGAGACGGTTTTATTGGACAGATGATTCTTGACTGATGTTTTTCTTTCATTCCTAATTTTATGTATGCCATTGCATTGCCTTCTTGCCTGTATAGTTTCTGCTAGGAAACCACAGCACAATCTTATTTGATTCTCTCACATGTAGGCAAATTTGCATTTGTTTTTGAGCTTCTCTCAGGATTTTGTCTTTACCTTTGGTTTTAGAAAATGTGTTTATGCTATCTCTTGACATAGTGCAGTGAATCATTTAACATGAATCTTCCAGCCATAAACTTTTTTACTCACATTAAATTACCTTTATTTTTCTGATAGGTCTAGGTAAGAAGGTCTGGGTAGAAATGCATATGATTCAGTTGTGAATGGCTGTTCATGGGGCTAATAGTGATTGTCATCCTGCTGGGTATAAAATGAGCTAACAGCAGTAGGAAGTGTGTGTTTTATTTCTAATGAAAGAGAAGCCAGGAGCAATTCTATTAGACCTCAAGATTCCGGTACTTTGACCCTCTTTCATCCAGGAAATAGCCATGACACAGGGAGAGTGGCAGAACAGCAATCGCAGAACCAGGAACCAGAACATGAATGGTAAATTTCGCAGTCCACAGACCTAGGATAACTGCATGATTCGGGGGAGGAGGTTGACTGATGGAGTGGGATGTCTCTGGGCACTTAATCGGGAGAACTGAGGTTTGTTGGCCCAAGGAGATGGAGCTGAGTGCCTCCAGGTTGAGGGTTATGGTGGAGTGGCATGCAAGACCTTTGGGTATTTATTAGCAGCTCCCAAAGAGGTTTTGTAACATTGCTTGAGTAGGACAGAAGTCAGTTCAAGAGATTGAAGACCAGAGAGAGGCCTGACGAGGGATGTGGCAGAAAGCAAACTGTCTTGATGGAGTAACTGTATTCTGAGACTGTCTCTATCTGAATTTAACCTTCTGGATGCTCCAAATAGCCCCCATAATTGAGAATATTGTGAGTTTTCTTTGGCCATTGCAATGCATTATTGAATCCAGCCATTGAAGTTCAGTTCTGGGGGAGGGATAGTGAATGTCAGAATAGGCTAAAAAGGATGGAGAGTGGAGGCATTCTGACTTCTTCCTTCTTGCAGCTGGCTTTGGCAGCAAATGAGGTAAAATGTAACCTCAACAGTATTTCTTCACTTGGTGATTTCTTATGAGATGTATCTTAATTGTAGTACATACAACTTCTTAAATCTTATCTTTCACTATATTCGGAAAGTTTTCTTTCAACGTTGGCAACTTAAATGTTGTCTAGGGTAGATGCACCTGATCTGTAAGTAGTTAGTGGTGGTTCAGAGGGTGATTGAAATCAGGATGGTTGTTCCAGGAAGGAAGACTTTTAGGCCCAGAAGTCAGTTTGGGAAGACTGGCTTGGTATAGTGGTTCCTGCTCACACAGGGCTGGCCAGGTACCCGGCATTACATATTCTTCTTTTCTAATGAGATGTGGGTAGGGTTCACCGGGGGTCTGATCCACAAGTACACTGCTCCAGCTTGAGGCAGAACAGTGGCTATGCTGGGTAGGGCATCACTGGCTGCTGAGTGGGTGAGGAGGGGTACTGGCCATGCTTCTGATCACCTGGAATGTAAGGGGAGTGAGGGAGAATTGAACCTTTCTTTCTACCAGCCATTATTTGGGGTTTGTGTCATCGGGTTCCTCTTTTGATTGTATGTTGCTTGAAAAAGTTCAAGATAGACAAGGCACCTGAAGCCAGCAGGAAATTCTCCAGTCTCTCTTTTCTCTTGTCACTTTTGTTCAGCCTTTTCTTGTTGCTAATCTTCAATTCACCTTTTCTATGCTTTTCTCTTAAGCTCAGTATTATTCTCATCTGTTTCATTTGGTCTCAGGTCTGTGCTATACACGATTCATATAGCATGTCTGCCTAGTGTTCCATCTTGCTGGAAATCTTTAAAATGTATTTTTTTGTAAGAAGTCTATAGCGGGTTCTTACTTTTAAAAAGTTATCAGTTCTGCCTTTTTATTGTACACTTCATTAATACTTAATGTAACTCTAAAAATACACTTGGCTTTAAATTTGTTTTCTCAGAACTTCATTCTTGTTCCCATTTCCTGCCTTCTTTTAGATTACTTAAACATTTAAATTATTTCTTTCTGGTGGTATAACTTTTTTGTTTTGTTTTGTTTCTTGGGCATCACTACCCTCTGGTGGTGGGAGTAGGAGGCCCAACCTTTGTTCCCGTGGAGCCTCTGTTGGAATTGAACCTCCATCCCAGTGGGCCACAGTCCTGCGCACAACCACTACACCACCGGGGCTCAGCCTGACATAACTTTCTTTTAATCCATCCCCTGAACTGGTTCCTTCTCTATCAATCAGAGTTTAGTCTGAAGATAGAGACCAAACCAGTTATTGATCCGGAGTGATTACCTATAGAAAACTGTCACCCAGGTTACTGAAGGGCAAAAAGGGATCTCCCAGGAGAGTAGGAAGCACCGACCAGCTTTAGGATGGAGAGAACAAACACGAAGAGGTTGTGATGTTCAACATCCAGGTCAAAGATGGACCCTCGTGGAGTGAATACAGACTCCTGTGGTAGCCTGATTCTCGGCTAGCTTAAGTATCCCTGAAGTGGAAAGAAGATGAAGCTTAGACGTTGAGGAGGAAGTTCTGTGGGCGTTTAGGAGAGTCTTGGGATGGAGGGTGGGTGCAGTAAGGATTATTTTGCAATTTGGAAAAATTTCCAGCTGGATTCGGCTGATTCTACAGGAAGGCACTGCTCCTCATGGAGTGAAGAAGTGCTGCCTGGCGACCTTCTTTGGGACGATAAGCAGCCCGGGAGCCCACGGCCACAGCTCAGAGGAAGCAGGTTGGAAGCAGCGACTTCCTTCTTCCTCCTTCAGCCTCAGTCTTCCTCAGTCTCAAAACAGACAGAGAGAGAGAGAAAAAAAGCCAGTTACTAAGTTGTTCTTTTTCAGATCTGAGACTACCATCAGAGATACTTGCATTTAAAAAACTTTTCCTACTTTGTGAGCTGTATTGGGACTCTGTAGACAGCATTTGGTTTTGCCACATTCTCGCTCTTTATATAAGGCAAAACCAAACGTTGTGTGCAGAGTGCCAATACAGCATCACACAGTAGAAAAAAAATGCAAGTATCTCCAGTGTTGTGAGCCATCATCACATCTGTCTTTCCTTTTTAAAACTCCTTTCCTTGGAACTGTTTGTTCACTAAGCCTATCTTTCTTTCTCAACCTTCAAGCTTCACATCTGTTACTTCTGATTAACACGTGCCATGTCGCTTGTCGTACATCCTGGACTGAACTCACGCGACCCTGTGGGACAGAGTAGATTTGCCCCTGTAGATTCCCGAGGCTGCAAGTCTTTACAGGAGTGGATGCTTCTTCTTGCTTCCGAGGAATAGTTGGTGAGTTCAAAGTGCTCAGCTGTGGTTAGCACCCCGACAGAACCTACTACCAGAGTTTCTCAGACGTATTTGGTCTACCATCCCCTGTTCAGAACACACACACACACACACACACACACACACACACACACACACACACAGAGGCCCCCTTGGCAATTACATTTTTACTGTAGTCTATCACCTAGGACAAAGTGTTAATATTTGCTTTTGCAGACTCCACTCCCCCAGATCATTCCAGTGCCCCACATGGGGCGGTCTTACCCACTTTGGGAAATACTGCTACACCATCTAGACTCCTTAGAGCTGGTCAAAAGGAAGATTATAGGTGTTTAAAGATGTCTGTTGTATTAATGATCATCCAAAAGAGGACGGGCCAAAGGCCACAGGAGTAGTATATATGCAAACTGCCAGAGAGGCTCAAAGGAGGGAGAGATGGTCATGCCTTTAAGTGGCCCCCAAATCTTCGTAGATAAAATGGGTCTTGAGTTAAGCTAGGATAAATCGGCAAGATTTAAGTACCTGAAAATAAGTAGAGGGTGATGCATTTAAGGTGAGGGCCACAGAATGAACACACAGACATCAGCATGAGTCACGTGCCTGTGGAAGGCAGGCGCGGCTCCAGTTGAGGCGTTGCATAGGGCGTTTGTGACTGGATTGGGGATTAAAAGCAAGACATAAAGCAACTGCTGTTGAGATGGCTTCTACTCATTGTGACTGTGCTGGCTAGAGTAGAACTACCTTCTAGGGTTTCCAAGAACATGATCAGAAAAACACCACCACAGAACAGCTGGCAGATTTACGCTGCCAATCTTTCTGTTAGAAGCCAAGTGCTTTAACCACTGTGCCACCAGAGCTCCCGGGTCTGGGGATACCAACCCCCCACCCCATTGTCATCAGATCCATTTTGACTCATGAACAAAGCAAAACACAATCCCCCAAAGTCACTGCTTTCAGTTCCACCTCACTGTGATCCTATAGGACGGGCTGGAACTGCCCCTGTGGGTATCTGAGGTGGTAATTCTCGAAAGTAGCAGGAAGCCTTTCCATTATCCCTGAAACAGCGGACAGTTTCAAGTTGTTGACCTTGAGTCAAGCAGCTCCCTGTCGGACCATGATGCTACCAGGACTCCTGTTTTCACTCCTGCACACCCCTCAGAGGTTTCCAGAGGTTGTCAATCTATCCAAGGGCATATCACCTAAACTCTTTTTTTCACAGAAAGAGGTTGGTATGCTTGGACCTTGACCTTGGGGTTCATTGTCCAAGGCTTTCCTGACCGTGCCACCAGGGAGTCTTTGGTGTGGACACCGTTGTTGTTAGGTGCTGTAGAATTGATTCCAACTCAGAGTGATCCTGTGGACAACAGAAAGAAACACAGCCCGGTCCGACGCCATCCTCATGTTTGATAGGGTAGAGCTCATTTTTGCAGCCTCTAGCAGTCATCTAGTTGAGGACCTTCCTCCTCCTCTTTACTGCCCCTCTCCTTCACCAAGCACGAGGTCCTGGATGCAGTCAGAGAGACTGGAGGGGCTTCCACATGCTACGGGAGACGGGGAGGGAGTCATGCAGGGCCGAGAGAGGACGTCCTTGCCTTCCCCAGTCTGGGTGATGCCTTCAAGATGTAAGCAGTGCACGCTGGTTTCGTTTAGTTAGAGTCTGATCTCAAAAAAAGGGATCAACTTGTTTGTTACCTGTCCTTGGGTACCCCTCCTATCCCCTTCCTTGGAGTCCTTCCTTTCACCCCCCATCAAAGCCCTAAAACTCTCTTTTCATTTTTTGATGATCATTTCCCACTTTGCTTTCTGAACTGTGCTGAAGCGTTTCTGTTATTTTTAGGAGTATCTATGTCATCTTGACCATCGCATGGTAAAACCAACCAGAGCTTCTCATACATAACTTCAACAAGCTGTTCAGGTTGCCAGGCACGTTGGAGATACTGTGGGTGCAACGCCGCTGAAACCAAGGACAAAATAATCAGTCCAAGGAGACAGTTAATTTTAGTACAAAAGAGGTTAGATATGATTTATTTCCAACACAAGTGAACCTAAAGAGCTAACAATCATCAGAATAAAACAAAGACCCATCATATAATCCATGACAAAATGGCTTGTGTCAGCTGAGACCTGCTTTGTCATTAGCAAAGGAGACAGGCTTCAGGTGTCTCCAAAGCCAATGGAGATGACTTTTCCAGGTTGTCCGTACAGGGAGAGGGCCTTGAATCATCAAAGAAGTAGAGAAATGGATTTGGAGACAGGAAGGAGAATAGGTGAAAAGAAAGCGAAAGAGGGTTTTTATAGGAATATCATGGCTCATTCGTCATTTCCTTCATCATCATTATCTTCAGAAAGCGTAATGCGAAGACAGGATCCATATGACTTATGCTGCTTCTTAATCATCCCTTTTCAGGTGCTGCAAAAAAAATCTGCCCCCTGGCGCTGCTCACTGTGGAGCAGAGTTCATTGTGCCCATCACCAAACCCAGCCGTGCTCCCAGACAGCATCTCCACCTCCAGGATGGGCTCATTGGCAGGTGTATTATGTGTTCCACCGCACTTGAGTTGAGCACGAGGACTTGTCAAAGGCGAGTGCTCGTGGCCCCATTGCTGGTTTATTCAGTTCTGTAGAGCAGCTTAAACAGCCCCCTTTCCTATTTCTGAGATTCACAGAGTATCTGAATCCAAAGACTTAGAGGAAGGATTATAAAATCCATTTAGATAGAGAGATGAGGGCCCAGCCTGCAATGCATAGGTCTTAGGTTCTTATTCTAACAAAGGGAAAGCCTTAGACTTTGCCTCTTCTTTCTTTGGTGACTATTTACCAGAACTCTCTGGGTCCTGAATTCTGGCCTTTCAATTTAATCACCATGGCCTCTTAGAAGACACTATACATATTGCACTTCTGTTAATGCCTTAACATACAGCCCTTATTTTTTTATGGATGAAGACAATAGCTTTAATATCTGTCAACATCCTGTATTTAGGATAGTGATTGATGCACATATATTCAAAGAATTCAAGACCACTTCTGTTAGAGAGCATATCTGTCTATTTATCTACCCATTTATGTCTATATCCAAATTTGAACCTATCTATTCACATTGAGTCAATAGCTATTAAATGAAGAATGAAACTGTCTACATGGCAAACATGAAGAAAAGAGGGTGTATACTTTTGCATTTGTGGAATGGAAAGCTAAAAACAGATTTCACTGTACTTAAAGAGAAATCAGAAGCATTGCTAGGCTACTTGAAGGGGAGCCAGGGCTGGTGTGGAAGTTGGAAATGAGCAACTATCTGCTTCTCTATAAGGATCCCAGGTGGCACTGTGAGTTAAGTATTGTACTGCTAACCAAACATCTGCAGTTCAAACCTACCGGTGAGAAAAAGATGAGGTTTTCTGATTCTGTACATATTTGCATTCTTTACAAATTCATTTTTTTAAAAAAATTTTTTAAGAAAATAAATCATTTTTTTGGCGGCTCATACAACTCCTATCATATACATATCATATCATATCATATCATAAACATATCATATCATATCATATACATATGTTAATTGTATGCAGTCCACATTTGCACATCTGTTACCTTCATCATTCTCGAAACATCCTCCTTCCACCTAGGCCTCGGTATCAGCTCCCCATATTTCCCCTTCCTCCCCATTCCCCCATGAACCCTTAACAATTTACAAATTGTCATTTTTTTGTCACTGCCCACTGTCTGATGGGTTCCTTCACCCACATGCCTGTTGTCCATACCCCAGAGAGGAGGTCATATGTAGATCCCTGTAATAGGTTTCCCCTTACTACTCCACCTTCCCTTCACCCTCATGGCATCACCATTCTCACCCCTGGTCCTGAAGGGATCATCTATGTTGAATTATCCCTGTTACTGGCTCTAGTTTACAGCCCTGGTCTAACTGGATTTGTAAGTTAGAATTGGGATTATGATAGTGGGTGGGAGGACAAAGCATTTAAGAACTAGAAGAAAGTTGAATAATTCATTGTTGCTACACTGTACTTTGACTGTCTCATCTCCTCCCTGCAACCCCTCTGTAAGGGACTGTTGCTTTACCTATTGATGAACTTTGGGTACTCAATAACTTCGATACCTCATTGTCGCACAGGCTGGTGTGCTTCTTCCATGTGGGCTTTGTTGCTTCTGAGCTAGATGGCCGCTTGTTTACTTTCAAGTCTTTAAGACCCCAGATACTATATCTTTTGACAGTGGGACACCATCAGCTTTCTTCACCACATTTGCTTATGCACATATTTATTGTCAGCAATCATATCAGGAAGGTGGGCACACAATTATATGATCTTTAGCCTTTGAAGTCTGATTACTGATCCCTTTGATACCTCATGGTCACTCAAGCTGATGTGCTTCTTCCATGTGGGCTTTGTTGCTTCTGAGCTACATGCCTGCTCAGAAGCAACATGACTGCTTGTTTACTTTCAAGCCTTTAAGACCCCAGACACTACTCAAGAAAAAAAAGCCGGGCACCATCAGCTTTCTTTGCCACTTTTGCTTATGCACACATTTGTCTTCAGTGATCACATTGGGAAGGTGAACATAATGGAATGCCAATTTAATAGAACAAAGTGTTCTTGCATTGAGGAAGTACTTGAGTGGAGGTCCAATGCCCATCTGCTGTCTTAATACATAGATCTATTTCCCCATCGTCCTTATATAAATATATTCACCTATGTACATGCCTGTATATATACCTCTATAAATGACGTTTACCACCCCACCCCAAGTCATTTCCTCTCTTTCTTTTTACTTTCCTCCTGTGCCACCATCATGCCCAGCCTCCATTGGGTTTTCAGTATTTTCTCTCTGTTACATTTCTCTTGATAAATTCCTGTCGGGCCTCTCACACCCACCTTGTCACTGATTTTGAATCACTTGTTATTTCCCTTATCCCTGTTTGGTCAACACCACATCCTTTCTCCCTCATCCCCTTCTCCCATTCTTATCTATCCTGTGAGTCATGATGAGTCTGAACTGATTAGATGGCAGTGAGTTTGATGGGTTTGGTGCCAGTATTATGTGCATTTCAAGTAAGTATTAATATTTCATTGTCATCTCTACATCCATCTATCCTCTCCTCCCTCTTAGTTTTTTCATTTTCATTCATGTTGACAGAGATCAGGACGTACTCGACCTGTCTTCCAATTAGACCAAGTAACTGTGTGGGGGCAGAAAAAGTATCTTCACTTTGTTTAGTTTTTTTCTTGATTAGGTAAACTTCGATGGGCGATGCTATATATTTGAAGATAAAGTGCTGTCTTTTTTTAAATGAACAATTCATGTTTTTCAAGCAGGAGAGCAAACAAAGCATTTGATAGTGGTTAGAGAGGAACCGGATTTTCTAATCCTTCCATAGAAAACCCTAGTTCTGTGTCCCTGTAACCCTTCTAGGGTACTCTAAAATTCATTGCAGGTCTGACTGGGTACTCATCCGTTAAAGATTAAGGTACAGATATACACTCTTGTACCCTCGCAGACCTGTTCATTTTTTTGGTACCAGGGCTGGGGAGTGAAACTGGCACCATATGTGTGAATGTCCACATCCTTCATTCACATCCTTCAAAGGTTTCTTTTAACATTTTCTGATTGTGTTTCTGAGTACATGGTGTCAACAGCTTTCAGAACTGTTAAGTTTTCTATTTATCCTCAGGCCAGGAAAAGGCACAGATCACTGCAGTGTAAAATTACCAGTGGTTTTGACAGTGACCTGGAAGAACTATGGAATGAAGAAATTTAGCCTGGAGAGCTGAGGTTCAAACACAGGCCCATCTTAATCAAGAAGTTCTGCTGAATTAGGCAGGTCACAAGAAGTTCTGCTAGTCCCGAACATCAGACTCATCAAACTTGTAGTTGGCTGTGGTTGACACATCTTAATGAATAGCTAGTCTCAGACACCAAGGACTGCATTTACTTGCTTATTTTCTTCTGTAGTTCTTACTGACTCATCCTTAATTTTGAAAAGTAGTTCTATGGGTTGTAACATTTGCTTTTTATTTCTTTTGTCAGAGCTCTCCAAATCAGCAAATACTCTTCTCAAGAGATGAACTGATATAATAACATTGGCCATATTTGCTGAAAATAAAAAGAAGGGGATTCATTTTTCTGACCCTGCCCTTGTCAAACTTTTAGAGGGGTGATGATATACTGGTTATGAGCTAAGACTGTAGCCTGGACTGAGCCCCCAGATTGACCTTTAGCACTCCCATTTCCTAGCTATGAGTCTATTCTGTAGTTTCTGTTCTTGGGTTTCATCATCTGAACAATAGAGATGACACTACTAACAACCAACCCTAAAACTGTTATGAATTAATAGGTGAAAACAATGAGAACATTGCCTGGTACATAGAAAGTGATAATAAATGTTAGTGATTATATTTAATTAAATGCAGTTCAGAGCTGTTGCAGATGTATTGTGAATATAGAATCCCCAAGTTCACCAAGGTAGTGCAGAAAAATATATGTAAAGAAGGAACTATGGAAATAAATGTAATAGGGTTCAAGATAGCTGTGTTTCAATGAGATCATTTTCATGATTCCTGGTTTATGGAAAGGATTTTGTTGCCCAGGTAATCTTGGTGGATTTAGTGTGCGAAATAGCATACTATCCCTCGATAATTAGAAATTGTATTCTATTGAGGTTGACTAGCTATAAAATATATGCAATGGGCTCATTGAACATGTGGACTTATAAGCTATATCCAAGACACCAGGTATTATTATTATTGCTTTTTTTTTATTGGAATGAGTCAGAATCTGCTTGATGACAGTAGGTTTTGAGCAGTTTCCCCAAATGTCTTCAGTTGAGAGTGGGGGATTTGAGAGTCTTTATATCTTGGTAAGAAATGTCATGTGGTATATTATTGATTGCTCCTAAGTCTAACAAAAACCAATGATCTCTGTTTTAGGTTACACTGTCTACAGATACAAAACCAGTGAAGTGCATCTATCGAGCAATCTACCTACCTATCTATCACCTATCTTTATCATCATCATCATCATCATCATCATCATCATCATCTCAAGGAAATGGCTCATATTGTTGTAGAGGTTGTAAAGTTCCAAGTTTAGAGGTCAGGCTGGTGGCTTCTCCTGACTGTTATAAGTATAGAGACTAAAGAGCCCAGATGAGGAGGACAGATGTCAGGCTGCTGATCACAGGCTGTGGAGGCTGAAGAATCTCAAGATTAGTAGATAAGATCATGATAAGCTGAAAGTAAGGTCAAGAGTAAGTAAACAAACTGTCAGAATATTCATGTTTACATTAGGTGCAGGCCACCCACCTAAGGAAATTCCCCTTTCAACTGACTCGTTGATAACATCAGATTGGGTCAAGGGAGTGGGAAGAATAATTATATTATTATCTCTTGAACTACATCATTATATAACTATGGAACTACACTATGACATCACTGTCCAACTACTGAGATTATGGCCCAACCAAATTGACACAAGATTTTAACCAAGGCAGTCACTTTGCCATAATATCTAAATTCAGGAATTTAAAAATTCACATAAAAATCAAACTTTGAATTTGATTTCACATTATATCTTCAGTTATCATGCAAGCTAGGTTATACTAAGAAGTTGACATTTGGAGCATGAGGATGGTGGTGCATATCCTCATCCATTCTCTCCCACTTACTGCTTTCCTCTAGGGAAATGGAGTTGTCAAGGGGATAGGGACGTCTTCCCTGATTGACACTATTGTAAAGTGATTTTGTGATCTCTGCATCGGGCAGATTGTCATATGGGAATTTCAAAGGTTTTGTTTGTTTTTTAAAGTGCTCTTCAGAGTCTTTTTCTCCATTCTTCAAATGCAAGTCACAAGTCAGGGCAGTCTAGTTCCTTCACTTTTCCCATCTCTCTCTCATCAGCCGCAACTCCAGGCTACACCCTGCAGCTTCTAATTCTGAGATCTCCTTAGTCTATCAAGCCACGCTCTTCACCATATCTTTTATAAAATGGTGTCGTTTCTGCATTAAGTAATTTACAAGCCTTCGTGGCAGTTCAATTCTCAAATATAAGCCATTATCTTGCTTCCAAAGGACAGCCTATGATCTTCGGATGTAATTTGGTACCACTCACCTTTTTGCTTAATTGTAAGCCATCCACATGCGAGTCTCCCAAGTTCCACTGATCACCACCATCCCTAGTTGAGAAGAGGGGAGTCACAGACTCCCAAAGTTTTTTTTTTTTTAAATACTTCTCACAAGTTTTACTCTTTGGATCATTTTATATCTTCAATGTGAGTGACAGATTTCAAGGATTATGCAACTGGCTTTTTTATGCTTCTCCTTTTGGAAATTCTGCATATGGTCTAGCACTTCCTTTGGAATGTAATATCAATTGTATCTTCGTGTCTCAGTCACAACTTCCAATTTAACATCCTGTTACTTTTAGAAACACATCCTTTGTGCCTTATCAAAGTACACTGCGTATAAACATTTATAACTCCCAAAGCCTCACTATTGAATCAGAAGAGTTAGTACTTAAAGAAGTTTGGTTAGCACTAACAGAAAATAGCAGAGCAAGAATCTCCCATTCAGGTCTGTATATGCTGAAGTGCGGACACATTTGCTCTCCAACAGGTTATTTATGCAAAATCTGTCTATTTGTGCAAAACTTTTCTTTAAAGTAAATTGACTGTATTCATCTATATGCATCTAAAATGCAGTGATATAATTTTTTATTTTTGGCAAACCTAAGAAAAATATAAAATATTTTGGGAACTTTCTTTACTCCTGACCCAGTATCTTTCCTCAACCTGACAAATGAGGATTGGGTAGCTTCCTCTTTTATAGCATTTAGAGGCTTTGAAAAATATTATAGAATTAGTGGCTTTGATGTTACTCCAAAAGACAATATGTTAATTTTATTGGTTTCCTCATTTGGTTATAAATAGTTGAATCCAACAATTTAGATTTAGTCTGTCGGATAAGAAAAAGTTAGGTTCACATGATTTGCGAACTTTCTGATATTAATGTGAGTTTGGACATGGAAACATGGCTTATATTTCTTAATTTCTAATGTAGAAGCTATAAAGATTATCTATTTTTCTTATTAAAACCACTTTATTAGGAGCTCTTACAGATATTGTAACAATCTATAGTTCCATTAGAGCAAGCACAGTTATGCAATTGCTGCCACCACCATTTTCAAAACATTTTCTTTCTTCTTGAACTCTTTGATATCAACTTCCCATTATCCCCTTACTCCCTACCACCTCATGAACCCTTAGTGTATTATATATTGTTAGTAGTAGGTTTGCTGTATCTCACACCATCCAATATATCCATTAACCTACAATTCTGCTGTTCATTTCTCTTCAGTGGGGTTATGTAGTCAGTATTGCTATAAACTCCCTCTTCACCCCCATGTCCTCCTTTTCTTATATTTCCAGAGAGTCATTATTCCCATTATTGTTTCTGAAGGGTTTATCTCTCTTGGATTTCATACATTGAGCTATCTTGATTATACAATTTAATATACTCAGGTGCATCTTATAGATGGGTTTTGGGTCTCCACTTTGTCTATACTCCTTCACATTAACTTAATTGCTTGTTTTTGAACTTCTGATACCTATTCCTGTTGACAACTCATGATCACATAGGCTGACAGGCTTCTTTCATGTGGGCTTTGTTGCTTCGCCACTGATGTCCACTTGTTTAACTTCAAGCCTTTAAGACCCCAGACACTATATCTTTTTTTTTTTTTGGGGGGGGGCGGGCGCATCACTGCTCTCTGGTGGTGGGAGTAGGAGGCTCAGCCCCACTGCTGGAATTGAACCTCCATCCCAGTGGGCTGCAGTCCTGCACACAACCACTGCGCCACCAGGGCTCAGCCCAGACACTATATCTTTTAATAGTTGAGCACCATCTGCATTTTTCACCACATTTGCTTGTGCACCTGCTTTGTCTTTAGTGATCATGTTGGGAAGGTGAGTATCACACATTACTACATTATTAGAACAAACCATTCTAGTATTGAGGTAATTTTTAAGTAAAGGCCCACAGTACATCTGATTCTTTATTGTAATTATATCTGTACACCAATATACCTATCTTTATGTATGTTCACATATATGCGTGTCTATATACCTATATATATAATTTTATCTCTCTTGTTCTTTCCTCTATTTTTTTCCTCCTGCCCCACTATCATGTTCACCCATCATTTGCCTCTTAGTAATTCCTCTCAGACACATTACAACCGATCAAACACAGCCGTGATCAAACACCACACCCTCCTCACCCTCAGTTTTAGATCCCTTGCTATCCCTCTGTCCCTGATGTTCATGGCTCACCACTTCCCTCTCCCACCTCCTCCTCTTCCATGCCTTCCCCACTTTACTGTTGCTCCCATTGCTGTCTCCTCTGGATTGTTTATTCTGCCTATCCTACATAGATAGACATATGTATATTTTCCCTTTTAAAATGCCATGACACTAATATTGAAATAATTGACAATTGAACGTGCACCCAATAATCTGAAATTTCAGAACAGTAAGAATAAAGAGAAATTCTTCAAGAGTCAATAGAGGTCGGGGTGGGGGCTGGAAATACAGGTTGCGTCCTGGGCAATGAGATTTAGAGTAGACTTTGGTTTCCCATCAGCAACACTGGGTGGTACCAGACAATACAATAATGGCTTCCAAGTTCTGAGGGGAAAATATTTTTAATTATGGTAAATATATATGTAGCAAAACATATGTCATTTCAAAAGTCTTCATATGTTCAGTGATAGTAAATATATTCCTTATGTTGCTCAAACATAACCATTAACCATCCCTGAAAATTTTCATCACTGTGGTAGATATATAATCATTTGTCAACTTGAGAATTAAGAGTGAACGGGTGGAGTCTACTCTGTCAATTGGGTCACAGCCAATGAGGGTTCTGTGTGAGCATAGCCTTCCCCTAAGGATTCTGAGAATTCTGGTATATTTCTCCTTGGCGGTGGGAGACCCTCGGCTCACACCCTGGAAGACACCAGCTAACAAGACATGTGGACTCACCCTGATGCATCCTTGGGAGCTGGAGAAGCCATGTAGATACCACTGCCAGCACTGAGATGTTTATAACACCACTGGATTCAAAGACTTTCTACCCACTGGTCTGTGATGGCCCTGCAGTTGGCATCCTTGCATGTGTTTCATGAGTCTGAAGAGGATTTTACAGACTGATACCAGACCTATGGGCTAATATCAAACTTCTGGACTTGATCTGGATTGGACTGGGATGGTTTCTCAATGTTCAATTGCTCTTATATATAGACCTGTTTCTTATACACATATTTATATCTATGAATTTGTTTCTCCAGTTTCCAGACCAACACAATTACCCTGAATAGAAGCTCAGTGTCCTCTAAACTTTGTGTCTTCCTCTCTTCCCCCCCTGCCCACTTCTGATAATTACTTCTGAACATTGATTTAAACTCATATTTCTAGCTACTTTATTTCATATAAGTGGGGTTGTACAGTATTTATCCCTTTGTGATGGAATTATTTCACTCAGCATAGGGATGTGATTTTGAACATAGAATTCTGTACCCCTCAAAACCACCAATCAAGTAGAGCGGGGGAAGAAATCAAACATGAAAGAATCAGTTTATCTCTCTGGAGTAGATAATTGAAGATGATCTCATATAAAATGGAAAATAACATAAAAGAAGACAAGGGGTGCAAGAAATAGTAGCTCTAACCTAGGAGGGTGGGGGAGTATGTCCCTGGATATACAGTTGGGACTAGGTAAGGAGAAAGCTGTTTAGATGGGATCAGACTGTAGAAGACACATCAGTGGATGTTTAGAGAGAAAAAGTAGTCCACAGTGGGAAAAAATCATAATCATATAAATTCTGTTTATAGGTTAATTGTCAATTCAATTCCTCAACCAAGTCACAAGAGACTTAATTACTACTACGGAAAAGTTTATCAATCTTGACAATGTAAATATATAAGCAGAATTGACAGATGGGTGAGTGGGAGAGAGGAAAAGACAAAGAAAATGATATTTTTATCTAACATTTGTAACTCAAATTCACTGCCACCCAGCCAATTATGGCTCATTGAAATCCTGTAGGACAGAGCAGAACTGGCCCTGTGGGTTTCTTGGACTGTAACTCTTTAGAAGAGCAGAGAGCCTCATCTCTCTCCCACGGAGCAGCTGATGCGTCTGAACTAGACAGCGACCACATAACCCACTGTGCCGCCAGAGCTCTCCTTTGACTAGCACATGGAGGCGCTGAACTAAGAAATAGGCACTTGAATATTTTTAATATCACAAACACAACCACCAACCCCACTGCTAACAGAAACCCAAATAAATGTTAGCAATTGGGAAGAGGGAGGTAAACGAGAGAGGAGGGTAGTGTAAGCAACATAACATCTTTCAGAGGTATTAAAACTCAAACTAGTTGACTTTTTGTCAATTCCAGCTCCTGAGAGTACAGAAACGCCTCCTGGCTCTCCAAGGCTGTGAGAATTAGGCAGCAGAGTGGCATCTTCCTCCCACCGAGTGGTCTGTGAGTTCAGATCCCCCATGTTTCGGTGAGCTGCAGAGTGGATTAACCCATGTGGCACTAGAGCTCTCACAGCTAATAATGTGTGGTTGTTTAACATTAGTAAGAAAAGAAAGAGAGGCATAACACTGTTAGAATTTTTTTAAGAAGCAAGCACTTGAATATTATAAAACAAAGAGATACACAAATATACATTATTAATTACTACCTAAGCGAGGGACTCAGTATGAGAGTGAAAGAGGTAAGAGAGTGTTTTTTTTATCACACATAAGCCCTTATTACATTATTTTATCATGTATATGTGATACTTTGACATCTATATGTATTTTTCATTTAAACAGCCTGTGGGACAGCAGTTTAGTCTATGCAAACATTTCAGGCTCTCTTGGTGAGGGTGGGAGGGTGGATTGTAACCAAGATGAACCGGGATGTTCCCAGGCCATGGTCGCCGAGAAGAGAGGCCTGAGAGTGAGGAGCATACTCGGACGACCTTCTCAGGCAGGTATCAGAATGGACAGCATTCTTCAGAATACGGAGCCACATATGAAGCATCTACTATAAGGGCCTAATACACATGAAAATAATCGCAGAAGCCCAAACTGACCAAATGTTCCATAGCAATTTTGCAAGAGAAGTGGCAGTTTGAAGGAAACCAGGGGTTTCTTCAGAAGATTCCCTGTTGTCATCGTTGTGATGAGCAGGAGATGGATGTCCCACCTGTTTATGAGCTGGTTAGTCCAGACAAATGCTGCTGAAGGCAGAGCCAAAATATATGAGAGCTAGCTGAGTTAATTTGCTGAACTGAAATTCCCTTAATGAAAAATGGAAGCTCCTTGATTTCCTTCATCCTATGAAGGATTTTTGGTTCTCACTCCATGTACCATTGTTTTTACCAATTGCTCTTGTAGTTGATATTACTATTGGAAGAAATTTCTTAGAATATTGGAGTCTCTCCCTCTCTTTTACACACTTTTTCCCAGGAGCATACTATTCAGGGCTTATGTAATAGTTTCACGATGTAGTGTGATGACAACGAGGAATCGTTGCCTTATGTTGACTTTAGAGGGGGCAGAGACATTGACTGAGACACGAGAGCATGACCCCAGAGCCACTGGGAAAGATTACAGCTCAGAAAAGACCATTTTGGTGGAAAATGGTTCCCCATTGTTCTTTTTTGCTGCTCCTAATGGGGTGAAATGAATTTCTAAGACTGATACCTTGAAATGAGTTGTGGCCTGATGACTCTTGTGGGCATGTTTATTTACTTTGTGAAAGTGGAAGCAACAATAAGAATGAAAGGAATTTAGGGGTTTTAATAGTGCAATTGTTCATGTCTTTGCAAAAATGTAATATTTATGGTTAGCTAGTACACGTGGAAGGAATCTGAGTGGCACACACAGTTTGCTGCAATTGACTGTGATTAACTTAAAGATTGGAAGTTTGAATGTGTGCAGAGGATTCATGCAAGAGGAACCTGGAGAACTACTTCTGTAAAGACAACCACTGACCAAGAAAGTTCTACGAAGCAATATTGTTCTGTAGCATGTGGTGATGCTGTGAATCAGGGCCGCCTAAACAGTATTATGTTGTATTGAGATGGGATATGTTCATATGGATCTAGATGATCTGAAGTTCTTGAAGTGGTCTGAGACCTTCTTGGGAAGAACATTTGATCCCTGTAAGCACATTCATGAGGGATCCCCTCTCCCCTTTCTAGGGTTGATTCCACTACAGTTGAAAATAGGATACGGGTGCATAGGTTTGGGTTTCTGGCAGGTCGGACCCCATGGGCCTCTCATAGTGTCTCATGCCAGAGTAAACTAACCCCGAACCATTGCCTGACTCTCCCCCGTGGGCTTCAGGCACTGAAGTGGGTTGCACAGTGAAAGATAAAAGAGATAAGAAAAAAAAAAGAAAATAGGATTCGGGGGCACAAAATTAGTAGAGATGGTGTCAGTGGATTTGAAGGTCACCTATCCAGATTAATGAAATAGGAACTTGGTTCTGTGGGCTGCTTATTTTGATAGGAAAGCAAACCAAACACCAAACCACTTGTTGTTGAGTAGACTCTGATTCAGGATCCCCTAGGTTTGTCAGGAGGACTGTTTTCCACAAAGCTTTCCATGAGGTACTTCTCAGTTCTTGAGTGTATTAGAACTTCCAACCTCTAACCGAGCAGGGGAGCACATGAATCATTTGTATCCACCAGGGACTCTGTGGTACCAAAATGAATGATATTGCTCCAGTCCATCAAGGGTCTGATTCTAGGAAAACTTCCCTCCAGTAGGTAGATGATGAAAATACCTTGTGTGGGACTTACCTAAGACTAAGGACCTCAAGAAGCAGGTCTCTATCTTGTTTGGCACTATCCCAGAGACACTTCCTCCATGCTTCTTCAAGGTTTTGGAAACCATTTCATTATGTGTCACCATTTCCCCCAATACAGCATAGTTTCCTTTCCTTCTGAGGGCCTGAATAAGAGAGAAGGAGCTGGGTTGAAGATGATACATTTGGGAATCACCTTTGAGTATTACTGGGGCCTACACTTTATGAGGGCTCTCCTTTTATCTCTCCCTCATTTTCTTTTATTATCTTTGCAGGTAGCTCATCTCTCGGAATCCTTCAGAACCCTACACTAGATTAGGCACCCAGCAAGATAGAATTTTTTAAGGTCCAGCGGCCGAGACCCAGCACCGTCAATGAGAAAACAGGACCTAGACGAGACCCATTTGTGCCGATGGCACTGGGTCTTACACTGTCTGTGCAGCCCTAAAAATAGCTCTCAATTAACATTGCATTTCAAGAATTGGAAAATTTCCCAGAAGTCCATTCTTCCTTTCCTTTTCTATTTCATTACATTTTGCAGTAATAATACACAAGCCTGCAGAAAACATGACGGGTAATGAAAAAATGTAATTAATATAAGCAGTGTAAAGCATGGTGTTTTTTTTCCTTCCTCTGTTGTCCTTGCAGAAAATTGCTGCTTTAAACAGAGCAGAATGTGCAAATGCATTAAACCACCCCCCCCCAACTTAATCTGCTGTGGTTTGTAAATATCTTATGCAAAATAGTTAAGTCAACTGTCAGTGCTTTTTTTTTTCTTTTTACATTGTCATGCACTCTTATAAAGTTTTTCTCTTTTTTCCTTCAGGAAACAAGTGATTTGGATAACTTATTTTTTTGGAGGGAGGAGAGGATGGTGGCAATGGTGAGGTTTTTTAACCTTAAACCGAAAAGCAGGAGGAGCGCCTCCTTGGTGGCTGGTGGCTCTGCCCACTGGTTCTAGCTGAATGGTCTTTGTTGTGATGCCACACCACCACACAGTCTTGGAACAGGACTTGGGAAAAGAAACTATCCTTGCTGTTATGACACATCAACATAGCTGTGGAATCTTAATTAATTTACTGTTCTGAGTTCTCATATCCATTGCAATGGCTAAACAGAACTGGAGACAGAATTCGTCATTAAAGGGCTTATTCAGAAAGTTCAGTTGTAATACCAGTGAGAAAGGCTCAGGATAGTGGTTTCTCAGGACCTGTTACAAAGTTCTTTCAGGTCTGCAAAGAAATGTCCACAGAGCATACCACTCCACGCTAAGTTTGAAAGCCAACCTCCCTTCCTAAATTAAGTGCCCACAGGCCCCGCTGGCCCCCCAGCCAACTTCAGTAAGCCTCAGCCCAAAGGCACTCAGCTTCACTTTCATGGATCAGCAAATGCATATACCTAAATGAAGTGCTCAGGGGCACCCACTCCGCAAGCCAGCGCTCAGCGTTACATGTTCCACAGGCTGGGAAGTCCATCGCAGTGTGTCATGCTCTGGAGCTTGGTTTTACTGTTGCTTCTCTGATGTTGTAGCTGTTTTCTGTATCCTTGAGGTTCACTGTACAGGGATCTTGGCATCAAAGGATATGCTCCAGCCATGGCTGTTGCTGATAATGAGATCCCCTCCCCTCACTTCACTGAGGAGTCTCGTGATACCCAGCTGTATGGCCTTGGGGGAAGGGCTGTACACAGGTGCACACAGGTCAGTCCTAGCAATGTCTCCCCCGACCTTCTTAACAGGCTGGTGCAGGGATAGGTCATTTCCTGGGTGTTAAAGACTTTGGCTAGAAGATCATATTAAATAATTCACTGCCCTGCAATATCTTCATCCCATTAATTGAGTTCAAGTGACAGAAAAGTCAAGAGGTTCTGGTACATGCTAACATTCGAAAGAGCATTTCAGTTTACTTTGTAAGTAAGTAAGTAAGTACCATCTAGAGGTGTCTGCCTAGGTGGTCACAAGAGCTGAAATTCAAAACGTAATTCTCAACACATCTTCCAAGGCCAGGTTGAAAAACACTTGTGGTTTGTTTTCATTTGATCTTTCATTCGTCCCCTTTTTCTACACTGCAGGTTGACACCTACATTATTGGTTACTGTTTATTTCTCTCTTGCTGTGGGGTTGGAAGGTTTCCCCACAGCCCCGTGTAGGTGAACTTGCAGATTTTGCTGAGGAGCTCCAAGCCTCATCCCCTCTGTGCCACCCTGATCCCTAGCGACGTCTTTCTCCTGTGACATTTTGGGCAGCCACTTGGAGTCCCAGATGTAGGAGATGAAATAATCCACGCTCGCAGAGTCACCGAGCGCCCATCTGGCAGGCAGGAACCTCGTGCGATGGCAGCACACAGGCGTGAGCGCACTTTGTTATGGCATTTCATAAACAAAGCTGCAGCCGGCTAGGGGAGAAGGACTTCGTGACGATGCCAACCATTTTCCACTTCTGCACCCCAAGTGCGCACACAGGGCCAGGGAGGAGAAAAAAAAAGGGGTCGCGGAGGGAAGCGAAAGATCCAGCCTCAAAAAAGTAACACTATTTCCCAGAGGGATTGAAAGGGAAATTTCCATTAACAGCTAACCCCCTCCCCACCGCCTCTGGGCCCACGTTATTGTTTTTATGCCCTCTGTTCTAGGACTCAAGGCGACAGTGTGAAATGTAACCGGTCAGCTCTTCGCTAACTCACGTCTTGTGCATCACCCTAAAAATAAGGAAAAGCAGCGGAGGGAGTGATTTCATAAATCATACAACTCCTGCTCTGTTTCTACTCTTGAAACCAAATTCACAGGAGACCCAGTAAATGGCCTCAACTCGTTTTCTTTA
Organism: Nesogale talazaci; assembly: GCA_004026705.1. Classification (NCBI taxonomy): domain Eukaryota; kingdom Metazoa; phylum Chordata; class Mammalia; order Afrosoricida; family Tenrecidae; genus Nesogale; species Nesogale talazaci. The sequence goes on along the minus strand of PVJH01000286.1, from coordinate 132,288 downwards.
CTTTCCTGTTAAGTGCTCGGGCCAAAGTAGGAGCCATGGAAGCCAAAAGGGGTCTTTGGCCAAGGAACACCTTGCACTGTGTGTGTGTGTGTGTGTGTGTGTGTGTGTGTGGTGTGTACATGCAGATGCAGGTGGGGTGACAGTTCCCACTTGCTACTGACATTCAACCCCAAGTTATAATTAAAGAGCAAGGCAGATGTGTAAACTAAGCCTGCTGGGGCAGGGTGTAATTGAGATAGCGGCTCCTTGTTTAATCTGTGGGTTTAACACTTTAATGCTATTCTCCTTGGAAAACACAGATTCCTACAAGGCATCGGCTGGGTTACAAAAGTGAGCTCCTTAATGAAGCCAGCCTTCAGACCATGGTGAAGAAGTCCAGTCTGCAGAGAGAGGGCTTAACTTAAAGAATGGTTAAGCAATGTGCTGATTTGTATTATCCCAGCATTAAAACGAGGGGGAAAAAATCACCTTAGACATTTCACTTGATGTTGTTCCGAACTGTAATAAAACAAAAATCAGGTTGCATTACCCTTCCCAAATATCACATACAGCTCTCTCAGCACTTCTAACCTTCATAGGAGACATTTTCAAAGCAGTTAGATTTCTTTCCCAGCCCCAGAGGGGAGAATGATCATTGTAATACAGGCTGCCCCTGCTGACCAAGGGGCACACAGGAGAAAGGAGGTGGCTGGGAGGGGTCCCAGCAGACCTGAGGTTTTCCTGGACTCCTGGATGTTATGGAGGAAAAAAAAACCAAACAGATCTCCCCTGGGGGAAATCACACCCAGGCTCTTCTCCCGTCTTTCCAGAGAGGGTGATCTTCTTGTTTGTGACTCCAGAGCTTCAAGTGACTCACACAATGTGATGTTTGTAAATATGATCAACCATTATAACATTACAGCTTTTCATTTGGAAATCCACTTAGGCAAGAAATGATTACTGACCCATGATATGTAAATAACAGAAAAGCAGAAATTAGTATTTGGGTCAACTCATGTAATTTTCAACCATGAAATGAAAATTTCAGTGTTCACATTCCAATTCATACATGAAAGCATTACTGTGCTATTAGTTGACTTTGTGCTAATTTACTATTGTCCTGGTAAATGTTATCAGCGCCATCAAGAAGTTATATCTCCATTTTCAAAGTATGAATGTTGCCGTAGAAAGAAGGGAGTCTTCCTCTGAACCAGTTGGCTTCCCGAGGGAACAGTATATTACTCGAGGGAACAAGAAATGATTCTGAAGCAGAGATTAGGGATTCCTTTATGAAATATTTCATGAACAGGACTGGTATATTGCATCTTGTTATTTTGAATTTATATGAAACACACAGCGTGTCGGACCAAGGTGTACCAAGGTGGCAGGTTTCAAGGCCCAAGTGAAGACACGAAAGAAGCCAAAGATGCATCGTTGTCTTTAAGGTTGTTGTTATTAAATGCCGTTGAGTTGACAGCACCTCATGCTCTGTCCATATGCAATAGGACAGCACCTTGTCTGCTCCTGCGCCCTGCTCACAGTTGTTATGCTGGAGCCCCTTACTGCAGTCACTGTGCTATCCATCTCCCTCAGGACCCTTCTCTTCGACAATGACCAGCTTTTCAAACAGGATGTGTCCTTTTCCAGGCACTGTTCTCTCCTGATAGCATGTGCAAAGTATGCGAGACGGAGTCTCACCACCCTCACTTCTAAAAAGCCTTTTTGGATAGACTTCTTCCCAGACACATTTGTTTGTCTTTCTTTCAGTCCAGGGTATTTTAGTGTTCTTGAACAATGTCATAAATCAAGGGCCTCGATCGTTTGCCACTGTTCTTTCTTTGTTGTTCATTTGTCGCATGCATATGAGGCAATGGAAAAATACCATGGGTTGGTTAGGTGCACTTTATTCTCAACGTGATATCCTTGTTCTTCAACCTTTTAAAGAGGTCTTTTTTGGGGGGCATCACTGCTCTGGTGGGAGTAGGAGGCCCAGCCTTGCTTCTGGAGAGCTGCTGTTGGATTTGAACCTCCAACCCTCTGGGCCGCAGTCCCACACACAACCACTGTACTACCAGGGCTCAGTCCTTAAAGAGGTCTTATACAGAAGACTTTGCAGCTTTACTGAAGCTTCCATGTAGTGTTGCATGTCCAAGTAAAATGAGATTCTGAGGCCTGTGGTCATTGGTTTTTTTCAATAAGTAGCTCAAGTCATTTGGTCTTTCAGTAAGCAAAGTTGCGTCATCTGCATACTGAAGATTATGGCTAAGTCTTCCTCCAATCCTGATGCCATTTCTGCTTCATCTAGTCCAGTGTCTCTGATTATTTGCCCAGTATATGGATGAAATAGATCATGTAAAAGGGGACAATTCTGATGCATACCTTTCCTGATTTTAATCATGTAGTATTCGCCTTGCTCTGCTCAAATAATTATCTTACTTCATATAGAGGCTCCAAATCAGCACAATGAAGTGCTTTGGAATTCTTATTCTTTAAGCAATTAATTGCAGTTTCCTATAATCAACACCACCCAAAGCTTCCTATAGTTAATAAAACACAGAGAAACATCTTTCTAATATTCTCTGTGTTGGCCAAGATCCAACTGACATCGGCAATAATTTCTTTTGTGCCATTACTTCTGAATCTGGTCTGAATTTTTGGTAGTTCCCTGTCGATGTACTGCTACAACCATTTAAATTTATTTTATAAGTTTTATTATATTTGATATATAGTTCACATACCATACAATTCAATGGTTTAAACATATTAAAGAGTTGTGCAATCATAACCACAATTTCAGAATATTTTCTTCATTCTTGAACTCGTTATTATTAACTCCTTATTACTACTTCCAAACCCCTTGCCAAAACTCTAAGAAATTACCAATCCAGTTACAGTCTCCATAGATTTGCCTACTCTGGATTCAATGAAAAGAAAAGCATACAAGAGAAGATCCTGCAATAGCCATAACACAATAAAACACATAAAAATCTCAATCCAAAAGAAAGCAGAAGATAATAAAAACTCAAACAAATTTAAAATGAGTCAAAAGGGAGGACAAATGGCAAGGTGCTAAATTTTAACTTAACTACATCTGCCTTACTGTACTCCATTCCATGAAGTGTACTTCATCCCATAGCAAGGCTAGTCCCATGGGCAGGGGTGATTCTCCTAAGGCTGAATTTGTAGGCAGACTCTACACATGGATTGAGGGCCTTCACTGATGTCTGTAACATCCTCTATAACCATTTAAAAGGCTTTTCAGCAAGTGTTTACTTGCACGCAACATTAATGGCACTGTTTGATAATTTCTGCATTCTGTTGGGCTGCCTTTCTTTGGAATCGACACAACTATGTACTGTCAGTTCTTGATCAGATGCTACTTATTTAAATGGCTGACTGTCAGCCAACTCTTTTTGTACACACAGTAACTTGTGACTTTCTTCTATCTTCTTTTGATGCTTCCTGTCCATGGTGTTGTTTGGTGTTATCATAGCAACCCTGTCTACAACAAAACAAAGCGCTGCTCTGCCTGTAGCATCCTTAAAATTATTCTTGTGGTTAATTGCAGCTACTCTGCTGATTAATATCATTGAGGACCTTCATCTTTTTGCTGCTTCTCCACTTTACCAAGCACCCGGGTCTCCAGGGACTGATTTCTCCTGAGAAGATGTCCAAAGTCCACGAGACACGATCTTGGCCGTCCTTACCTCTGAGGAGCATCCCGGTTGTATTTCTTCCAAGAAATTGCTGCTTGTTCTTTTGGTTGTCTGTGGCACTTCCCGCATTCTTTTCAGGTACCACAGTTCATATGCATCAATTTTTCTTCAGTCCTTATTGAACACAGGAGTAGAAAACCTAGTCTTTCTTCTTTATTCATTACAGGAATTTAAAGCCCAGTCTTTCTCCCAGGTAGAGGAGCAGCTTGTGGTTTAAACTACTGACTTTGTGGTTTCCAACCCAATGCATAACCACCAGGCTATTGCCATGACAGGTCCTGGTGTATATAGGGTATGTATATAGAGTTGCATAGCATTATGTGATCTATGAATTTCATTTCAGAATATCAAAGAAGGTTCATGAAATTTATTTTACTAAAAGAAGATCTTGCATATGTTAGACAGGGTTCTCTAGAGAAACAAAACCAGGACACTAATACTTATATATATATATATATATATATATATTTAGACAGATAGCATAAGAAATAAACAGTAAATTAATCTATAAAGCAGTACAAATGCTTTTATAGTTTCAAGCACTGGATAGCTATTCAGTATACACAAAGAAGTTTAAACCACAGACTCTCTTCCAAATCTTAACTCTCAGACTTTTGCCTATCTTGGGCTGGTGGCTTACAAGAGGCTAGGGTAGGTCAGGATAGAATGGGTACAATGCATGGATTCCTGGGGTTCAAAGTTCTGAAAAAGGAGAACAGGTACGGCCCAAGAAGAGGTGATGGGTATATAGGCTAGAAAAGAAAACTTTGATGGAGTGGTGGGAGGAGGCTTGTTCTTCTTTTTTTTTTTTGGGGGGGGGGCAATCACTGCTCTCCGGTGGTGGGAGTAGGAAGCCAGCCCCACTGCTGGAATTGAACCTCCATCCCAGTGGGCCGCAGTCCCGTGCACAATCACTACGCCACCGGGGCTCAGCCCATGGGAGGAGGCTTGTTCTATGCCGTCATTTGCAAGCTACACTACCTATGGAACACCTAATCTTGGACTGTGTCACTGTAAGTGGAGCATCGAGGGCAATTGGGAGCAGATGATATGGCCTCAGGCTCCAGATTACGGATGATCGGTGAATTTCAAAATTCCATGGAGTGGTGAGCAAGAGCCAGGTCAGCCCTCCAGTGATCGTAGCTGAGGACCTGAAATCTTTCACTTGAAATGTTAATAAAGGAGGAGCATATGGCTCAAGGGCTAACCTTGTTTACTACCCTCAAGTCAATTCCAATTCCAATTCATCGACACCCTTGATGGGAGTTGAACTCCCCCTGTGGGTTTTGGAGGCTGTAAATCTTCTGGGAGTAAAAAGCATCATCTTTCTGCCATAGAACAAATGGGGACTCAAGTTCCCACCTGTGATTAGCAACCCAACATGTAACCCACCACCCCACCAGGACTCATGTATTAGGCCAGTGCCTGATGTCCCGGGAACACCAACAGTAAGGGAGTCTGGCTGTTTAGTCACATACTGTGCTTCGATTTAACAGCGCCTGTTATAAGTACAGGTGAAGCTGCGTGGCTTTGAGGAGGAAACTGTGTGCAAAGGCAGGAAGATGCTGGACTTGAAACTCAGGCAGTATGTACATGGAAGAACAAGCATAAACATGCATGACAGATAAATTAAATGATAAATTATTAATAAAGACTGAGAGGTAATAGTTCCAGATTAACCCCCCAAACCTATGTGATTCACTGCTTCATTTGGGTTAAGGAGAGAATTAGATTCTGAAACATAAGAGAGACTTTTGAAACGGTGGTTTCTCTGAACACATCACAGAAGAGAAAGGTGCAGAGCTGATCTTTGAAGAGTGGGTCCATGCCTAGTTTAATTCATTCATTTATTTACCTATGTTCAGAGATACCTTAGTTTTCTCAGAATACAGAGACAAAAAAAAGCTCTATCTCTATGGAGATAGAAATTATGATACTCTGGGATACAGGGCAACAACCAGCCTAGAACTTGAGCTATGGTTCTCAACCTTGCTAATGCTGCGACCCTTTAATACAGTTCCTCATGTTATGGTGACCCCCCCACCCCCAACCATAAGATTGCTTTTATTGCTACTTCATCACTGTAATTTTGCTACTTTTGTGGATCAAGTGACCCTGGTAAAAGGGTCGTTCCACTCTCAAAGGGGTCACAACACAGGTTGAGAACTGCTGAACTAGAGTAAATTCTTTAAGCCAGTCAGGGATGAGCAAAAATCTGCCTTTGAAGAGATGTTCTTCTTGCTAGGTGTCTTTGGCTGGTGCAAACAATCAATACACTCAAGGATAAATGAAAAGTCTAAAATTTTACATCCACTCAGCAACTCCTTGGAAGAAAGACTTGGTATTCTATTGAATATTCCACATCTATTCTGATAGACACGAGGTCATCAGGAGTAAGAGATAACTCAGTGCCGGCTCATTATTAGTGAGCTTTTGGTAACCTTGGGCTATGATTAATACCAGCATTAATTGTTTAAGTGATCTCTCCAAATAAAGGCTTACCCTCAAGGCAATTTAATAAATATTTACTGCTATGATCTACAATGATTAAAGACTACAGCTCTCAATATAGATTATACCTAACAAAGAAAGCAAAAATTCTCACAACTTGACTAATAAGTAACACCAGGATGAATGAAGAAAAGGTTGATGTTGTAAAGGATTTTATTGTACTTGAATCTACAATCAAAATCCATGGAAGCAATTGTCAAGAAATCTAAGGATGTATAACATTGGGTAAATCAGCTGCCAAAGCCATTTGAAGTGTTGAAAAATGAAGATGAGGACCAACTTGTGCCTGTTCCCAAGTGATGGTATCTTCAGTTGTATCACATACATACAAAAATAGGATAAGAAATAAGAAAGGCCAAGGGAAAATCAATGCATTTTATTTATGGCACTGGCAAAGAATACCATGGACTGCCAGAAAAATAAACAAACATTTATTAGAAGACATGCAAAGTCAATTCTATGTGCTTTAAACATATTGTCAGGAGGGGACAAATTCCCAGAAGTGGAGATTATACTTAGTAAAGGTAACTGTCAGCAATAAATAAATACATAAATAAAAGAGTTGGATCAACACAATGACTGCGATGATGGACTGAAATGTGGCAATACTTCAGAAGTTGGACTAGGGTTTGGTGGCATTTTCCTTTGCTGGAGAGGGGGTCACCATAAGTCAGGACTGATAGAAAGAGCCCAACAACAGCAACCACCACACACACCACCACCAATAAAGATAGGGTCAATCAAAAAGTATTGCTACCAGGGCAATATGTCATCCGTGTATAGGTTTTTACTAGGAGCTCTGGTGGAGTCGTGGTTACATGTTGGGCTGTGAACGACCAGGTCAGCAGTTCAAAACCACCAGCTGATACTCAGGAAAAATACAAGCTTTCTACTCCCATCAATGGTTACCGTCTCAAAATCTCCGAGAAGCATTTCTTTCTGGCTTTCTGAGGTAGTATTAGTTTGGTGGCAGTGAGAGTTTTATTTTTTTAAAACTAAGTTTATACTACACAAAATGTGTTTAAATATACCTGTACTATCAGTGGATGACTCTAGACAGGTTTTCTTGGTAATATGGAAGGGTCTTTAAAAGTTAGTGGAAAATGGAATGAAAAGATAATAAAATTTTTACTTCTTGAAGCCTCCGTATGGTTATCTTCATCTTATTAAGGTGTTATCCAAAAACAAAACAAAACAAAACATTTTGAGCCTTAGGGAAAAAAAGCAACTTTAAGTCAGGACTGATCTCAAATTTTAAACAAAACTTAGTGGACAGCGCCCCAGATTTATAAGTCTTGTAACAAGTTTACAGGAATATTGCTTCACATAGAGCAGTAGTTTTAAGATACAGGTAAGGTCTTAGGGAAAGTTGGCAAGACCTTAAAGATGAGCTAAGAGAGGGAAGGCCATATATCTTGACAACTGAAGGGACTGCCATTGAAGTCCAGGAACTGGTGGAAGATCTCACGTGGGATCTCACAGGGTTCTACATTCCCAATTTGAAGCAAACATATTGACTCAGCAACTTTGGATCCAACATTGTCAAAAACAGGGCATAAAAATAAGTTAGCTCAGAATGTGGGTCTTACTACCAGTTTTTAAAGCAAAACTGAATCAAATCAAAGTGATTTTAAGGAACAAATTTTAATTATTGGATACACTAATAACATAGCCAAGAGAAGACTCAATTAAAACAGTGGATTTTGAGGGAATCTGTTGGGTCAGTTAAATTCAAAGCCAAGGGGTTGGCCCAGAGGATTATGGAGACTGTTTTATTTATTTATTTTTAATTCCAAAGGGGTAATCTTGCTTGATATTTTCACATGTACCTTGTGTACCTCTCAAATGTACCAAGGTACATTTTCACATGTACCTTGCTTGAAGGTACACAGAATAATAACGGGGGCTTGTTTAGAGTAGCTAAGAAATATGGAAGAAATGATGAAATCGATGAACTAAACAGAAATTTTCAAAGGGCAGCTTGAGAAGACGCAAAGTGTTAAAATAAAACATACAAAACCACGAAGTTAGAAAACCCAAAAAGGACTCATTCAGCATTTCTTCAACTGAAAGAACTGAAGGAACAAAAAATCAAGCCTTGAGTTGCAATGTTGAAAGATTCTATAGGCAAGATATTCACTGCTGGGAGAAGTATCAAAAGAAGGAGGGAGGAATACCGATGTATTAAAAAAAATGAGTTAAATCCAACCATTTCAGGAATTAGCATATGATCAAGAGCCAATCAAGAGCTTGGAAGACGTCTAGGCTGCATTGAAGATGTCAGTCAAAACAAGGCTCCAGGATTGATAGGATACAAATTGAAATGTGCCAAGAAGCTGATGAAACTCTGGACACACTAACTCGTATATGCCAAGAAAATTGGAAGACAGTTTTCTGATCAGGTGACTGGAAGAGATTCATACTTATATCCATTCCAAAGAAAATAAGAAACTTCCAAAAGAATTTGATAATTGTAGAACAGTATCATTGATAAAATATGCAAGCAAGCTTTTGCTGAATATCATCCAACAATGGTTGCAAAAGTACATTGATAGCTATCAGAGGTTCAGGCCAGATTCAGGAGAGGATATGGAACAAGGTATATCATAGGGTCTTGACTGAAAGCAGAGATGTTTCCAAAAGGATGCTTCCTCAAGTTTTATTGACTGTGTAAAGCATTTGACTGTAATAGCTGTGGGTAACATTGAGAAAAATGGGAATTCCACAACATTAGATTGTGTTCATTCAGAACCAGATCAAGAGGCATTGTTTGAACAGGACAAGGGAATACTACATGGCTTAAAATCAAGAAAATCAATAAAATGTGGGTCAGGATTATGACCTGCCACCATACTTATTCACTCTGTTTGTTGAGCATCTCATCAGAGAAGTTGGACTATCTGAAGAAGGCATAGGGCATCAGGATCAGATGAAGGCTTATTAATTACCTTCAAGTCCTATGCTGACATGCCTTTGCTTCCTGAAAGTGAGGAGGACTTGAAGACTTGCTGATGGAGATGAAGGATTGTTGCCTGAATTACAACTGAATGTAAAAAAAAACCCAAATTTTTACAATTGAACCAATAGACAACAATATGAAAAATGGAGAAAAATTTTAAATTGTCCTGAATTTTTTTTTTGTTTGGATCCACAATGCTTATGGAAGCAGAAATCAAGATATCAAAAGACACATTGCATGGGGTAGATCTGCTGCACAAGATCTCTTTCAAGTGTTGAAAAGCAACAATGTCACTTGGAAGACTAAGGTGTGCCTGATCCAAGTCACGATATTTTCAATTTCCTCATATACCTGTGAGAATTTGACAAGGAATATTGAAAAGCAAAGAAGGATCGATACATTTGAATTTTGGTACTGGTGAAGAATATTGAAAACACTGTGCAATGTCAAACAACAACAACTAAAACCCCACAAAACAGAACAAGCAAATCCCTTTAAAAAGATGTACAACCAGAATGCTCCTTAAAAGTAAAGATGATGAGACGGTCTCATATTCTTCGGACATGTTACTAGGAGAGATTAGTCCCTGGCAAAGGACAGCATGCTTGGTCAAGTCAAGAGGCAGCCAAAAAGCTTGGATTGACACAGTGGCTACTATGATGGGCTCAATCATAACAATTGTGAGGATGGTTCAGAACTGGACTCAGCACATGGTTCAGCACATTGGGTCACTATGAGTCAAAACTGACTTGATGATATTTAAGAGAAACAATAGCATGTAGAACTTGCTGAAGGACAAAATGCCCATTAGAGGTAGGAGAGTAGGTCGGTGGCCCAGGAAGATGGGTCCACACATTGTAGAATCTCTGCTCTCTCCACTTTGTTATGAAGGGAAATCTGGGCTGTAACCCTTCGTTTTATGAGGTCACCTCCCTTATCCCATATGTGTAGCTATGAATCTGACCCAATGTGTCCTCATTTTAGTATTCTGTCACTTATAAGCTAAGGCAGCCAACAAGCACTTATTCATTAGTGCTTTACACTGTGATGATTGCTGAGATGGCACTTCCGGTATAATATACGCAATTTTCTGAAGCTTATAATAATAGCAATTTTCTGAAGCTTATAACTCTGAAGCATTTGTCTGATGGGTTAGGATTTCATTAATGTTCCTTTTGCCACAGGTCTATATTGAGGAAAACACTGTTGTTAACATTCAATTGGACAGTTTTGCGTCACAAGCACCTACTTTAAGATTTTAGGGAATGTTGTTGCTGTTAGGTGCTGTGAAGTTGATTTTCACTCATAGCAACCATATGTACAATGGACTGAAACACAGCCTGGTCTTCACCCTTTTAGAACTGTTCCCATATGGAAGACCACTAGTGTAACCATGGTGACAATTCACATAGGTGATGATCTTTTTCGTTTTTTTTTTTAGCTCACTTGAAAATTTTTATTTGTGAGTTTTCTTTATCAAAAGAGAAACAGTTTTCTTTTTCTAGTTATTTATTGGTTTTTCACTTGGCCACAGAAATATGCCTCTTTAAAAATTTGACAATCTCCACCTTAAAAATAATAAAAAAATAATTTTGTTGGGCACTCAGCTCTTATAACATTCAATACATCATCTGTATCAAGCATATTTGCACACATGCTGCCACATTCATTTCAAAACATTTCCCACTTGAGTCCTTGGTATAAGCTCCTCTTTCTCCCTAACCCCTCTTTTTTCCCCAATGATTTTATTGGGGGAAGTTGATGGTCTTTTTCAATGCAGATTTTCCCCTAAACTACGCTGTTTGAATTCTTGACTGATGCATCCATAATGTTCATTGTGGATCTAAGTAAAATTATATCATTGACAACTTCATTACTTTCTTCACTTACTGTAATGGTACTTATTGATCTAGTTATGGGACTTTTATTTAATTTATATTAAAGTGTAATCTACACTTAAGGATGTAGTTTTTGATCTGCATAAATAAGTGCTTCGAGTTCTTTCCATTTTCAGCAAGCAAGGTATATCATCTGCATATCAAAAGTTGTTAATGAGTGTTTTCCAGTTTTTATGACAAATTATTTTTCATATACTCCACCTTCTCAGATTATTTTTTGAACAGGTTAAATAAGTGTGGTGGAAGAGTACAACCCTGCCACATACCTTTCCTGATTTTAGCCTATGCATTATTCCTTTGGTGTATGTATAGGTTCCCCATGAGAAAATATTAAATATTTTGGAATTTCCATTTTATGTTATCCATAATATCCATAATTTGCTATCATCCACATAGCCAAATGCTTTTACATAATCAATAAAATGGAAGGAAACAACTCTATCTGCTCTGAGCCAAGATCCATATAATATCAGCAATAGTATCCTCTACTCCATAGCCTGTTCTGAAGCCAGCTTAAGTATATTATCTGGCATTTCCCTCTTGATGTCCAGTGCAAATATTTTAAAATTTTCTTCAGCAAAATTTTGTCTTATGGTGTTGTGCTATCTTAATTAATGTTCTCTATGTTACCTCCTGTTTATGTCTTCTGAAAGTTCTCTCTTTTATTCCATTGCATGGCAGAATTTCAAAAGATTGACCATTTATTCATAGAAAATGCCTTTTCTCATCAACACAAAATGGGACTATGCATGTGGACTTCTCCAGATGGAGCACACAGAAATCAAACAGACTTCATGTATGGAAAGAGATGACGAAGAAGCTCAATGTGAGCAACTAACACCATCAATTATTCCAATGTAAGTGACATTGACGCTGAAGTAAATGAAAACAAGCTCACCAGAGTTGTGCTAGTCCAGGTTGACTAGAGAAACAAAATCATACACACTCATATATGTTTAAGAAAGTGTTTTCTGTAAAGAGTAAGTGTATATTAAGAAAACATGCCCGCCCAGTACAGATCAAGGCCCTATAATATCAGTGCTAAGTCCAATATTAGCTCACATGCCCAATACCAACCTATAAATTCCTCTTCAGACCCAGTCAACACATGCGATGATGCCAAATGCAGGAAGATTACAGGCCAGTGAGTGGAAAGTTTTGCGAATCCAGTGAGAATGGGAGCATCTTAGTGCTAGCATGGACCTCTGTGTGGCCCCTCCAGTTCCAAGGCTCTGGCTCCATCAGTGTAGCTCCATGTGGTTTGTCAACAAGAATGTCTCCCAGGGAGATTGTGTCTGGCCTCCAGTGAGCAATTTATCTCTGTCACACCTCAAAATGAGGCTAAAAGAGGAGAGCCTGATTGACAGGCTAAATTCCACCCCTTCCTCAAGTTGACAGGAGATTATGTAACTGCCACAAGGGCCAATATGTGACTTTGAGTCCGTCTCACTTGAGTTCTGCGAACATCTCGAGAACAGATATACTTCATCGAACACCTAGGGCAGAAGATTTGATGATTTGTGGAAGGATATCAAGAACATCATTCATGAAGAAAGCAAAAGGCTATTTAAAAGACTGGAAATAAACAAAAGCTGTAAATGGATGTCAGGGGCAAGTCGGAAACTTGCTCTTCCTCATAGAATAGCTAAAGTAAATGGAAGAAATGATGAGGTCAAAGATCTGAGTAGAAAGTTACAAATGGCAGTTCAGGAAGACAAAGTTAAATATTATAATGAAATGTGTAAAGATGTGGAGTTAGAAAATCAAAAAGGAAGAACATGCTCAGCATATGGTCAATGGAAAGAACTCAAGTAAAACTGAAGCCTTAAGTTTCAATATTAAAAGAATCTATAATAAAATATCACACAGTGCAAGGATCATAAAAAAGATGGCGAGAATACAAATCACCATACCAAAAAGGACTAGTCAACATTCCACTATTTCAGGAGGTAGCAAGAAACAATCATACTGAAACAGTTATATTGAAAGACGTTCAAGCAGCTCTCAATGACCCCAAAACAAGACTTCAGGAATCGACGGATTATCTATTGAAATGCTTCATCACACTGATGAAGAACTAGAACTTACTCATCTATGCCAGAAAATTTGGAAGACAGATATGTGAGTAAATGACCGGAAAAGATCCCTCCTGGTCTCCATTCTAAATAAAAATGACTCAACAGAATGCAAGATGATGAAATAATATGAATTATATCATATGCAAGTAAAATTTTGTTTACGATCATCCAGCAACAGTTGCAGCTATACATTAATAGGGAGCTATAAGAGATTCAGATTCAATTCAGAAGAGGACAAGGGATATCTTTCCTAATATCAGATGGGTCTTGACTCAAAGTGGAGAATATCAAAAAGATGTTTACTTGTGTTTTATCAACTATGTCAAGACATTTGACTGTGTGGATCATAACAAATTTTTGATCACCTTAAGAAGAATGAGAATTCCACTACACTTCATTGTGCTCATTTGGAAGAGGTCCATGGTTCATGGGACAGCTGTGTGAACGGAACAAGGGAATACATACTACATGGTTTAAAAGTAGGTGTATATGACAGAGTGGTAGCCTCTCACCACACTCTTCAATCAGTGGGCTGAGCAATTCATTAGAAAAGCTGGCTTATATAAAAAAGAAGGACATCAGGATTTGGAGGAAGACATTAACAACCTACCATGTGTATATGACAGAATCTTGCTTGCTAGAAGTGAGAACTTGAAGCAGTTGCTTATGAAGATCAAGGCTTGTAACCTTCAGTGTGGATTACAGCTCAATGCCAGAGACCAAAATTCTCAACTTGACCAATTAGTAACATAATAAATGGATAAACGATTGAAATTGGAATTTTATCTTGTTCATATCTACAATCCAATGCTCATGGAAGTTACAGTTAAGAGATCAAAAAGGTGATTTGCATGAAGTAAATCTGCTGCACAAGACCTCGTTAGTGTATTAAAAAGCAAGAATGTTGAGGCTGAGCCCCAGTGGCATAGTGGTTGAGTGTGGGACTGCGGCCTACTGGCTTAGCAGTTCAAATCCAGCAGCAGCAAGGCTGGGTAGCTCCCATGACCAGCAGAGGGCAGTGATGTGTACCTCCCTCCAAAAAAAAAAATGAAAAGCAAGAATGTTGAGGACTAAGGTGTACCCAACTCGTGGTATTTTCAAATGCCTCATATGCATTGAAAATTGGGCATTGAGTAGGGAAGACTGAAGAATAATTGATACATTTGAGCTGTAGTGCTAGCAAAGAACATTGAAAGTACCATGGACTGCTAAAATGATCACTCAGTCTTGGAAGACCACCCAGAATGGTCCTCTGAGATAAGATGGCAAGGCTTCTTCTTGCCTTTTAGGCATGTTGCCAGGAGAGGCCAGTCCCTGGAAAAGGACACCCTTCTTGGTAGAGGGGCAGAGGAAAAAGAGGAAATCTTTCAACGCTTTGCATTGCCACAAAGACTGAAACAAGGGGCTCAGGTACATCTCACTTGGTACTCATCAGTCCCTGAAATTTTAATCTCTACCAATAATTTTAGTGTAGCTTGGACTTGTTGAACCTATGTTACCTCCTAAAATTGCTGACCAGCAAGCAGTTATATTTGGTACCGTGGGTTGTGTAACCTTTCCATCTTCTTCTGGTGTTTGCTGTGTCATTCAATGTTTTTCCACAGAATACTTCAATATCATATCTAGAGGCTTGACTTTTTTCTTAAATTACTTCAGCTTTGAGAAATGCTGAGCATTCCTTTTTGTTTTCGAATTGAAGTTCTTATTACATTTGACTTTGTCTTCTCAACTCACCCTTTGAAATCTTATGTTCCCCTTTAGTCATTATTTCTTCTATTAATTTTATTTACTTCAAGAACAAGATTCTGAGTCTCTCTGCCTTCCATTTTCATTGTTTTCTCCTTTTAAATGACTTTCTGTTTCCTTCACATATAATGTCCTTCATCTCGTTCTACACCTCCTCTGGTTTTCATTCACTGATACTCAGTACAGCAACATTATTTTGCAAGATGGTCTCCAAACTCATGAGGTTGTATTTTGACTCTTGTGAGCTTTAAATTTTTTCTTGAGTTTTAACTTAAATTTGCACACCAGTAACTAATGGTCTGTTTTTGAACTGGCTTATGGTTTTGGTTAGTGATGACACTGAGCTTCTGTATCATGTTTTCCCACTGATGTAATAGGTTTTATTGATGTGCATTCCATCCTGGAAGGTCCACGTTGACAATTACCAATTCTGTTGTGTGGCAGTCATGTACTTATGTTAATTTTATGATTGAAATGTAGGGGTGGAGTTTGGCCTGTTAATCTGGAAATAGCCATTGAGTAGCCGATGAGGCCTCTGTGTGGGCATGGCTTTCACCTGAGACTCCTGGGAAATCTCACCATATTTCCCTCGTGAAGATGAGAAGCTATCTTCCCCAGTTGTTGGGAGTTAGTTTCAGAGGCGATGGGTCACAGAAAAGACAAGATGGCAGCGTCCAAGAAGCTGGAGGAGCCAGTGGAGAGACCACACGGCTTTGCACTGATGGAGCTGGACCTCTGAGGCTGGGGCAGCCACATGGAAGCCTCTTCCAGCGATGAATTGTTTCTGCCACCACAGGATGCTGTTGATGGACCTTGAACCCTGGTAGCGAGGAGACATGGGGAGAACCCTGTCAGTGCCGGGACTCTGTTACTTTGTGAGTCAGAAGGAGACTTTATGGACTGATTTCAGGCATATGGGTTAATATCGGACTTTGAGCTGGACTGGGCTGGGATGTTTTCTCAATTTCCTGTTCCTCTTGACTATAAACCCATTGCTTATATCCATATGCGTGTCCTTGAATTTGTTCCTCTCGTCTACCTGGACTAACTCATGTTGTTTAAATTTTTTTTTCAATGAATAAGTCATTGGCCTTACAACATTCTCACATGTGCCCTCCCACTTAATTTCTATTACAGAAGCCTTGCTGTTCAACTACTCATTCTTTTTCTTTTCTTTTTTCCAGTTTCCACATTCTTAAATACAAACACCTCACTGCTATCAGGTTGATTGTACTCATAGTGACTTCCTAGGACAGGGCAGAATGACTCCGCTTATTTTTGAGACGGTACCTCTTTACAGGAGTAGAAAGCTTTATTTTTCTCTCTTGGAGAGGCTGGTGACTTCTGACTGCTGACCTTGTGGTTAGCATTTCATCACCAGAAATTGTAATGCATCTTGATTGTACATCTGATAAATTATAGACTACAGAAATTGGCAAAAAAAACCAAACAAACCCATTCACTTTCTTCATTTTAGCATTAGTGGTTGGTGTATATTTTTGAATAACAATCCTATCCACCATCTTCACTGTAGATTAATAGTATGTTAGACAGGGTTCTCTATAGAAATAAACAGGACACATGATTTTTTTGGGGGGGCATCACTGCTTTCAGGACACATGATTTTACACACACACACAGATGGATATATACAACATAAAAAATAAGCAGCTAATTAGTCTATCGAGAAGTACAAATGGCTCAGTGCAACTCATTTCTGTGAGTCAGCTAATATACTGGCAGTCCTTCAAGTCAAGAGGGTCTCTGGGTGCAAGTCAAGGAATCAGACAGCTGAGTCCTTTGTAGGGCAATTCAGGCAATCCAGTCACAGGAAGCAAACAGCAAGACAGGTTACCAACACTCAGCTGAATAACAGGGTCCAACAGTCCCGAGCTCAAGAGATGTATACTCCAAAGCAGGACTTGAAGGAAACTCAGACTACAGCCACACAGTCCACCGGTTGGGTGTCCCAAATTGCAAATTGAGGCAGAGAACCAGGTAAGGCAGCCACAAACTTGTCAGATCACTAAAGAGCAAGAGATCAGAAAGGTGAGGCTTATGAAGCCATTTGTCTCTTTGCCCTTCAATTAATTCCATGTGTATTCATTGGCCAGGTTGGCCCAATAAGCCTATTTATCACAAATAGATATCCTATCACTGGCAGCATTGTACAGTATTTCAGGAAAGCTCTTTCAATGGTCTTTTTGATCATGAATGTGACATCATTTCTTTTCTTCTATGATTTTTAAATTAAATACTTTTATTAGGGGCTCTTACATTTATTATCACAGTCCATACATTCATTCATTGTGTCAAACACATTTGAACATATGTTGCCATCATAATGTTCAAACTATTTTCTTTCTAATTGAGCCGTGATATCAGCTCCTCATTTTTCCCTCTCCCTCCTTTGCCCTGCCTCCCTCATGAACCCTTGATAAGCTATAGATTATTATCATATCTTACATCACTCTCTGTTACCCTTCAAATACTTTTGTGTTGTCTGTCTCCCTGGGCGGGGGGGGGGGTTATATATTGTGGCAGGCATGTGCTTATGTTAATTTTATGATTGAGATGTAGGGGTGGAGTCTATTAATCTGGAGATAGCCATTGAGTAGCCAATGAGGCCTCTATATGGGCATGGCTTTATTATTTAACTTCCCAGACTTCTGGGAAATCTCACGATATTTCCATTGTGAAGATGAGAAGCTATCTATCCAGTTGTTGGGAGTTAGTCTGAGAGATGATGAATCATGGACAAGACAAGATGGCATCGTCTGAGAAGCTGGAGGAGCTGGCAAAGTCCACATGGCTTTATCCTGATGGAGCCAGACCTCTGGGGCAGCCACATGGAGACCTCTGCCAGTGATGTTGATGGACTCTGAGCCCTGGAAGTGAGGAGCCATGTGAAGACCCCTGCCAGTGCCAGGATTCTGTACCCACAGACCTGTGACTTCATGAGTCGGAAGGAGAATTTATAGGCAGATTTTGGGCATATGGATTAATATTGGACTTATGACTTTGAACTGGACTGGGCTCAATGTCCTGTCCTCTTGTATATAAACCTTTACTTTATATCTATATGTGTGTCTATGAAATTTGTTCCTCTAGTCTACCCGGACTAACACATATATTGATTCTTGTGATCAATTTTCCCATTCTCCCCTCCCCTTCCCCTTCCCCTAATCCTCTTGGTATCTTTATTCTCATTGTTGGCTCCAAGGGTGTTATCTAGCCTGGATTCCCTGTGTTGTAGGCGCTTATCTGTAGCAGTGTGCATGTTCTGGTCTAATTGATTTGTAAGGTAAAATTGAGGTCAAGCTAGTGAGGGAGAGGAAGCATTAAAGAATTAGAGGAAAGTTGTATGTTTCATGGGTGCTATATTGTACCTTGAATGGCTCATCTCTTCTTTGTGACCCTTATATAAGGGGATGTCCAATTGTCTACAGATGGGCTTTGAGTCTCCGCTCCATGCCCCCCCCCCCCCAATTTGCATTGGTATAATTTTGTTCTGTGTCTTAGATGCCTGATACCTTATCCCACCAACACCTCATGATCACACAGGCTGGTGTGTGCTTCTTTCATGTGGGCTTTGTTGCTTTTCTCAGCTAGATGTCTGCTTGCTTCTCTTCATAATTTCTTTTCAATTTGTCATTCTTAGCATAGTAGACCATATAATTATTTGATTTATAAGGACCAATACTAGTCCATTTCAATGCACTGATGCTTAGGGTATCAGAAAGTCTGTCTTTATATGTTCCGTTTCATTTCTGATCACTTCCAATTTCCTAGATTTATACTCTGTACATTCTATATTCTGATTATTAGTAGGTACTTGGATAATATTACAGAAAGCCATTTCTTCTCATCTTGATTTGTGCTACATCTCCAAATGGAGATGCCAAAAACTTTACTCCATCCACACCATTAAAGTTTACTCTATTGGGAGGAAGCAACTTCTCTCCAGTCATATTTTGAATACTGTCCACCCAGAGTTCATTGCTAGGCACTAAACCAGACAAGGTTCTGCTGCTATCCCTGACCAGTTTACTTCTGAAGACAGTCACAAGCCCTTTCCTTAGTGTCTTAGTCTAGAACACCCACTGAAACCTATCTAACTTGGGTGGCCCTGCTAATGTTTGATACACTGGTGGCATAGCCTCCAGCATCACAACAACACATAAGCACCCAGTATGACAAATCAAAATATGAGTGGTGGTTGAAGGATAATTTAACAGAAAATAGAAGTTTTGGAAGAAGTGCTCATTGGAATTCTTGCTTCCCTTTGGGATACTCATTCTCATTTTATTTGCTGCATTCAGTTAAGCCATTGAAACCTCTCTAGACTCTATTAATTTTATTATTTAACTTGCATGAATTCAAGGTTCAGAATTAAATGGCCTTTCTTCAGCTGTGCCCCTGGTTGTGTCACACATATACAAGGGACATTTATTACAGTACCTTTTGCTTTTGAAAGTCTATAAACTTAAGCATTAGTGTGACCTTAGGGAGTTTAAAATTTCCAATTTTTTTGTGATTGAGGCTATGGCAGAAAATAGGTTTTTATTTGTTTGGCCCTTAAAAGTAATACTGAATATTATGTAAATGGTTTTACCTTATAAATATATTTTTCCAAAGAGTTTCATTATTGCCTAAGCTAATTTTTCAAAATCAATTTCTATGTTTAAAAAGGAAATGAAATCCATGTTTTCAACATGTCATTAGAAAACCCAGTGATTACATATTTTAACAATATATTAAAAGTCATGCCGAAAATAATCCATTTTTTAAAACCCATAACTCAACAGACTGGGAATAAAAAGACTAGCCATTCACATAAATTAGCCAATTCACATTTATCAGAGGAAATACTTCATAGCATTAACAACACTGTCATTTAAGAAAAATTAAATGTGGCCTAGAACTACATATTTATATTTACTTCATTCATTATTCATTCATATGTTTCCTCAATTTTTTAAAATTGTAAGTTTTGAGTTCAAAATTCAGTAGAGGAAGAAACAAATGATTCTCTCATTTTTGTGACCCTGTGGTTACAGCAATGAAGCCACAGGAACAAATCTAGCTTGAAATGTGTCCAAACCCACATCTCCCAGTGTGTACAAAAGGCAAAAAAAAAAAAAAAAAAGATGTGTAGCAGATATTAACATGAGTAATCTTGGAAATCTAAATATTAAACATATGTCAAAGATGATCACATCCACATCCACAAGTTTTATAGAGATGTCTTTCATCTTAGGAGCTCCCACCCATTTCAATGTGCATGGGATGGTTTTCTAGACTCCAAGGTCTCATCAGAGGTTGGCATATCTAACTACCACAACACAGATCCCACAAAAAAACAAAAACAAATCTATTTTAGTATTTCTTCCTTTTAAGATTTCTAATTTTGTCATTGAGATACGTGGCAAAACCTGCACTAATTCAACAACATCTGCAGCAAAACCTACACTAATTCAACAATGTCTAAACATAGCATTTATTGATATTATTTTCCTCGAGTTGTGCAGCCAACCTCACCTTGCTTTTCTGAAACTCACTGCTGCTCAAGGTTCCTCCCTAATCTTTTGAGTTGATGTTCTCAATTGGATACCAGATGTTAAAACTTAGCTGCCATGAGTCATAGCACCCCTGTAGAACAGAGCAGAATTGCCTTCCTTGATTTCTGAGGCTGTAAAATTTCACTTAAAGCTTCATTATTGTCTATGGAGCAGCTGGTGGGTTCAAACCGTTGATCTTGTGGTTAGTAGCCCAACAAATTCATAACCTCCTACGTTACCCAGGTTCCGTTGATCTCATAAAGCAGTAGTTCTCCAAATGGATAATACCCCAATGCTCAAATGATCCAATGGTGCTGCAAAGGTAGACACATTTTACCCTCCTCTATGGGCTAAAGGAGAAACATTTTTCATTGCCAAGGGAGTACTGAGAAACATTTTTTTTTCTGAAAATGAGGCTGTAGACCAAACAAGTTTGGGATTAATACTTCTTAAAAGGGCGTAGGGCAGTCATTTTTGAAAGTTAAGCTAAACTGTTTGAGTTTGATGAAGACTTGACAGCAGAATGATGCAGACGGGCTCTCATAAGTTCCCACTTTCTCCTGAAAGGTAGTTACTAATTTCCATCCCCAAGCCAGAAATAGCCTTATTGAAATATAAGTAAATTAAGCCAACTGACCAGCACACTTGACTTTCCTAGGATTTTTGACACTTAACCCCCTGTTCAATTTGGTCTTCAGATAATAGAAATAGAGAGAAGAAACAGAGCCACATGTAGTAGTGTTTTCTTATCTCCTGGGCACTGTGTAAATGCTGTGACATAATTCTTTCTGTTCGTTAATAGAACGTGCTGATAATATTTGGCATCTTCTTCCTTCCGAATCATTTTCTGTGAGGCAATTGAAGTTATATTTTAGAAATACTTACAGTTTTTCCCTAAAGGACGTGCTACTACCAAAAGAAGCATGAAGTGTGTGTGTGTATCGATCCTAGAAAACTATTGTTTCATAAACCCCTTTAATACAATATGGTAGTCACAAATTGACTATCAGCATTTCACAATGAGATCATACTTAGGCAAATAATTATAAACTTTACAAAGTTTTAAACAAACGTAGGGTTAGTATTACCACAAGCATACACCTACTTCCAAGGAATGCCTCAAATGATAACTCATATCCTAAAATCGACGTTTGTTTCCATGTCTATTCATCCTTGGAAAATACCATGTTGTGGTTGTTAGTTACGATTGAGCTAGCTGACTCAAAGTGAGCTTATGAATGAAATGTTTCCTGGTCTTCACAAACATTGACATGCTTCAATATAATTTATAGAGTGTTAATTATGAGCCAACTCTATTGCCTTGCGGTGGAAGAGAGATAAGGTTTTCTGCTCCTATGGAGATTTACAGCCTTGGAAACCCAAGGGGCAGTTCTTTTCTGTCCTGTCGAGTTTCTGTAAGTCAGAATTGATGTGACAGCCATGAGCTTGTTTGTTTTTGGTGCCCTCCTATGTGCACCCACCAGTGGCAGACTATCTGGGAACAGGGATGAATATTTTGGTATCACAACTTTCTCAGTCAGTCTGCCACATAGTATGGATGTAATGAATGTGCACTGAATTGTGCAGAGGGTAGACAAACTTGTAGAGAATAAGGCAAGTGAATGCACAATAAAGTACCAATTTAGTTGACCTTTTCTGGGGACACTGTGCGGCAGGCAGTGTTCTAGGTCAGCTGTCTGTGGGGCAAATAAATTGAGGACAAGAGAAGTATCAACCACTTACCAGGGAGGAGTAAAGAATGCAGAAGCTACTGTGATAGGCTTCAGGTTGCCTTTTGCACTACCCCTTCCTCCGAGTCTAAGTGAGGCTGCCTTCTCTCCTTTTCCTCTCCACTCTTACCATACAGACAAAGAAGCTCCTGAGTCTTTTCATATTTATTGCTTATAGGTTTTTCTCACTGATGCAAAGGAAGCTTAGTATCCCTTGAGAATAACCCAGATACTCCTGCATGATTCTTTAGGGAATTTTCAAGGACTGTTAAAGACAATCTGCAGGCTTTGTCGCATGGGGTGGAAAGTAGTAGTTTATGGAGAGTTTTGAAATAAGCCAACACACACTTTTGGAAGGAAGATTTGCTTACTGCATTTGTTCTTAAACCAAAGCATCTGTTTTGGTCATAAAAGTAAAACATGTTTCATGATAAAATAATTGTTTTCCTAATTTGTCTATTTTTTTGATCAGTGTACTCTCTTTGACCACATTTTGAGAAACAAATTATGAAAAATGCATTCTTAAATAATTTGACTTGTTTCCCTTAATGTGCTTGCAAAAAATACAACTTGCTTTTCCCGAACACTTTTGTTTGTTTGTTTTTACTTTCAGATAAACCATTGTTATTAGTTGAAAACTCTCAAAGCTGAATATATTCCTTTACAAGAAAAGTTAAATTAAAGGTATAATTTACTTGCTATAGTCATCCATATGAATTGTGTAATTATACTTGACATTTTCTCTCTTCTTGCATGCTTATATTTCCTCATCTTTTGTCTCTAGATCTTATGTGCAAGACTGCTGGTCCATCATCTGTACTGAGGAGAAAAGCAAACACCCTGAGGAAGGGACCAATGCTGAATCTTCTTCTCTTTCTAAACTTAGGGAATATACGGGAGGGTGCCCCCCAAAATAGATTTTTTCCCAAAACTGTGTATAGTTTTTAATTTTTTTTTTACAAAACAACTTTTTCACCTTCAAAGTACTCTCCATTACACTTAATACATTTGTCAAATCTAAGATTTCATCTTGGAAACATTTTTCAAACTCCTCTGTTTGGATAGGTGACAGTCTCCCTCATTTTTTCTTCACCTCTTCCATGTTGTCAAATCACCATCCTTTCAGGGCCATCTTTTCCCCAGAAACAAATAGAAGGTATGTGGTGCAAAATCAGTTGAATACGGTGTGTGGGGCAAGAGAGGCATGCTGCTTCTTTGCCATAAACTGATTCACTGAGATGGTTGAGTGAGCATTGTCATGGTGACAAAACCAGTCCCCTGTCTGCGACAAATCAGGCTTTTCTTCTTGCACACTTTTAGGCAATCTTTTCAGAACCTCTAAATAGAAAACTTGATGAGCAGTCTAACCTGGTGGAGTGAACTCCAAATATACTACCAGTCAACATTTTCATCCATTCAGGAAGGCGATGGATGCCCAGAAAGAGGCTTGCCATCAGTCATCATTTCACCTGTTTTTAAAAAGGGGAAACCACTCATACACTTGAACTTTTCCCATAGTGCTGTCCTTGCAGGCTGTGGTCAACATCACAACAGTGTCTGCTGCATTTTCCCCAAGCAGAAAATGAAGTTTCACTACCACATGTTGTTCTCTTAAATGGGTCATCAGAAAAAACAAGGTTTGAGGGAAACTACTTTTATGGGAAACTTCACTGTGGCCAGAGAGAAACTTCCCAGGCACCCCTACTGGAGGCACTAACTCAGAGTTTGTTGTTTGATGGTTTGCTAGAGTCGAAAATGTGTACTACAACAAAAGCTCTTCACAGCAGAGCTTTTTCCCATTTTTTCTTGGGTCCTCCCCTGGTACACTGAGAGGAAATGCTATACTGCAAGCATCACATTTTAGCTGCTCCCCGGTACCTTTCCTTTTCATCTTTCTCCTAGGCATGCTATAATACATAGAGCATTTTGACTTGACTCTAAGCAGTGCATGGTGGAAGAAAGAAGAGATGACCTACAGAAGATGTAAAGGTCAGTAATTGAGTAGAGTTTCTGCATACAGTTAAATCCTTAACTACTAAATAAAAGGTTAGTGACTTGAATCTACCCAGAGGTGCCTTAGGTGACAGAATTGGAGAGCTGTGTCAAAAAGGATTGAAAGCCCAATGGAGAACTTCTCTCCTAACTATGAGGCAAACTGGACCAGAAATGACTCAAAGGAAACTGGTAGTATGTTGCTCTTTAGTTGATTCAAGAGAAAATAAAGGAAAACTAGTGAAAGTTAATGAATGTGATGGTTATACACTTAGACATGTTCTCACTTCTCTATGAGGATGAAATATTTGTTGGAAAATACAAATGTGCCCTGAATGAAAGTATAGTGACTTAAATGAGGAGGCTTCAAAATTTCAGGGAAAATGTCCAAATCTTTAAATACCATTTTTTCCATGAGCTTTTAGACACCCTCTTTTATTTTTAAGTCTTTATTCAGAGGGTAAAGTGTATTTCAATGAAAATATGAAGCATTGATTTGAATGTATTTCAGTCAACTCCACATCAGTCAGAGGTTTGAAGTCTATTTATTCTGAGTAACTCTAAGATAATTTGCCTGCCATTTGCACACATATATGCATATATTTGCTGAAATCAGCCAAAATTGCAATTGCAGCCAAGTGGGAAGTCAGCATGTTCATTGCTATTTAGTTTATTTTGAAACATTTAAAATTATTTATAGACATCATATGAAGACAATCATGGTTAGCAACAGGTAAACACATTCTTGCGCGAGGTTTGATTTTTGTTATTGTTTTTGTGGTTATGTGCTATTGAGCCAGTATTGACTCAGAGCAAATCCATATACAATAGAAGAAAACACTTCATGATCACGATTGTTTTGTTCCAGCTCCTGTGTCAATTGATCTTTTTGAACTTCTTCCTTTGTTTTGTTGCACCGCTATTTTACTAAACTTGATGCTTTCCCATGGTTTGAGCTACCTGACACCATGTTCTGAGTATGTGAAATGAAGTCATACCATCTTGATTCTCAGTAGCATTCTGGCTGTGCTTCTTTAAAGATAGATTTGTTGAAAATCTGGCAGTTTACCTCACAGTACTTTTAATATTCTTCACTATGACCATAAGTCAATTTGCCTTGATGAATGTAAAAAATTCAAAACTGTTATTCAGGACCCATGAACAGTTATAGTTACTATGAACTAGAACCCCAGAATATTAGAAATTAGATGAGCTATTGACAGGCATAGATCAGTACTTTCCAGACCCTTTATATAACAAAATTTAGCCTTTATTTCCACTGCATTGCATCTTTAATCTCTAGTGATAGGGCTTAGGACTACTTGTTTAAACCATATGGTATTTTAATCATCACAAGTTTGAAATAGACCTATCTCACTCTATTGTAAGCCATGACTCAATATGTGTGTCTGCACAGCATAAAATGTGGACAAACCATAGGAATCATTGACATTACCAAGTAAAACAAAACAACAAAAACCCTAAATAAATTCATGGCTATTGCAAATTATGCTGAATGTAGATAGATTAAATGCCAGTCAAGTGGCAAAGAGTAGCAGAATGGATAAATAACATGGCTCATCAATATTCTGCCTACAAGAGTCACATTTAGACTCAATTAATAATATTAAGCTAAACATCAAAGTATGCAAAAATATCTACCAAGAAAGTGATAATCAAGTAAAGAATATAAGTAGTGATACTAATCTCTGATAAAATTAAATAATGCAAAACAATATAATGACACAAACAAGGGCATGATATGAGGGGACTTCAAAAAGTTCATGAAAATTTTCATTATATATATCTTGAACTTTTAAAAGTGCCTTTTTGTAATGATTAGAAGGTTTATCAAACAAGAGACCATAGCCATGATAAATATCTATGCACTCAATGATAAAGCTCTGAAATATATAAAACAAGCTTGAACATAATTGAAAAGAGAAATAAACAAAGATCATACTTGGAAGTTTTAACACACCATTTTCAATGAAGCAATGGACATGGAGAAATAGACAATAAAGATACAGAACATCTAACTAGCAAATCAACCAAATTGATTTCATAGACATGTTCATATAAAGAACCCCTCATCTAGTTATAGAACAGAATAAGTTATTTTGCAGTGCACATGGGTCCTTCCCAAAAGAAAGCACTCAATAGACCATAAATTAAGAATAAATAAATTAAAAATATATCAAAATGTCAAAAGGTACTTTATTGAATCACAATACTATAAAAAATAAATCAATAACAGGAAGAACAAAGGAAAATACAAATAAATAGAAACTTAATAATATCCTTCCTAAAAGCCATTGGAAAATAAAAGTAATGAAAGATAAAATAAAACAAATGCCTAGAATAAAATGAGGATAACATCACAGCATACCCCAAATCCTTGGGACATAGCAAAAACACTATTCAAAGTTCAGTTAATAGAAATATATATACATACATATATATAAAAAAAGAGTAAAAATATCAACACCTTAACCCAAGAACTCCAAGAAAAACAGAAAAAAGAGCAGCAAAGAAACTCAGTGACTAAAGAAAGAAAATAATTAAAACTAAAGAAGAAATAAATGATGAAGTAAAGGAGAAAAAGAAAAGTCAACAAGAGTAAAATTTGATTCTTTGAGAAAAAAAAATAAACCAAACTTTCCAAATTAACAAAGGAAAGAGAAAAGATGCAAATAATACAATAAATGAAATAGCTTTTGTTATAATAGAATCTACTGAGATAAAAATGATGATAACAGAAAACTATGTAGAAGTGTACTCTAGCAAATTTGAATACCTGAAAGAAACGGAGACATTTCTAGAACTATAATACCTACCTACATTAACAGAATGGGATAGAAAATTTGAACAGACCTAAGAAGAAATGAGTAGAACCAAAAAAACAAATTGCTCAAAATGATATTTTAAAGGCTCCAACCCTGAAAGCCTTGCTGGTGAACACTACCAAACATTCAGAGAAGAGGTAATATGAACTGTACTTAAACTACTTCAGAACAAAGAAAAGGATGAAACAAACATGAATTTAGTCTATGAATATATGTATATTTCACTTTACATACTTCCATTAAAATTTTATTACTAATTGGAAATATATATATATATATATATATATATACACACACACATATATAAAATTTCATAGTTCAATCATGTCAGGCAGAATTGTAAAATTGCTACCACAAACCCTTTCCAAACATTCTCTTTCTTCCTTGACTCCCTGACATCATCTCCCTTTTACTACCCCCCCCCATCACTATAACTGGCTTCCTGAAACCCTTATTCAACTTGCTGTCCCTATAGGTTCATCCATTCTGAGTTTCATATATTGAAACACAACTTCACCATGGTGACCTCCAATGCCATAACACTTCTGAGATACACTTTAATATGAACAAGCAAAAGGAAAACAAAACAAAAACACAGAAAATGTTGAAAACCAATCTGGTCCAGCATGCATCAGAGGGAAGGTCAACTGAAAAATGTTTTAACTGTTCAAGTCAGATTTATGCTTTGATACTCTTATCTCCATTGCACTCTGTTTAGTAACCACTTTCCTCCCATCCCTCAATTGTGGGTAGGGGAAGTTCACTGGTGGCTTATTTCCTATGTAGTTCTCACAAATTGAATTTTGGGTACTATTTATATCCTTCTGCAAATCTGATTTTCACAATTTAGGCTCTAATACTAATCCCTCCTTCTCTTTCAGATTATATGATTTACAATCCTTCAGTGACTGATGGCATGCTTCCTTAATGTGGACTTAGTTGACGTTTCACTTAGAAGGCTGCTTGTTTGGAGAAAAAAGCCTTTTAGGCTCCACATGTTATTTAATCTGACTGTTGGGCACCATCTAATTTCTTCACCACATTTTGTTACAGCATCCTTATCTTCTGTGTTCCCTTCCTGAGGACTAGTATCTAGCCAGGTCATGGTATAAGAACAATTTTTTCTTAAGTTAGAGCTATTTTTCCCATTTTTCTTTTTTTTTTTTGGGGGGGCATCACTGCCCTCTGGTGGTCGTGGGAGCTACCCAGCTTTGCTCCTGGAGAGCTGCTGCTGGATTTGAACCTTCAAGCCAATGGGCTGCAGTCCCGCACTCAACCACTACGCCACTGGGACTCAGCCCTATTTTTCCCATTTTCAATCTTTCAACTCAAGGCTTGAATTTTTCTTGAGGTTTTGGCAGTTTAAAATATGTTGAGAGTGTTTTTCCACTTTACTTTTCTAACTCTAGGTCTTTGCACATTTCATTATTAATATTTTACTTTATCTTCTCAATTGATTTAGCTACTCTAAAATTAAGTTTCATTCTCTTCTGACATCCACCCTAACAGTTTATTTCTTTCCAATCTGTTCAATGACCTTTTGCTTTCTACATATATGACGTTCTAGATTTCATTTTATAACTCTTCAAGTCTTTTATCATTAGTATATAGTACATCAAATCTGTTCTTGAATTTCAGGTGGGATATACTCAAACTCATATCTTTGATCTTATGGGTTTGTTTTCACTTTCTTCAGCTTTAACCTGAATTTACATATGCGCTATTGATGGTCTGTTACATAGTTGACCCCTGGCCTAGTTTTAGCTGCTATTATTGATTTTCTCCATCACCTTTTCCCACGATGAATTAATTCTGATTTCTTTGTGGTCGATTTGGAAAATCCCTTATTCTGTGTTGTTGAAAAAAAGGTATTTGTGATGAAGAAGCCATTAGTCTTGCAAAATGCTATTATGAGATCTCTTTTTTTCTATTACCAAAGCTATCTTTTACAACTACTATTACTTCCTGTTGGTTTTCACCTTTTGCATTCCAATCACCAATAATTATCACTACATCTCGAGTGCATGTTTGATCATTTTCAGTAGAATCCTTCAATTTCTACACCACTAGTTTTAGTTGTTGGTGCATAACTTAATAACAGTTTTATTGATTGGGCTTCCTTTTATGCAGTTGAATATTGTCCTATCACAGGTAGCACTGTACTTCAAGATATATCTTGAAATACCCTTTTTGAGAATGAATGTGATGCCATTCTTCTTGAATTTTTCATTTGTATTATAGTACACCATATTATTTTCTGATTGAGGATGGTTAATATCAGTCTACTCAGCTAAAGAATACTTAGAATATCTATATTTATGCATCTCATTCAATTTTGAAAGACTTCCAATTTTCCTAGATTCATATTTTGTAGATCCTAAATTTCAATTACTCATCAATTTTTTATACTGTTTCTTTTCATTTTGAGGCCGTTCCATCAGCAAATGAGCATCCTGAAGGCTTTATTTCTGCAGGTTTTACTCCAACCCTGTCATTATAGTCAACTCTACTTTGAGAAAGCAGCTTTCTTCGTCAGTCGTATTCTGAGTGCCGTCCAACCTGAGGGGCTCATCATCTTGTTCCGATAGATTTTCAGTAGCTGACAATGTCTTAAGGGTATTCATAGGGTTTTCTGTGACTAATTCTTCTGGAGGAGGATATTCCTGTTCAGTCTATTCCTATAAATAGAAAAACCCATGGAGACTGTCAGAAAGTTACTGGATTCAAGAAAGCTAATGGATTCAGCAAAACAGTATAATACAAAATCAACATAAAGCAATCAGTAGAACGCCTCTACAGTGTAGAGTCTAACTAACAAAGAAAATTTTGAAAAGGATATCTGTAAAAGATAGTCACTAAAGGTTGAGATACTTAGGAATAAAACTAACCATGGAAATAAAAGACATACAAATGAAACTATTAACACTGCTGCAAAAACAAGAGAGACCTAGAGAAAGGTCTCTAGGTCATGCTCATGCTCATGCTCATGGATAGGAAGACTTAACATCCTACCCTCATTAATCAATAAATAGGACGCAATTGCAATCTAGACTCTGTCAGCATTTTTTTATGATGCAAAAATGAATCACCAACTTTATGTGGAAAAGAAAGTGACCCCAGATAAGTATCAAAAACCTAAAGTGATGATAAAATATGAAATGATTTAACAATGTTATTTTTATCACATGCAACTAATATTTTTTCTCAAAATAATTCAAAAGTTGCAGCAATATATCAGTAGTCAGCTGCCAAAAATTCAAGCCAGATTCAGAAAAGGACTTGATTCAAGGACTTATTGCTAATATCAGACAATGCTGAAAATGCTTATTTTCATTTTATTGAATATGCAAAGATATTGCATTCTGTGAATCAAAGCAAACTATGGGCAATACAGAGAAGAATGGGAATCCAAGAACACTTTATTTGCCCATGTGAAACCTGTACATGGGCTGAGAGACAGTTGTAGGAAGAGATCAAAGGATAATTAATGGCATGGTTTAAAATCAGGAAAAGAATATGTTAAGAATACAGTATTGGGATTGAGAGACATTTATTAACTGTGATGTACTGATGAAATAATCTTGCTTGCTGAATGTGAGGAGGACTTATTGACGAAGATCAAGGATTGAAGCTTTCAGTATGTATTACAAGGTAATACATATGTATGCATTCAGTATGTAATACAAATATGTATTAAAAAAAGCCAACATCCTCACAACTGCACCAATGGGTAACATGATAAATGGTGAAAAGACTGAAGGTGTCAATGATTTTGTCTAGCTTGGATCCACAATCAGTGCTCATGGAAGCAGCAGTCACGAGCTCAAAAGATAAGTTGCGCTGGGCAAATCTGCTGTATAAGCCTCTTCATCACCTTAAAAAGCAAGGATGCTGCTACGTGCATTACGGTGTGCCTCACCCAAGCGCTGGTATTTTCAATGGTCTCATGTAT
Organism: Nesogale talazaci; assembly: GCA_004026705.1. Lineage (NCBI taxonomy): Eukaryota > Metazoa > Chordata > Mammalia > Afrosoricida > Tenrecidae > Nesogale > Nesogale talazaci. The sequence goes on along the minus strand of PVJH01000286.1, from coordinate 101,320 downwards.
GAGAGAGTTGGACATCAAATATGGAATACCAAAGAAGAATGGATGCATTTGAATTTTGTTCCTATTTAAGAATACTGAAAGTACCATGGACTGCTAAGAGGAAAAACAAATCAGACATAGATAATAAATTTTATGAAGAAATTTCAAATCATCACAATTTCCCAGTAGTTTTAAAGTAGGGTTTTAATCAATTTTCATTTATTGAATTTTACTCTTCTTCTTCCTGTTGCTCATTTCTAATTTTATACCATAGTCCAGTGATATTAGAACTTTTTGTAGTATTTCAATATTTTGCATTTATTGAGGCTTGTTCTGTGGCCTGACATATGATCTATTCTAGAGACTGTTCTGTGTGGATTGGAAAATAATGTATGTTGTATGTTGGTGGTGAAATGTTCTGTATATATTTATGAAGTCAAGTTAGTTGATTGTATTATGTACAGCTTCTGTATCTGTGATGGTTTTCTTTCTAGTTCTAGTCTTTATGGAATGTGGTATATTAAAGTTTTCTATTATTATTCTGAAGTTGTCTAGCTCATTTTCTATTCTTTTAAAGTTTGTTTTATATATTTTAGCACATTTTCTTAGGTGAATATCCCTAGTGGTTATGTCCTCCTTGGGGATTGATACTTTAATGATTATATCATGTCTTTTCTTGTCTCTTTTGCTAGGCTATGCCTTCAAGTCTATTCATCAGAAATTAGTATTGCCGCTCATACTCTCTTATGGTGGCTATTTGCTTCATACATGGTTTTCAACCTTTGGAATTTAGCTTTTATATCTTTGTGAATAAGAGGTGTCTCTTACAGATAGTATATTGATAGATCATGTTTTCTTATCCTTTATGTTATTCCCTGTCTCTTGAGTCATGTATAGAATCCACTTAAAGGCAGTGTTTTATTGATAAGGATGAATTTACTACTGTTATTTTATTTTTGTATGTGTGTCTCGGGTCATCTTGTTTTCGTTTTTAAGAAATCATTTAATCATTGCTGTTACTTTAGAGTCTACTGTATCTTTATGATTTTCTCCCCTTTAGGTAATTTATTATTATTCTTTTAGGCTAACTTGTAAGTCATTATTCTCTTCCCAAGTATAAAATAGTCCATTTTGTCTTGATATTGTCTGGACTTTCCACTTGGAAATTCTAAAACTATACAGTTTATTCTCTCTTTTTTGTTTGGCATGGTGGTTGTGTGCAGGACTGCGGCCCACTGGGATGAAGGTTCAATTCCAGCTCCACAGGAGCAAAGGCTGGGCCTCCTACTCCCACCACTAGAGGGCAGTGATGCCCCCCCCCCCAAAAAAAAACAAATTGATATATCTTTTTTCCTATTTTCATTCTTAAAATTTTCTTTTATTTTTGATGCTTGTATGTCTGGGTTAATTTTAATGTGAAGTCTGAATCTCATGTTTTCTCCTGCTGTTGATTTTCTGGCTGTAGGACTCTCTTATTCATTTCTTCGAAGTTGGGTCTGGTGTTTACAAATTCCCTTAGTTTTTTGCTTATTTGGAAGGTCTTAATTGTATCATTATATTTGAGGGCCAACTTTTCTGAGGGTTTAATTCTTAGTTGTTTTTTTTTTCTGTTTTATTGTTCTATAAATGTTAGCCCACTCTCTTCTGACCTGTGTTGTTTAAGCCATGTTACCAGAATTTATTATTATTCCTTCTCTTTGTAGGCAACTTTTCATTTGTCCAGAGTTTCCATCAGGATTCTTTGTCTTTGATTTTGCAAACTTTGATTATGATATAATCATAATATATCTTATTGATTTTTTTCTATCCTCTTTGGGATTAGTTCAGCTTCTTGAATGCAGATTTTCTCATCTTTTTTGGTATTAAAGAATTTTTCTTCCAACAAATCCTTCACAATTCTGACTGTTCTCAAATTGCAATCACATATGTTATTACTCTTGATGGTGTCCTACATAATTCTTAGGCTGTCTTCATCTTTTTTATTCTTTTTCTTTATTTCTAATTTTCCTCCAACCGATTACTACTAACAGAACTCTCTTCAATTTACTTGTTTTGTATTGATTCTTGTCTTCTTAATGCATTATTTATTTATGAAATTTTCTTACTAATTTTCTCACTTCTATTTGCTATTTCATGTGGTTTCTAAATTTTAATTCCTTTTCTATATTTCTTCTTGTGCTTTCCTGTGCTCATCTAGAGTTTTGTCAGTGTTTTACTTGATTTTGTCACATTTTCCTTGTCTTTATTTCCTTTAATCTCTTTCTTAATCTGCCAAACAATCTTAAATATAGTTCTTATAGTCCTTTTTAAGTAGCTTTAGTGCCATGTCTTTGAAAAGTCTTTGGAAGACTTTTTTGGTAGGGGAGGAAGACTTTCTGAGCCTCTAGTTTGGTCTGTTTGTTGAGTTTCTTTGTCCTGTTCTTTCGTGTATGATTTTAAACTGTCTGTGGTCTCTGAAATACTGTGGTGTTATTTTGCTTATTTGTTTATTGGATGTTAACTTGCTTCATGTCGCTTTTTGGTTTTGTTTTGATATATCTGGCCAATAAACTGAGTGTACTACTCTCCTTGTTAGTTTGATAGCACAGAGACACTCACCTGTCTATAGGTGAACTTGTAAGCAAGTGGGAATGTGGACACAAGTCTTTGATCTCTGGGCATGCAGACCAGCAGAGGCCAGGCTGAGGATGTGTTAGCTGTTGTCAATCTAGTGGTGTTGGAGTTGCTGATGGCACTTATACTGTGAATGAGGTGGCAGATGTGATGGGCATGAATGACTGGCTTCAAACTAGTGAGGAAAATGAAAAAAAGTTAAGAAGAGGGGAGAAAGGATAAGGGGAAGAACTTGGGGTAAAAAAGAGGGGAGAAAGGGGAATATCTCCAATGTAATCACTAGCCACAGATGTCTGAGGAAGTGATCTGGCAGTAGTGTTGGATGCACTGCAGTGTGCTTAGTTTTCTGGGGAGTGGAATGACAAGTGGATGGGCTGTTCAAGAATCTCAAGTGGAGGAAGGCCATGGTTGAGGTGTGGCCATCTGGTGGGTGGGGGCGGGGTATGTGTCCTTGGACATTAGGAAGCTGTATAAGATTAAGGAAAAGTCACACCTTTTTGGTCATTGGACACTGGTGTGGGTGCAAGTATAGTACTGACTGAATGGAGCTAGTTATCCAGTTCCTGCCCTGATAGAGCTGAACTATGACACTATGCTGTAGTCTCATTTTTTTTTTCCTGTTTTCACTTAGCTTCTTTGATTTCTATTTGAATGACTTGTGTATCCTTTCCTTTGGCGCCCAGTGTTCTCAGATTGCCTTTTGTATATATTCACTTGTTTTCTCAGATCTTTGTTGTAGAGGGTCTGAGTAGTATGCATATGTGCCTAATTCATAGTTTTGGATTTTGAAGCCATTTCAATAACTTACAAGCTGCCCATGCAGCAAGAGCAGGGGATTGGGATGAGGAATTTGTGGTGTTGGTTTCTGGATCATGGTGGCACAGTGGTAAAAGGATTAGTCTGCTAACTGTTTCCAGCTTGAGCTCACCAACTTACTAGCGTTCAGTGGGAGAAAAATGTGACATTGTACTTTTATAAAGATTTACAGCATTTAAAACCCTGGTGGGGGGAGGGGGCAGTTCTACTCTGATTAAGGGTTACCATAGTAAGAATTGATTCTACAAACAGCTTTGGTTTGAAAGGTCACTTTAATGGCATCAAAGTATGTGAGATTTTACATAGCATTAAAGGGTGAGTACTAAAGGTTTGCTTTACACATAGCAGAAAAGCATGACGATGATCTTCTGTAAAGACTCAGACCCAAGATAATCATGTAGAAGCAATTCTGTTTAGAAACACATTGGGTTGCCACAAATCAGAATGGACTTGATGACAACTAAGAGCATTAGAATAGTCATTTAACGGCTGAGCGCCGGTGGCGTAAGTGATTGAGTGCAGGACTGCGGCCCGCGGGCTTGGCGGTTTAAATCCAGCAGCGGCTCTCAGGAGCACCACTGGGTAGCGCCCATGACCACCAGAGGCAGTGATACCCCTCCCCCTCCAAAAAAAGAATAGTCATTTAAAATAACTAAATAGTCATTTAAATATTTTAAAGTCACTTAAAATAACTAAAATAACAAAATGTCAACATTTTGTCAAGAGAAACCTATCTTTGTAAAAGTGCATCATGTCGTGTAAACTTGAAGGGCCATGAAACAGAGGAAGACTTCTGATGAGATGGTTCGACACATTGACTGCAACCAGGCACTCAGATATCATAGCTGTAAAGATGGTGTCGCCCGGGATCAGGCACCACCATTCTCCTTCCTTGACCCCACCTTCAGATGCATAGAGGTTATGGTAACCTTCAATAAATTGCCTTGCTTTAGTCATGATGTATTATGCTCACAGATTTCCCCAGATCCACTCCCCAAATGGTCACCTTTTAGTTGAGTAGACTTGATTTGACCCACAAATCAAGTGACTTCATTCAGAGGAAAACCTTTGAGTACTTGTTTTAATCTTTGCAGGGCTCTGTGGAAGCCTCTCCCAGTGGCGAATGTTGCGTTATCCTTTGCTTTCTTCCAGGGTGTCTGCCATTTCTTTGTGAGAGGACTTGCCATGTCACCTTGTACCTATTTATTTTTCTTTCTCCCTCTCAATATTGGAACTCCTCGGGAGCAAGGGCTGCATTTCCCCCCACTCATTTGTTGATCTGTTGTCAATCAAAAATTCTTTATTGAGTACTTGTTATGAACCAGGTTTTCTACAAGCAAAAAGTGCACCAGTGGAAATTGAGCTTTGAAATCTTTCATAGTATTTGGTACAGTGCAATAGTGAGACTCGAATAATTTAACAACCAGTTTGCTGCTTTCATGAATGTTTTAAGCTTAAAAAATAATATCCCAAAGGTAGTTTATTGTTTCAACATGATGTCAGAACACCGCTGTTGCACAAATGAATGTTAAAAAAGAGGAAGACATGGACATTTGTGATTTCTGCCGCCTATCTCCCCACTTCAGAGGGAACTGTGATTACAAGTACCATTTTAACACCCAGTTCTTTGAACTCAACAAGAAATTAGGTATTGCTTCTGTCAAGCCAGTTCAAACTGACTGAATCAATGACTGATGAATACAAGAAGGCATAATAAGTTTTTGTTGAATGAATGTAGGTATGATACAGATTATCATGCAAAATTCACATATAGTAAAAAAATGAACAAGAGTCCCTTTTGGATTCGGGCATTTCATGTTGAGGACATTTGGGAAGAGTGGACAAAGCCCAGATAAGAAAGCCCAATATCCATCTACCACCTGAAAGGAAGAATTAATCCTTTGCCCCCCAGAGGAGTTGTAGTTTTAAGATTAATCTTAACTCTGTTTGCAGCCTATAAAACAAAACTAATTGCAGAATCCAAAGCTTTAGAGCATTTTTAGGTGGCTTGATGGGAATGCATTGAAATAAATACAAACATTTAGATAAAACAACCATTTTAATAGTATTAACTCTGCCAATTAATGATAATGGAAGAGCCGTCCAATTAGCTAAATCGCTAATAGTTTTATCAAGCAGAGGTTGGTAATTTAAAGCAAACAAATTCTTTCTAATTTTATCCACTTGCACACCAAGATATTTAAAGGATAACAGGGGATCCAATAAAGAGTATTGCTCAAGAAGAGCTATATTTAAATCTCCTAATGGCTATAGCATAGAGTTACCCCAATTAGTCAGGAAACCCAAGCAGTCAGTAAATTCTCTCAAGTCTCTGTAATTTGGGGTAAAAATAAATGAGATACAAAAAGGTGCTGCCTGCAGTCATTAGCGTTATTGTCAGGGAATACTTGGAAGATGGAGAGTGCCCTGAGCCAGTCTGGGGTGGAAGCTCTCCTCCCCTCAGAGAGCTATTCGGTGGCCTCTTGACTTCCATTCTATGGCACTGCCGAGCATTCCTAAGGTGAGTCCTTCGGAGGTCACTGCCCAGCCCCCTTCCTCAGGGCCAGAAGTCAGGCAGAAATGATGGGCTCCGTCCCACATGGGGGCTGGCACCCTCCTCCTCAGCCGTCCACGGAGAATTCAGGCAAGTAATTGGATAATTCAGGAACTTCTTAGACCAGCATGATGCTAACTTTTCTTACAAGCCCTATTTTATTTTCCTCAGGAGAACAGGCTTCTAAACACAACTGAGTTGTCTGGATCGGAGAACTTCACCAAGGGTGGCCTGGTGAAGCTAGGAGCCGTTGGCCAGTCATAGCTAAAGAGCGCTGGGGAATTTTACTGTTTGCCGAGAAGATAAGATAGGCCTACAGTGTCCAGAATCCCTGATGCTGTTTAGTCCACACTGGGGTACTGCCCACCAAGCACTGCACTGGAACGGGCCAGCTTTAAAGGAGGAAGAAAGGAATGGAGGGTGCGTCCTAAACAGGGTTGCTGCCGCCTGAGCAGGCAAGAATCATTCTTTGGCTGTAATGACCAATAACTAGCAACCGCCAAGTTGATTTCTAGCCACGGTGACCCCATGTGTGCCAGAGCGCTGTACTCCAGAGGATGTTCAGAGGTTGCGTTTTTTCCAAAGTTGGTCACCAGGCCTTTCTCCCAAGGGGCCTCTGTGGACGACTCCAATGTCTAACCTTTCAGTTAGCAGCTGAGGATGCTGCTTGCACCACGCAGGGACGCTGGCGTAATAACAACTCTGCATTACGGAATCACCTACCTACGATGCAGCAAGCGCCATGTGAATAGGTGCATTTTCATTATTTCCTGAAGCTTCCCCCAAATAGAGTAGTATCGCTTCTGATTTACAGTTGAGATTTCCGAGGCATAGAGGTTCGGTAATTTGTTCATTGCCATTAGTCTTGGAGACAGGATTGAAACTTAGGTCTCTCTCTGTGGTGGTCATGTGCTTATGTTAATTTCACGATTGAGATGTAGGGGTGGAGTCTAGCCTGTTAATCTGGAGATAGCCACTGAGTAGCCAATGAGGCCTCTGTGTGGGCATGGCTTTCTCCTGAGACTTCTGGGAAATCTCACGAGATTTCCCTCGTGAAGATGAGAAGCTATCTTCCCCAGTTGTTGTGAGTTAGTCTCAGAGACAAGGAATTACAGACAAGACAAGATGGCAGTGTCTGAGCTGCTGCAGGAGTTGGAGGAGAAGCCACATAGCTTTGCCCTGATGGACCCAGACCTCTGAAGATGGAGAGGCCATGTGAAGACCCCTGCCAGCAATGAGTTGCTTCTGCCACCACTGGATGCTGTTCATGGACCCTGAGCCCTGGAAGCGAGGAGCCATGGGGAGACCCCTGCCAACGCTGGGATTCTGCACCTACTGATCTGTGACTTCGTGAGTCGGAAGGAGACATTATAGACTGATATTGGGCATATGGGCTAATATCGGACTCATGACTTGGAACTGGACTGGGTTGGGATGTTTCTCAGGGTTCCATTCCTTTTTTATATAAACTCTTTCCTTTTATCCAAATGTGAGTCTATGAAATTTGTTCCTCTAGTCTACCCGGACTAACACTCTTACTAGCAAGAGTTCCTCGCCCTTTGCCAGGATCCTGTGCTGCCTCCTGAACCCCTTGGGCTGGCATGTTGTCCACATGACTCAGGAGATCTTGTAGGAGGATGATGGTGTCCACATCTTCTGGTGATATGGTGAACACACCCTCGTGGACAATCCTTTGGGTAAACCAGGAGCGCACTGGATATTTGCATCCAGAAGCTTCACCAGTTTCCAGCTGCTCTGGCAGAGTGCCTGGGAACTGCCCAGAGTTCAAGCGAAGGTTTTCGGAGATGTTTCTGGCTTCCTTTTTCCAAACCGTGCCATACACAACAAGCGGACGTAAGGCTGGTCTCAGAGTATCAACCCCTCTTGTCTGCGGGGAGGGTACGAAAGGGCTATGAAAAAGAAAGAAATGGGTGCTACCGAGATCTTGCTCTCAAAAGTTTATGTTCTTTCCCAAACCTTTTAAGGACTTGCCAAATTCATCCTAGAACCAAGTCTGTACAAGGATCTTGAGATAAAAGCTTGTCGGTGATATGACACACTCGGGACGTTTCTGTTCACCCAGAATTAAGAACAAAGGCAGACTGGAAAACAGAAACATGATTCAGTTTCAGCTCGAGCAGAGAGTGGGCTGGAAGGACTCTAACTAAACCAGATACTTGAGCACATGGGCCAGATCGAGTAACTCCTGATCACTGTAAGGGAGCGTCTTCATTTCTCTCTCTCTAGTCTGTGCTGTTTCACTTTGCTACATTCCCTGCTGTCACAACGACCCAACACACCATGGAAGGAAGCATGCTACCCTGCTGGTGGCACTCCTAGGATGGGTCATATAGCACATGTGGTAGTGGTGGTTCGGGGGTACAATTTTTGCCTTTCATGTGACCGACCTAGTTTAAGTCCCAGTAGCTAGCTTCCACCTGCCTGCCAGTGAGGTTCCAATGTTCCTATCAGGCTGAACAGGTCTCGGCAGAGCTTCCAGACTGGGACAGACAATGAAGAAAGGCCTGGCAATCTACTGCTGAGAAATCAGCCAAAGAAAACGGTTTCATGTAGGTTGCTTTACAGACTGTTCCTTCCTAAGAGTTGGAACCAGGTTGAACGAGGCATCCCAGGCTGATCTCATGGAAAACAAATATCTGGCTAGTCAGAGAGACTCAATGAGAATGACTTTTTCTTATTCTTTATGACTTGCAGGACACCAAGTGATAGGATGACTCTTGTCCCCCACTGAACTTCCACTTCAGTGTGAAGTAGGGAAAAAAAAAAAGAATAGAACCAGCTTGACACGCTATGGTGGACCCTGGTACCAGAGGTTTTGCCAGCACATTTGGCAAATGGGTGTAGCATAAAACACAGGCCTACCTCTCGAAAGACTCTTGGACTTCTTTCCACCTTGACTGCCTAAAGACATGTTTCCTGAGACACAGGTTCTAATGAGGAGTCTAGGCAGGAGATTTCCTGGGCTGTGCTCTGAACAGCACCTGTGAGGGGCCGAGGGAGTCAGGGTTGGGTGAAAGTCTTTTACTCACTGTCATGCAGTTGCAGTGACGGTCTGGGCAGATGACACAGGGTGCTCTAGTGCTCTGGGGCTGTCTGTCAGTGAGACCAAGGGCCTGGATCTCTTTGAACTACAGCCTCAGACTCACTGCCAGTAAGTCAATTGACTCATAGTGACCATATAGGACAGGGTAGAACCTGTGCTCACGTAATTTGGACTTTTTACCAGGAGGAACCCGTCCTTGGTAGAAGCATGTCATTGGGAAACAAAGGAAGACCCTTAGTGAGATGGATTGACACTGTAGCTGCCACAGTGGGTGCAAATGTAGCAACAATGGTGCGAATGGGGCAGGATCGGGAAGTGTTCTGCGCTGGTGTTATGTAGCTTTGCTATATGTTGGCATCAACTGGATGGTACCTAGCAACAGTATATATTTGTTAATTTCATCAGACATGCATTTATGGATTTTAAACTGCATGTGTGTCCACTAATTTTTCACTTTTCTTTGCATTCTTTAATTTTCCTCCATTCTCGAATTCTTTAGCTTCACCTACTGATTGTGAAATTTCTTGGGTTTTATCTGTCATTTATTAATTTCTATAACTACATTGAAAATGTCTCATTTTTTCCTTTGGTTTTCATTTTTGCCATTTAAAATTTTGGCTATTCTTCCTTTTAAAGTAAATATTTTTATCTTCTCTTGTTTTTAAGATTTTTACTTTTTTCTTAATTTTCTGTGTTTTTACTACAATTTATTTTGGAGTAGTTATGCATATTAAAATTCTGATTGGGATTCTTACATATTTTGAAACACTATACTAGGAACTGTGCTTACCATCAATTCTGAAAAACTCCCATTCGATCATAAAAACTTCAAACATTGCCTTTGTCCCACTTTCTCTCTTGGTAGGACTGTAATTAAATATATGTTAGAGTTTTCACTCTGCTATTTTGCCAGAGTACTGGAGATGCTTCCCAAATAGGACTATCTTAATTCAAGTTTAAGAATTAAGATTCCTTAAAAGAGTCAGACTTGGAGAATCAGGTCCACAATTATTTGGACGGGTTTCCCTTGCCCTTACGTGATAACCTGATGGGCTGAAGCTTGAAGTGGCAGATCTTGATCCTGAACGTTTGCAGACCGTGAGGGTTGACTCTTGCTCACTCTGCTTGAAAATCCCCCCCTAAAACACGGCCCAGGTTACAGCCATTTTTTTTTTCTAGCGATACAAGATGCCTTGAGGGTAAAATATTTTGGAGTATTAGACTGATGTTTCATTTTCTGTGGCATTTGATGAAGCAATTTCTTATTCTTTGTTCAATCCTTTTGAATTTTAGAAAGTACGAGCTTTTAAAAACGAATCTTTCAAGTTTTTAATTTTTTTAATTTAATGATTTGATTGGGGGTTCATACATCACTTTTCCCTATACATAGTTCAATGCATAGTTACATATGCCGTGTAAGCACCTTCGCATGCCCGCTTTCGTTAGCATTCTCCTAATATTTGCTGTTTCACTCGGGCCCTTGATATGAGCTTCTCTTCCTTCTCCATTGAGCCTTTCCTCCATCTCCCCCACAGTCTTCATTAATTTATACATTATTATTGTTTTGTCATATCTTACACCGCCCAACAACTCAGCAGATGAGTTGCTCTGCGATAACTAGTCTATCATTTTAGAAAATAGAACTATTTTTTCAGTTTTCCGTTTCTAGTATAGTTCAATACTTGTTAAATGAACGACTATATGAATGACTACGATCTTACCATCAAGTTATATAAGCTATAGTATCAGTGTTCAAGAAATTTACCACCTATTAAGCCCAAATGAAATTCACAACCAATGAGTCATTTGCACTCAGGGCGACCCATTACCCTCTATTAGATGAATATAAACACAAATGCTAAATGATGAGTGTTTTTCAGGTGATATAAAGTAATGCACAGGCTTCCTTTCATACTTGTAAAGTAGTTATATATCTAAAGTAGTGATAACCTCTTTGGAAGAAAATAATGGTAATATTTATAAAAAATGTACACATGATCTTGGGTCAAATACTTCTATAAGTAAGAATTTATCTGGTGTGTATTTTGTATATATTTATAGAAGTACTCAAGTATGAAAATATTCATTTTAGCAATATGGCATGAAATGCAAACTGTTGGGAACAATTTAAATATCATCTACAAATGACTGCTTAAGTAAATTGATAGATTGTGTAATGGAATAATATGCAACCATTAAAAAGAATAGGAACAGATTTGTATATACTGATATGGAATACTTTTCATGACATGTACATAGAAACAAGGTAACTAAGATTCAGATTGTATGTATGATTTGCCACAGTTTATGCAGAAGAGATGTCTCTCTCACACATACCCTTACAAATGCATGAAATATCTCTGAAAGATTATAAAAGGAACAACTAATAGTGTTTTAGCTGAAGAGAAAAACTGGGGTTTGCTGTAGAGGGACAGGTAGGAATCTTTTTTACTAGATGTTTATATATTCGATCTATCCTGTCTATGGATTTACCATGTGTGTGCCATAACAATTTCATTAAAAACAAAAACAGCTAGACAACAGCACCAGGAAGGCAGTATTCTGATAGTACATTCGACTGAGGATCAGTTTACCTGAGCTACAGTTTGAGTTTCAGTTTGTTCAGAAAAAGTTCAGTGACTTTCCCCAGACTCGTTTTCCTCTTCTGTGATCTTAAGTTTCTTCCAATTTCAACATTTCCTGGTTCCATCGATCATGGTGAAACTTTCATTCCAGGAGCATTTTTGGCAGACCAGAGACTTTGAGATAATTTGGCAGGTGAAAATGTGAGTATTAGGTGAAAGTGTTGGTTGCTGAAAATGTTAACCTTTTTGGGTCACTTACAACTATTACATTAAGACAATAAAGATTTCCCTAGGACAATAACGTGTTTCCTTAAGCCAATAAAGTAATGGGTTTATTTATATGTATTTTTGGTTTCCCAGTTTGAAACTGATTTAAAAATGACCTTATATTTGAAATATTTCAGGTTGGGTTTTCTTTGACAGACTGACCAAATCTCATCCAAATAAGGAAAACCATATCATTTTGTCATCACAGTTTACAGACGCTGCATACCGGCATTGCTGCTTGTAGATGGTTAATCTGGGAATGATGAAGTATTAGTTCATATATGTATTGTACAGCCAGAGCTTATTTGATGAAGTAAGTATTATTGTACAACCCAATGTACAACTTCATATTGTGTAACCAAATGTACAACTTCATGTTGTACCGCCAATACAAAAAGTATTATTGTGCAGCAAAGTTTATTTGATAAAGCATTATTTTATGCATTTATTGTACCACCAAAGCGTATTTTCAAAGTGTTTCCACTTTTGTGATCACACAGATTCCTCTGGCCAAATGGTTTTTATTAAATGGACTATCTATACAATCTTATTTCCTGGTTGGTCATATATACCAATTAAAGTGGCATCTGCCTAAAGGCTATGATTATGTTTTTTTGTTTTTAAATGAACAATTATTTAAATTTAAGTTCAACCTACCCTCAGAAATGTGAGTCAAAACACTGTTTTCATTATAAAAGTAACTAGGGTATTATTAAAAGCTTAAACAATAGAGAAATATATAAGCTAAAGTCAGAAAATTTCCTTTCCCCCATTTCAATTCCACTCCTGAGAGATGATTACTGCTAAAAAATGGAAAATATCTTCTTATACACACAAACACATACAGCATGCTTGTTTTTACAATAATGGCATTACACTGAACACATTGTCTTACAATCTGTATACTCAGTAATGCATTGTACGTGGGATACATGTAGTTCTACTTCATTCTCTAAAGGTGTCTCTAAACGATTCAATCACACAGATGTAATGTGATTTTCTTACACATTTTCTTATTAACAGATAGCAAGAGGGTTTCCATTTATATGCTGTGATAACTTAAACTCTTGGATAGAATTTTTATAGGTTGTCCCCTTAGAATTGGGGCCTAAGTACCAGACACCACTGCTAAGTAAAATTAATATAAACATGAACGTTTCTAACTTTCATAAGAAATATACGAAGTAGATATTATTGTTTTCTCTATTTTGTTTAGGATAAATGTACGTTCTCAGAGGACAAATAATGAACTTAATTGAGGTCTTAAAGATGGGAACCCAGATTCTCTGAATTCAGAGTCTGTGCTTCACTCCTTTACACTGCCATGTGTAGGTGTGTTTGTGTGTGATAGGTGTGTTTTGGATTTTGGTAGATGTTGGCATCTTGTCCTCCAGAATGATTTTTATTCCATTCATTCAGTCATGCTGTGTTTGAGCGTTTGCCTACTGTTGCATTTCCTTATCAAGTGCTGTTCTCAATCATAAAGAATTATATGACATTTTGGATTTGGAACTACATCTAGTATAATGTTATTGTTTAAATTTACAACAGTGAAATTAGTTATATGAATTAATGCTTCACCATTCCCAGAAAACCATCTAAGAGCAGCGAAGCCCGCAGGCAGCTTCTTTGAGCTGTGCTGACGAGGTGACCCAGACCAACCTTCCAAGTTTGTTGTCCATACTGTGAGCTGCCCCGGAGTGGGCTGGCTCATGATCACCCTGCAGGTGTGCCCATAGCACCATGATTACTAGGGTTTCCAATGACTGACGTTTTTGCACTAGATGGATGACCAAGTCTTTCTTCTGAGGTCCTCTGGATCAATGGGAACTTAAATCTTTGGGTGATCAGTCCACCAAGTGTATTAACCATTTGGGCCATTCTGCTACACCGCCATTTGTTTTTGGGATTGACTTCTGTTTTGTTTTGACTAAATTTCTCACAGATGGTAGAAATTCTTTCTTTCTTTCTAAAGGATTAAAGCTTAAATGTCTTTTTGAGGAATCCAGAAATACCTTTATCGTGCAATCCTCCGATTTTTCACAACAGAGTTTGCAAAGGGGTGTGCCCACAGCAGTTAGGGAAAGCAGCATTTAACATAGAGGGGTTAGCAGAAGATCTGACCTAACAAGTAAAAACTCTTTCAAAGATTCAATCAAGTTTGTTCCCATCACATTCTTGGGGAATGCCCAACAGGCACATGCTTTGTCAATGGAAATTATTTTCAATCTCATTGATGTCTTGTTGGGCAAGAATCATTTCTTTGAACAGTTTCTTATTAACCATCTATAATTTTTCATCTCTGACAGCGTTATCACCCACACTTTCAGTAGCGGCATGTTTAGGAGGAGTCAGACTTTGTCTGACTTTGCCAGACTTCGTGTTCAGTGTGGATCTATTTGTTTCTTGGGAATTTCATCTGAAAAGTATTGGCCTTCTCTTGCAACTAAATTGTGGGGCTTCAATATTATAAATCCCTCCCTGGAGAACACGGCCATTGAGTCATTCTGACTCATAGTAACCCCCTATGACACAGTAGAGTCGTGCCTGGGGGCAGCCCAGCTGGGCAGTCAAAGGAGAAGACTCAGCTTTCTCCTGAAGAGCACCAGGTGGGTTGAAAGAGCTGACTTTGCAGTGAACCACCACACACCGAAAGCCAAGCTCCCTGCCATGAGTTGATTCTGAGTCACAGTGACCCTGTAGGATAGTGTGGAACTGCCCTGGTGGGTTTCCAAGACTATAACTAGTTTCTTTTTAACTCTATGGGAGCAGAAAGTCCCATCTTTCTCCCACAGAGCAGATGATTGTTTCAAACTGCAGACCAGGTGGGTAGCTGTCCAATATGTAAACGACTGCACCACCATCCCTTTGTTTAAACCAGGACTGTCTAATTCACTCCAACTCATAGACCCCATGTGGGTTAGTCCACAACGGTGCCTCATTCAAGGTGCTGAGCCAGTTCAAATTTGCCTTTCCACCCCAGGTGTACTGAATCAGAATCTACAGTTTAACCAGAATCATTTGGGTATCTTGTTAAAATGTAGATCCGGGATTGAAAGGCAGAGGCTCAGCAGGGAGCAGAGCCAAGAGCTCCCCTGGGTTTTTCATGGCTGATTTTTCAGAAGTTGATTGCCACACCTCATAAATTCTTTTATGTTCTTGGTGGACTTGAACTTCCAAACCATTTGTCAGCAGTCCACCATGTTAACTGTTTGCCAGACTTAGAAGTCTTTCAACATTTTCGTGGACAATGCGAACACAATAACATTCTCTTGTCATCCTTATTTTAAGAAACCCATTTACCATATGCCAACTTCGCCAGGCCTCACTAAGTTAGCTGCACCCCCACCCTCACCTGTGTCTTGAAATTTTCTGTTTCCAGCATGGTTTGCTTTATTGTAAACGAAGTATGAACAGCAATGCCTTGTATCTTAATGAGGTCCTGCCGTCTAGACATGAAGAAAGGAAAGTGAAAAAGGTTGCTACCAAAAAAAAAATCATAGGACCTTGACTAACCAACTGCAACAAAAATATATCAAAGTGTAAAGCCCATTTTTCTTTACATATCCCTCATCTAGGTATTTTCACTTCTGTTGGCAATATTTCCATCTCTCCAACCCTTTCCCAAAAGAAAAATTCAAGTTACCCCAGTCCCAGATGGCAGTTTCGGGAAGCTCAAGCGATGCAAATCATGCTCCTCAATGTTCTCTGAGTTTGGGAAATAGGAAGAAGGCGGAAGGGGCAGGATCAGAGCTTGAGCGTGAATGGGACGTAGCTTCCTGACGAAATTCTTCAAGAACTGTCCATGATATTCTCAAAGAATGAACAATCACACTGTTGAGATGGCAAAACATCCCTCTATGAAACATTCTTTGCCTTTTTTTTTTTTTTTTCATAAGACAGCTTTCTTAAACCTCCTTTCTGGTAAATTCCTATGATCATCTTGTGTCCTTAAAAAAAAAAATCTGTTCCTTTGGAGTTGCCCCCAAAGTGTCCCCCTAACCTTCTTGAGTTGACCGCTCTGCCTTGAACTGGCCCAGCCAACTCCCTCGTTTTGATTGGACTCTCGATTGAAGACACCCTAAGAAGTGCAGTGCTTCGCCCCACAAAGAGGAGGTGTCTAGGTCCACAGGGACAGACAGCCGGGCAAAGTTATTTGGGACGGCGGGAGGCAGAATGCGTTTGACAGCGGTGGATTTGGTAGGTTGGTTAAGAGCCTCAAACACTCAGATTATGAAGAGAACTGGTCCGCATCCAACCCCTGATGGCCAAGACATGTTTCCACATGTTTTGTTTGCAGTAAGTCTGTGCAGTTAGGAACTGGAACCCCCAGTGGCAGTATCTTTTATTGATTCTCCCAATTCGTTGTGGTCTAAGCTCATTTCCTGGGGGTGCCGCCGCAGTTTGGGTCCATCCCCCTTCTCCTTCAATAGGTCAAACTTGCAGCCATCAAACAGGCCGACTCATGGTGAGCCCCTGGGACAGGGTAGGACAGTCCCCGTGGGTTTCTGAGCCTAGAACTCTTCACAGGTAGCGATCGCCTCCTCTCTCTCCCACTTTCTACCCCGGAGTAATACAAACCCTGTGTGGAACAGACTGAGGTGTTTAGCAGAGATTTACATGCTGGGAGCGGTTGGGTCCTGCAGGGCTGTCTCGGGGCTGCAAAGCAGCGGGTGGGTCCCCAGGGAGCCTTTCACTGGGCTTCAGTTTAAACATTGTTTATATACAGCCATTGATTTCCTTTACCAAGAGCTGCCAATGCAATGAAATTAGCCACACCATTGAGCAATTCCCTCCTTCCTCAACCAGGTGCAAGCACAGCAGCTGGATGCGCTCCCGTACTGCCATCCAGGCAAAGCTAGCGCACAGCAAGCCCAGAGGACAGAGAAGAACCGAACCGTGGCAGGGTCCAGCCCTCAGCCCTCAGCAGAAAGCCTCTTCTTTCAGCCAGCCGTGGGAGGAATTTAGCATCTTCGTCCTCAAAGTGGGGCAGAGCAGCATTACTTGGAACTTGGCTAAAAAGTGAAATTTGGGGTTTCACCCTGATTTGGGAACAGTAGGTCAAGATGTGCGAGAACCACTGCTTCGGCTTACTATCTCAGAGTCTTTTGCTTTATGCTGGCTTTGCTGGCTGTCGCGTCAACCCCCTCCCATCGGTCCACTTCCTCCACACCGTTGAGCCGCGGAGCGTGAAGAGCCGTCCCCCCCACCCCCCACCCCCGGCAGTGGTGGCGTGTGTGCTGCAAGACGCTTAACAACTCGGGCCTCGTGCAGGGGGGGAGTGGGCAGTGCTGAGTTGTCGCTCCCAATGTTTGTGGTGTAAATATTCTCATCCAGGTTGCTTTCAAGCTGTTCTGGTGATATTACTGACCAGGGATGGCCACACTTGCTCTGGGATGTGGGCTACCTCTAGCCCCCCTGCTGGCGGGTACAGCTGCATGATGGGTAGATATTAGCTCAGTATAATTCACTGGGTGCTTGGACATAGTTTCGATGCACCATTGGAGTCACTGTTCTAGGTAACTCTTCGAGCCATGGAATGTTTAGGTTGCCAAGGTGAGCATTTGCTATCTACGCAGGTGCCTAGCGACATCTACAATCAGCTTACAAATGGTATTTTGATAATAAGATAATAAGAATCAAATGTATGTCCTATACATGCTCTGTCAAAATTATTTGTTTGGTTGGCTATCAGCTTTAAAACGATGTAGACCTGTTTCTGCTTACCTTTCTACCCTCATTATTTATACTAAATTGTGTCAAACAATGTTTGTTGCATTACAATGATTAGTGAGAACTAAAGTTTCTATATCTAAAACTCTCAGGGAGCAATTCAACAACAATAACAAAACATCAGTTTTAGATTTAGGGCACAT
Source organism: Nesogale talazaci (assembly GCA_004026705.1). NCBI lineage: Eukaryota > Metazoa > Chordata > Mammalia > Afrosoricida > Tenrecidae > Nesogale > Nesogale talazaci. The sequence goes on along the minus strand of PVJH01000286.1, from coordinate 83,566 downwards.
TGCACCTTTGCTTTGATCTGATACTTAGCTGACTAGGAAGTGAATAAAATGTCACCCGAGAAAAGACAGACTGATAGCTTACAAATAGAAAACTTCCTTTTCAATCCCGCGCTGGTCTCATTCTAGCTCGTCGTGGGCACATGGCATTTCTTCTTGCCAAATGAGAGGTGTGGGGGCCAAGGAGCTGTAGGAAGTTTGCCTGTGGCTCCTGCTCAGGGTCCTGAAGATGGTCGGACTGAGCCTCTTGCAAAGGAGGACAAACGGTTCCTGACCAGGCTTGCTGTGTCCGAGCCCACGGTTGCAGCCACTTGGCCAGTCTCCCTTGTTGACAGGCCTCCTGTGTGTTCCACTGACCTTCCACCATGCCGGCTTCAGAATCCACGGCATGTGGTGCATTTGGAGAGTTTGGATGTCCTCCTTGAAGGAGGGGCACCACCTGATAATGCGTCCAAAAACAAGCGAGACCAAATTCTTAAGACTTCCAAGGAGTTCTCACTTCTAAAGACTATTCTGGCTGTACTTTTTTCAACACACACTTATTTGTTCTTCTGACAGTCCATAATTAAAATGTGCGGATTCTTCTTTGTTCTTTATTATTGATTGCCCAGCTTTTTTTTATTTACATGAGATGAATGAAAGATCCCCTGGTTTGAGTCAGCTATACTTTAACCTTCAATGCAACACCATTGCTTTTTATTTATTTATTAACACTTTAAAGAACTTTTTTTGCAGCAGATCTGTCCCATGCAATCCATCCTTTGATTTCCTTATTGCTTCTTCCATGAGCCTTGATTGTGGCGCCATGAAAAATGGTCCAGTTTTATGTGACTCTCTGAACAATAGGAAAGAAGTTAAAAGCACAGGAAGTTTAAAAAGTTGTGCTCACAGTGTCTCCTTGTTCATGTGGAAGAACAGATTCCAAAATCTCTCTCTCTCTCTTTCTCTCTTTGGTATAAGAAAGAGTTTCATAGCAAAGAGTAGTTGTATATCAAGAAAACATTCCAGGACAGTCCAGATCAAGCTCATAAGTCTGATACTAGTGCACAAATCTCTCATCAGATTCATGTGGCCACATCCAGCGATGCAGAACACAAGAGGATCACATGTTGCTTTGTGAATAGTCTTGTGAATCCAAGGGCATGACCGCAGGTCTCTGTCACATGGCTCACTCAGGTCTCAATGTGGCTCCACATGGTTTTTCAATAGGAAGGTGAAGGAGAGAGAGAGGGAGAGGGAGAGAGAGAGCGAGAGAGCGAGAAAGAGAGAGAGAGAGAGAGAGAGAGAGAGAGAGAGAGAAAGAGAGAGAAAGATAGAGAATGAGAGACTCTCACAGGGCTCAGAAAGCCTCTGCATGGCTTGTCAACAGGAAGAAAAAACAAGAGCTGAAATGGCTTGGTTGCGAAATGACTACTCTGATCAGATTTCTGGCAAACATGCCACTTAAAAGTCTATCTGCAGGTATCAGGCATCAAAGAACTAAAAATTATATCATTATAAATGAGGGAGAGTACAGATCGGGGACCCAAAGCCCATCTGTAGTTGAAGCAACATCCCCTTACAGAAAGGTCTCCAGGTACAGTGTAGCAACAATGAAATATGTGACTTTCCTTTAGTTCTTCAATGCTTCCTCCCCCTCACTATCATGATCCCAAATCTACCTTACAAATCCAGCTATACCAGAGCATGTACACTGGTACAGATAGGAACCAGAAACATGGGAAATCCAGGACAGGTGATCTAGGATAGATGATCCCTTCAGTAATGAGAGTGGCGATACCAGGAGGAAAGTTCGGGTAGAACGAGGGAACCAATTACAAAGATATACATATAACTTCCTCCCTGGGGTATGGTCAACAGGGAATTAGGCAAAGGGAGACTTCGGACAGTGTACAATCTGACAAAATAATAACAGTTTGTAAATTATCAAAGGTTCATGATGGAGAGGGAAGCGGGAGGGAGAGAAACTAATACCAAGGGCTTAAGTAGAAAGAAAATGTTTTGAGAATGATGATGGCAACAAATGTTTAAATGTGCTTTGCATACAATGCATGTGTGTATGGATTGTGATAAGTGTTGTATAAGCCCCAATAAAATGATTTTAAAAACGTCTAGCTGCAATATTTTTCCTTAGTGACGTCCTGTTCGTTTTAAATTCTGAAGTGGCATGAGTTGATTGCAGCAGCACTTTTAATTTTAAGTTTTATTAGGCTAGATGTAATTTGGGGGCGATGATATCTGAGTTCTAAAAATATATTTATATATTTTTTTATGTTGACCTTCCCTTTTGATCAGGTGACTTCCCTTGAAGAATCTTCAAAAGAATTTCACCGTGCCTTGAAGGTGTATGTTCTGGTATTATAATAGCATAACTAGCTGGTTATTGGCCACCAGCCTAGCACGGTGAGGCATACTGTGTTATTACACAAATACACACATCCTGGTGTGTGTGTTTTATTATGTAATTGTTCTTCTTGCTCAAAGATGCTGCTGAAAGCAATTACGTAAGTCCCGTTCATTTCACGGTGAATGTAACATGTTGGAAGTCAAGCTGAGTCAAGCTTTCAGGCATTGAGGGCAACTATATCTTAGATGGGAATGTTGTATCTCCTGATAGGATATTAGGTCACTACTCTCAGGAGAGTAAGTGGGTATAATCTGGCTATCTCATCCAACAGTGGTTTGACTTATTTATTTAACTAGCAAGCAACAGTAGCAGCACGTGTTATTTGTGTATGTATATTTACTTTGTAAAGTTTTCATAAGGTACAATTGAATAATACAGGAGGGAGTCTCTACTTGTCTAGGCTGCCTTGGGTTCCTTATTCTGTGGGCCCAGGACTATGATATGCCTAGCCACTCCCTTAAAAAAAATCCAACCATTGCCAATGAGAGGATTCCAACCCCTAGAAGATCTCTAAATGGTTTCTGAGGCTGTAAGTTTTTGTGAGAGGCGAGAGCCTCAACTTCTTCCTTGGAACAGTGGGTAGGTTTGATACTCTGACACTGTAGTTAACAGTAGCAGTGAGATGTTTACCCCACAGTACCACCAGGGCTCATTAATACATATATAGAGTTAGAAAAATAAAGTCACCCATTGCAGGGAGAGCTGCTTATACATAAAATTGGGGAATGCCAGTGTCAGATGGTCCTTGTAGGCTGTCTCCTCTTGCTGGTTTTTGGTCTATCCGCACTTCTATGGCTGGACCATCCTGAGAGAATGGGCACTTTTAACCTGCCTTACAGAGTTTGTGCTGTCAGGGATATAGCAGAGCACCATGATAACAGCCACATAACCCATTTCTTTCAACAATTAATGAATTATATATGAGAAGTCAACCTGTTTTCTCTTTTCTTTTATTCAACATCTCTTCAAATCCCAAAGGAGCTCCGAATATCACTGAGCTGCTTGGCAGTTTAGTGTCAGGTCAAAATTATACAAATTTGGTTTGGAAAGAGCGTGCTGTCTTCCCATGCAATAAGGAGTCCCCAGATACCAGTGCCCTCTCTTGAGAATGCACCTGAAAGCACACCCGCTAATGGGCCTCTGCTGCAAGGGCTACCCTGAGTTGATTAAAAAGGCAGCAAAGGAGAAAAGCAGCTTTTGATCCTGTTTGGTCCATAATTTTATTGTGAAATCTTGGTGTCAGTGGACGGGTAGACTCTAAGTTACTTAAGGACAAGGGAATGTCCGAGTCATTTCATATTGCCAGTGTCAAAAGTCCGGGCTTGGTGCATAGGCGATGTTTCATCGGCTCCTGTTCCTGTCTTATGAGTATCATCAGCGTCCTGGTTCTATTCAGGTGGCGCCCCTCCTGATCCAAAGAATCAAGAGAGAAAGTGACTACATTGCCAAATGAAAATGGTGAGTGTTTGCCCTAAAATCCCAAACAGACTTCCCTTCCAATACAAGAGGGATACTCAGATGCTGACCAGGATGGCAAGAAAGTGAAGAGATGCTTTGGGGATGGTCGGGGGAGGAGAAGCATTCAACAACTTTTTGGAAAGACCTTGACTCTCTACTCTTTATGTCCAAGGTAAAAACTGCTGGCTTGATTTAAGAGCCTTTGTTGACTTGGAAAGCCCTCTCGCCATCACCACTTCCACAAGCTCACCCCACTGTGGGCCAGAAAGGCTGGAGACCACTTTTCAGGCTGATGTGATTTCTAACAGCTGAGATATTAAAACACTGAAAAACGGGGTTTATAATGGAAATGCTGACAGACTATTAACTATAGCAGCACTGCTCTAATAAATGGAATGGCTTGTCATAATCTCTAGTTCATAAATATGCAAATACAAGACCGAGGATTTGCTCCAAAGGATATCTCTATAATTTTAACTGACCTTTACTGATACCAAATGAGCCTGTTGCTTCTGTTTTTGTACATTGGATATAAAGTACAGAAAATCCAGCTGCCTGTTGGCCTAAAGTATATAAAGTTTAAACTGCCAGCCTCTAAACTTGGGCCTCAGATTCCATTTCTCTTCACATTCACACTCTTTATTGACATTTTCATTTTTTTCCCCAGGGGGTGGAAGGCGAGTGGGGGTGAAATCAAACATTGTCCATCTCTCCCCTCATTGCCCCCACATTATTTCCACATGTCATAGTGCCTGCCCTGCCAAAATTCATGGACTGCCTCAAGGACAAACAGGCCATCTATGCTGAATTATAAATTTGAGTTTTATCCAGTTTTCTGCTTTTGGACCAAATGGGCAGCAAATCCAGTGACTTCATATTTAATAACCTGGATGTCATTTGTCCTGTGTCTTTCAGCACAGAGTAAAGAGTTGGATGGCTAGCAGTTTTGCAGTCCCCTCTCCCCCCTAATTATTTTAAGCCATTCAGCCTGGTATCTGAACCATTGATGCACAGCCAAATCGCCAGCAGGGGTGAGATCTGTCCAATCCAGGAGCTAAATGAGTCACTGAGAGTCAATCTGTTTTTCCCTGGCTGTTGGGGTGTCCGCGGGCTCTGGCCTCCCTCTGCTACAGACCCACACAGAGCCGCAGGCTCTCCCTCTTTGGCTTCTACCACCTCCGTTTCCGCCTGAGCCGGTTTCCCGCCACAGCTGTGGATGGCTTCTGACCGGATGGCTGCAGCAACCCAGGGCCTCCGTCACACTGAACTCAAGTCCTGGATTTGATGGGAAATGAAGACATCTCGGCCTTGTTGGATTTACTTCTCCGGTAATACACCAGCTATCTGGAAAGGGAAGGAGGGGATGCAAACAGGAAGATTTGCTAGGGCTCAATGCCAGTTCACTCAGGTCCGTGGCCAACTGCCTCTCCCATCCCCCAAGCATTCTTCCTCTCACGTGCCCAAATGGACTCTGTGAGTAGGGTGCTTTCTTTGGTCCTAGAAAAAAAATAGAGGTACTCTAACTAAATACCACAAAGTGGGTGGCCTTTGAGAACAGAAGTTTGTTGTCTGAAGTTTATGAAAACTGAGAGTCCAAATCAGGGTGCCGGGTATGGGCTTGAAGAAGAATGTGTTGGATGCCTCGCTCCCAGCTTCCGGAACGCCAAGCATTCCTTGGCTTGCAGCCGCCGCCTCATGGGTCATCCTGCCTTTATCTCTCCTTTTCCCCACTCCGATGGGGTCGGGATCCGGAGTGTACCTCCTGGAGCTTCACATGCATGCGTTGCTGTTGGGTGCAGTCAGATCAATTCTGGTGAATAGAAACTCCACAGGAAAGATTAGAACCTCCCCATAGAAATTTCATGGGTGTAGTATAGATAAGAACAGATCTCATGTCTTTTTTTTTTATGAGTCAGTAGAGGCATTCAAATTGCCAATCTGTTGGATAGTACTGTGGGCTGGCAAGGGGGTGGGTGGGGAGAATGGTGAGGGTGGCGCTAACCATTGTTCCAACAGGGCTATTTTTCAATAACTGGTAACATCTTCAAATACTCTCCGCAGGCCTTAAGACTTCAACATACTGTTTCAGGGGACACAATTCAGTTCATGATATCATGGGAAGGACGTGTGGAGAGGCCAGGGGTAGCCAGGAGAAACCCACTGGACTAAAACATACAACCCTGGCTTGAGAGGCAGACACAGAAGGCCCAGAAGTTGGGGGACTCAAAAGGTCCCTTTGAAGCACTTTTCTTTTACAAAGCTGAGATATTTTGTTTATTGCAATATTTACTAAAACGCAATATCTGTGCATTCTTCCTCGTAGGGTCAGTATTCAATTACCCATAAATACGAGTATGCAGCAGATTTGAAGACTGCACATAAGATTAAACTAACTGGTGTTCCATGGTAAATTATTAAATTAGCAGACCCAGGAACTTGAATGTGCTGTGTGCATTGTGGACGCTGGCCAGTCTGAACTGGTCTGAGCTTCATCTCTTTGAAACTCGAACACAATCAGGGGCCAGTGTTCTCTGTAAATGTAAAGAGAAGCTGGTATGGCATGTGAGAAAACACCCACCAAAAAACCCTACCATGGTAACCTAAACCGCTCTGAGAATCCTTAAGAATTAGGGCAAGCATGAGGTGGGGTTGGGGGGAAGTTGATTGATGGAGTACACTTTTATTTAGTAAAATATTTTAGGACAATTTTAGAAGGAATATTCTTTGTGGGCTTCAACTCCAAATGGGCAGAGTCGGGTGGCTCCCTTTCACAATGAGTCTCAGGAGACTGAAAACTCCTCTCCCCGCAGGGCACCCCGGTCTGTTTCCATCCTTCCACAAACCTCACCTGCCACGTGTCTGGGACACTGGGTCTACTTTTTCCTCACCAGCCAGGTGACTCGGGCAGTTAGAAAACACAAGCCAAGAGTTCTAAACACAGAGGCATATCTCACTGTCATCAGGTGTCTCTGCGTGAACTCTGTCCCTGCTTTCTGCAATGGGGCCCACTTGCATTTAGATCTTTGTGGTTATGCTGTGGCTTTTCCAGATTTCAGGAAGATTCAGGAGCGCGCCCCCATTTTAGTCAAAAGTAACCACTTGTACAATAAAAGGTCCCGTTTCATCTTTTTACATGTTGGACTGCAGATCACCAAATACCCAGTTTGAAGCTCAGTTTTTACAGATGATTAGTGTAGAGTATCTTCCGCTGGAGGACATGAAAATACCTCCTTGTGAGACTCAGTGACACTGAGTCCCACTGCTTCCAGAAAACAGACATCTTCCTGCAAGGAATTTACATGGAAACAGTCTCATCGTTTGAGAACTTATCAAATACGGCAAACAGAGGTCTTGAAAAAATTAAAAAGTGATTAAAAATAGAATTTTGATCACAACCTCAAAGATGTCCTGAAAATTTTGTTTACCATTTTTAAAGATAATTATATTGAGGGGCCCTTACAGCTATTATAATATTAAATACATCATTTGTATCAAGCATATTTATACATATGTTGCCATATTCATTTCCAAATATTTTCTATTTGAACCCTTGGTATAGGCTCCCCCTTTTTTTTCTGAATCACTTTATTGGGGACTCAGATACCTCCCCTCATGATCCATACATGTATCAATTGTATGCAGGCCACATTTGTACACTTGTTGCCATCATTGCTCTCAAAACATCCTCCCTACACTTAGGCCCCCAGTACCAGCTCCTCATATATACTTTAAAGAATTCTGTTAAAAAACAAAAATACAACTGTATAATACAGACTTGATTAACACCCACTTCTTGGCCCCCCTCAAGCGGCAAACTTCTTCTCAAGCTCCTACATCTTCTCTAATGAATGTCCTGCAGAGCGTGCAGTGTTTTTCGGTTCAAAATTTACAAGGATCACTCATCACTAGTTAAGAAAATGGAAGGTAGCAAACACAAAAAGACTGACATCGGGTCCACTATTTTGAAGAATGTAAAATGTTTCTCCCATGGGTGTTGCTTTTAAGGATCACATGGGAGACCTTACCCTTTGGTGAAGTTCTAAACGTCTCAGTTCATGTTGATTGCCTCAGAACTCCTTGGTGCTAGGAATCTGGATGTGCCCATTGCTTAAGGTTCACTCACTGTGCCAGAACTCAGGCTGTGCCAGGACTCTGGATTCCATTGAAAGGCCTTAGGGGATGGACGGGGACTGGGTGAAGGATCAAATGCTGCCACCCTTCCCTTTGATTGGTTCTTTTCTTTCATCTCTTTTCTTTACTATTCCATGGTCTCGCTGAGTATGGTTTTCTTCCTCTCTCTTTTCCTCTGACTTCAGTGTGGAAGATCATCAAAGGATGGAATTTCTTCTATTAGAGAGGCTGGCATTTCTGCGGGCACAGTAGAGCTTGGATTTCAAGCACCACTCTTCCGACACAAAGAATTCCTTGAATGATTATGCTTGTTGACAAACTTTGGAATCAGACACGTAGAGTTCCAGCCCCACCATTTATCAGCATTGACATTTTAGGCAAGTTATTTTAATCACTCTAGTCCTCAGTTTTCCTTTCTGTAAATGGGGATAGCGTGATTAATACAAATACTCATGTGATCAGTTAAAAAAGTGAACAAACATATTTTTATGTTCTTAATACATGGTGGGAGTATTTTTTGTACAGATAACAACATCTTATATGATCAAAATATAAAGCATACAAAAAGGGAATTTATAAAATGGGATCAATCAATCAATAAATAGTGTATTTCTTTCTCATCTCGCAGATCTAAAGGGTGCACAGCTCTACTTTGGATGCTCCCAGTGCAGATAATGTGCCAGTCATCGCACTGGGCACAGACCAGTACCGAATGGTAATTGCTTCCTTGTCTAATTACTTTCTGTCTAAGACCCTTAACTGGAGATCTCCCAACACTCCACCAGGGGAGGTATTCTCTCTCATTTTCCTTTGTTGACATGACTTTACTCTTGCATAAGTCACAGAGAGTGGCCAAATTGTAGATCTGGTTCTTCTAAGATAGGGAAGTATCATTGTATGGTTTCAGTTAGGATTTTCTTCCACTATGAAGTGCAGTTAGGATGATTTTCCCCAGGGCTCTTGTTCCAAGGAAGATTAGTGGTTTCCCCCATCCAGCCAGAACTGGAAGAGTGTGGAGTTTCATCACCTGGGTTGAGACTGGGATGGTATGGTCTCCTTGAGAAATAAAGATACCATCATAACTGTGGAAATGGTGAGGTGAATGGAGATGAATTAAAAAATAGAGGAAAACAAAAAAGGCTGGCGTTTTTCTTAGTGCTGCTTCTGGTTTTACCATGTGCATAAGATGAGATGCAGTGGTTTGGGATAGTGTTATTGTGGCATCGAACGTAAGTCTGAAAATTTAAGTGAGTTATCTTGGATGCTTCCACTTTTACACGCATTCCTTTGTTATTCATGAACATTGTGATATACTGGTCATCCACTAGGTATAATGCCTGAGCATGAGGTAGGCACCTTTGGCACTATGACTTTGTCTTCTGAACAAAGAAAAGCAGGCAAAGGGAATTGATGGGAACAAGTGTATTGATGATTCCAAAGTCCCAGTCAGGAGTTGAGTTGGCTAGAAACGCTGGTTATGTAAACAAACAAACAAACAAACAAACTATGGCACAGGGGAAGCATCTGTTCTCCTCTAACTTCATGATGGGGCAGGAAGCACCAAGAGCTGTCCAAAGCTGGTTTCCTAAGATGTTGCAATTCAATGTACCTCAACCTTTCTTATCCCATTCTGATGCCACCTCCCACAGCAATCTTCCCACACCGCTTCTGCTTCTCAATTGGGTTCATAATTCACTGCAATAGCCATGCAGTACTCACAGACCATACCCCCCTCCCCCAATGAATGATTAGAGAATTCATAGGTTATAATTCAGAATTAGAAATGTTCAGGATACAGTTCTAAGGTCAAGACAGACCTCTTTTGGGCTCCAGGCCCCTTTTCTGGGTCTTTGTGCTACTTGTGCATTGTTACAGTTCTTTTAACTGGCTGAAAGATGCGTCACAGCCAAAGGCTCTGTGGGTCATCAAACCTTGATGCTCCAATTAGCTGGGTGGAAGCTCCCCACTACACAAGCAATTCCCGTGCCCAAAGCCTCTCAATTGTGCTTGCTCTGTTAAGCTCCCCATCCTGTTTTGTCCTTTGCCTCTACTGCTAGTGCTTCTCTGCCACATCTCTGTGTCACCGCTTTCTGCCCTTGGATCAAGGAGGGTCAAAGCTCAGGGATCTCAGAATCCCAAGAATGTGCTCGACTCTTGTTCTTCCCAGATGGTCGGGAAAACCCTATGTTGCTTCTGCTGTGACTCAATACAAACTGACAATGCTCCCACTAGAGTTCCATAGTTTCAGACACACAGCCTGTTAACAGCCATTCACAAGCGAATTATATAATTTTAGTAGAGTCTTCTCCTACTTTCTCTTACCTAGACCAGTCATTTGGTGGGCATTACAAAGACCATGGCTACAAGAGCCTTATTAAGTAAATCTCAGATGTGATCCAAGTATACCACAGATGTGAACCAAATGGCAATTGACCTCATGTTTTTATATCGATATTAAATTTCTCCTTAGAAATTATTTTCATTACCTAAAATGTAAAACCTTGTGGGAAAAAATTTTTAAAGTATTGAAAAAAATAGAGATTAAGAGATTAGGGTATTTTCCTGTATTCTTCATGACAAAACCCACTGTTAATTGGTGGGCACTTTAAAATTTTGCATGGAAATAGAATGAAATGATCATGGAATTTTTTGAAATCTTATTAGTTCTGTTTGCTTAGTCTGGATCTATTGGATGTTCAGGTTCAGACATCTCCTTTATGTTTAATTTGTTGACTTTGTTCTTCTTGAAGCCTATCATTTTAACGTAGAGAGTGGTGGTGTATATGGGTCTGTGTTAGAGAATTCTAGTTCTCTCGATATCTGGCTCTCTGATTTTTGAGAAGATAATTCTTACCCTCCCTCCCCACCACCTTACTGAGACTCATCATATTCCAGATGCTCTAACCTTTGTCACCCTGGACTGCAAGTAACCAGATGGGCTTTTATCCTGTGTCCCTAAGTAACCACATGGGGCAGGCGTTTTGAGTAACCAGTGATGACTGTAAAGTTGAGATAAAATATGTGTTTTCTTCATTTTGATTTCAAGATTCATCTCTTACTTCAGATAACCAATTCTATTCTGACAAGTTTTTTTTTCTAGAAAAACTTGAGATATAGATATTTCTCCATAGGTGTCCTGCTTTATGGTGGAGTGAGCGAAACCGTAACACTTGAATGCTTCAAGGGACGGAAGTGAGAGCAGCTTATGAGAACACTGGAAGGAAGGGCAGTGAATGGCTTCGTGGCCACATCTGCATCACCCAGGGTCGGTAATGCATGGTGAGGCTTCCAAGGATACAATGTAAGAGATGCTGCCCGTGACAAGAACTCCCCTTTAATCAAGACTGGGACATGATGCACATTCTGGATTTTCAAGTGAAAAAAAAAAAAGAGTGACTTGTATGCAAACCACATTTGTACATTTTTTGCTATCCTCATTCTCAAAACATCCTCCTTCTACTTAAACCCTTGGTGTCAGTTCCCATATTTCCCCTCCTTCTCCACTCCCTCTCCCTCATGAACCCTTGATAATTTGGAAATGATCATTATTTTGTCATATTGTACACTGTCCAATGTGTACATCCATTTCCCTGTTGTTCATACTCCAGGAAGGAGATCATATGTAGATCTCTACAATTGGTTCCCCCTTTCTACTCCACTTTCCCCCCACCCTTCTTGTATCACCACTCTCACCACTGGTACTGAAGGGATCACTGTCCTGAATTTCCCATGTTTCCAGCTCCTATCTGTACCAGTGTACATCCCCTGGTCTAGCCATATTTGTTAGGTAGAATTGTGATCATGATAGTGAGGGTGAGGAAGTATTTAAGAACTAGAGGAAACTTGCATATTTCATTGTTGCTTTGGATTCCAGGGGTCATGGGAGATGGGGAGGTGGGGGAAAGGAGGTGGTGTTCGCCAACCCAGGGAAAAGGGAACAAGTGATTCAAAATCAATGACAAGGTGGGTGTGAGAGGCCTGATAGACATTTATCAAGAGTGTTTTAACAGAGAGAAATTACTGAAACCCAAATGAAGGCTAAGCATGATAGTAGGACAAGAGAAAAGTCAAAGAAAATAGAGAAAAGAACTGGGAGGTAAAGGCCATTTATAGAGGTCTAAATATAGTCATATACATAGGTAAATATATTCATATTTGATAATGAGGAAATAGATCTATGTGCATACACTTATAGGGTTAGTATTAAGACAACAGATGAACACTAGACCTCCACTCAAGTAGTTCTTCAATGCAAGAACACTTTGTTTTATTAAATTGGCATTCCATGATGCTCACCTTCACAACACAATCACTGAAGACAAATGTGTACATAAGCAAATATGGTAAAGAAAGCTGATGGTGCCTGGCTATCAAAAGATGTAATGTCTGGGGTCTTAAAGGCTTGAAAGTAAACAAGAGGCCACGTAGTTCAGAAGCAAGAAAGCCCACATGGAAGAAGCACACCAGCCAGTGTAACCATGAGGTGTCAAAAGGATCAGGTATCAGGCATCAAAGAACTAAAAATTATAAATGAGAGGTAGTACAGATTGGGGACCCAAAGCCCATCATTAGGTGAAATGACATCCCCTTACAGAAGGATCACAGGGAAGAGATGAGCCAGTCAAGGTAGAGTGTAGCAACAAAGGTAAAATTTTTTTTAATGAACCTAAAAGTTTAAGACTTTGTACATGAAAAGCTCTAGGAATGGTGACCCTTTAGGTTTCTAAGAGATCCAGAAGAGTGAGCCACAAATGGAGCAAACAGATTTTGTCAACAGAAGGAAGATCCGATGGAAAAAGTAACACTTTGGACAAAAAATTCTCATTAAGAGTATACACCAACTCTCCTAGTATCACCTTTTCCTTCAGAGTGACTATCCTATTATACCTACTTTAGCAACGTGAAGTAACCTTCTTGAATTATATACTAAGAGACCATGTGAAATAAAACCCCCATGAGGAAAATAGTGTAATAAATATTCCGAGCTTGAAAGACTGATATTTCTGAGCCCTCTAATGGCCTGGGGTTGATGGTGGCATGGTAGAATCTAAGGGTAACTTGTTGATCTCCAAGGCTCTTTAAAGTGTTTTTTTTCAGGTTGCTTTCCCTCTAATCTTAAACACTTGACCTTTTAGTCTGCTATTCCTTAGTATTATTACATTAGATGATTGGTTATTAAATATACTGTCTCTAGTAAATAGGTAATTGTATAATGCAATGGCTCTCAGCTTTTCCAGGCCATGTTCCCATGACATTTAGAGTCAGAACATCGAGTTCCATTCTGCTAAAATGCTTAACCCTTTATATGGGTAGAAGAAAGTACAAGGATTTTGCTCAATCTCACATTCTTGACTGATTAAAAAGCAGTCACAATGATGAATGCTCCATATTTTTGATAGCTATAGAATTCAAAAACCTTAGTATCCCAAAGATCATTTACAGCCATGTCATAAGAGTGAATAATACATAAGCCAATATTTTACCTGTTGCTAGCTGGGCATGATAAATACATTCTAGGTATGCACCAGGCTTCAAAGTTGGTTGTTTGAGAAAGGGCTTACAGTTTGGTTTTGTAACTGCAAACACATGGACAGAGAAATTTTAGATGGAAAGGAGAACTATACCAAGTATTTTCACTTCATTGCAATGCCCATCTTCCCCTTCAAGTTTCTTGAGAATAAAAGCGACATCTTGTTTATCTTTTTTTGTTCCCTGGGCTTCAAGCAGGATGTTGTACTCATGCAATGCTCAATATATACAACATGTGAACATGACGTGAAATTGCTGCATGGAAGACAGGTGGTGGATGGAGAGTGGTTTACTGATAATAGACTTATGAAAAGGAGAAAGGAGGAGCAGCAGCTGAAGATGGTAGCTTGCAACAGGAGCAGGCAAGAAGATTCACTATAAAGGACAGTAACAAATTCTTGACTGTGGAAGAAAGATACCCATTTTGTGGGCAGATTAGGAAGGCACAAGACCAGAAAGTCTTCAGTGACAAGAACAAAATTGAGCATGGGAAGAATGAAGCATTAGGAGGCAGAATAGCGAGCAATAATAGCTTCTGATTCAGTCCGATGCCGGGGGTGGGGAGTGGGGTGCAGGATGGAGAACCTGTGGGTTGCAATTCTTTCGGGGGTGAATGACACTTTCCCAGGGGTCACCTGATTCTTAACAGTTATGAAGCAAAATTACAGTTATGCAGTAGCAATGAAAATCATGTTATGTTTGGTGGGTCACCACAACATGAAGAACTGTATTAAAGGTTTATGGCCTTAGGAAGGTTGAGAACCACTGCTGTAGAAAGAAATATAGGATTCAGGGAAGAGGATCTTGTTTTAAGGAATAATGAGTTCAATTTTAGACAAGCTGAAGAATTTTTAAAAATCGACTTAAATGTTCAGTTGAATGTTACATGATTAAAGGAACCTTCAGAGTGACTTTATACAAACCCACTACTGTGGAGTGTAGTAGCAAGCCATATTTCTACTCTGACTCATAACAAACCTGTAGGACAGAGTAGAACTGCTCCATAGGGTTTATGAGGCTGTAAATATTTGAAACAGTTTTATTCGCCTATAATTCATGTACTGTACAATTTGATGGTTTCAAATATATTAAAAAGAATTGTGTAGTCACCATCACAATCAATTTTAGAGCATTTTATTTATTCTTGTACCCATTATTATTAACTCCTCTTCATACACCTCCCTGCCCCCAATGCCACCATAACTCCAAGGAACTATTAATCCAGTATGTCCCTGCAGATTTGCCGATCCTGGATTTCATATAAATAAAACCACACAAAAAGTTCAACAAGGACAATAAAATAAAATACATGAAAACCTCAATCCAAGAAAAAGCCGAAGATATAGAAAGTAGAACAAAGTAAAAATGGCTCTAAAAGGAAAGCAAATAATAACATTAACTTTCATCCTAACTAAATCTGCAGTAATCCACTTGCCAATGCAGTTTGTCTGAGAGCAAGACTATTCACATTCCTGGGCAATGGCAGAAGATGTTAAATCTGGAGGTTTAATATGAGTGGGGACTCTGCAAGTGCATTTTTTCCCCCTGAAAATGAATTTTGAGTTTTTACTATTACTCATAGCCTTCTGCCAACTGGGTACCTATGTATTAGAGCCTTTAAGCTGTAATACAATCTCCTCTTCCTATGTTGGATTTTATTATTTTGAATCCTTGGATCACTCAGACTAGTGTCTTTCTATGTGGACTAAGCTGGCACATCACTTAGATGGTTGCCTATTCTAACAAGACCATAATCTTTACAGAGGAAGACTGCCTCATCTTTATCAGCAGCTGGTGAGTTTGAGCTTCTCCTTTTCAGGTAACAGCTCATTGCCTAAGCTATGGTATCCCTAGTGCTCCTTAGGCAGTCTTTAGGCTTTTGGAAATGCACATGACAAGAAGCTGAGAGGTAGGTGAGGGCGTTTGGAGAGACTCAAGTTTCTACCCTTCGTGGTATTTCGGGGTGAATGACTATCTTGTAAGCTTCTAGAGGTGATAGATTCTTTTTTTAAGAGCCTCACAGATCAGATGTCACATTGGGATGCGGGGAAGAAAAAAAAAGAGGAAGGGATTCACACACACACACACACACACACACACACACACAGAGCATAATTGGGACCCAAACACATGACGTTTAGATCCTGGTCATTTCTACCAGTTTACTTGCCTCTTGTCTTTCTATAAAGTGCCTACTCACAGGACTGCCTTTCAATTGTCCCAAATGTTGTCCTTCCAAGTGTAAAAAAAAGGTGGGGGTGGAGGGTGCTGTCTCCCTGTTTATTTTTATTTATTTATTTTCAGTTTATTTTTATTTAGCATATATCTATGTACTCTTAAAGTCTCTGGGTGGAAAATAGTTAACATTTTCAGCTGCCAACTGTAGGGGAGTCATTAAATCCACTCAAGAGTCCTTGGGAAAAAGGCCCGGGAGCTCCACTTTTGAAAAGTCAGTCCTTTATACCACAGAGAACAGTTTTTCTCTTGACATACATGGGTTTACAGAGAGTCGGAACATACTTGATAGCAACTGGTTTGATTCTTGGAGGCAGCGGTGACACTGTTGTGGAATTTGTGCCTTCTGTGTGGAAGACCCTGGCTCCATTCCTGGCCAATGCACCAAAAGAGCAGTCACCACTGGAGACAATGGATTCTACCTGGAAGTCAGAGGATAGGCTAGAGAGATGACATTGAATGAATCCTTGTATCTCCTAAGGCCTTGTTCAATGATTTTAAGCTTTTATTTGTCTTAGAGCTCAAATTCTGACCCTCATTTTGTGAAAGGCCCTGGTTTACGGTACACAAATATCCTCCAGTTGATTCTGCCTAAATGTACATTAGTAGACCAGAGAGGTACCATTTCGAATTTATCAAATTATAAATCTTTATGGCAGTAGAAGGATTCATCTTCTTCCTGTGGAGCAGATGATAGGTTTAAACTGCTGACCTTGTGGTTAGAAGCCCAACATCTAATCCACGAAAGCACCAAGGCTCTTTAAACCCATTTAGCATCACCATGCAGATTCAGTCTCCACTGAGTTCTTTCCAACTTTTGATCAGCCTTGTGAAAACACTATGTCGTCAAGTAAAGTATGTTTGGAAGTGGATTACTATCATTTCCTTAGGCAACACTGGGGAGGACATTTTCCCCTTCAGGGACTTGCTTGGCTATGCCTTTGGGTGGAAATAGGGGTCCTGTGGTCACAGAGTCTGTAGGCATATCTTGACTGCCTTGGTCCAGGGGCCCTGAACTAATCTCATAAGCTTTTAAAATCTCCTGTAGAGTCAAGCTCCCAATCCTGCTCTCTCTCTCCTGCTTCTGTAGTCCTGTCTGAAACTGTGATGCATTGGTCTCCTAACAATTATGATTGTGAGATAATTTTCTTTGCTCTCCATGTACTCTTTAAGTGGCCTTGTGGCTATGAACCCTTGCACACCATTATGGCCTCATTCAGATGGTCTCTCTTATCTAGATCATTCACTCTTGTCTTTGTCCCCTTTAAAATTTAATCAATTGTTCTCTGTAAATAACATTTGAATTTGGAGTGTTTTTCCCCTTAAAACAGAGTAACCAAGTGAAATTAAATTTTAATGCTTCTTGACTGATGATGAATGATTCGTAAGTAATGGCATCCTAATGGACTATCCAGGGCATCACATTCCTTCCCTATCTTGGGTAAAAGACTCAATGGCTAGTGTTGGAAGAGCGAAAACACATGTGCGCACATGCGCCCACACACACTTTTTTTTTCAAGAGACCAAAGTTTATTAGTCATTAGCAGAAGCAGGAAGGATGTGAAAATGGAAAAATTGCATGGGGAGAAGGGGAGACTAATGGGGATGAAAAAAATATACATTAAAGATAAGACTGAACAGCAAATTATAGTAATCATTGTGAATGTTGTTTAAGAGTTAAAAAATGAACTGGAAATGATTGTGATTTATGACAAAACAGTATAGTTATGAAGGCTTTTTGGAGGCTAGAGTATCAAAGGATTGCATCAAAATCAGAAGATATCTTTATTTCATTAAAAAAAAATGTTTTTTGGCATAGTCTCCCATCTAGGTCCATACACTTCTAGAGGTGATGTTTCCAGCTTTCTAAGCCACAGGTTTCCAAACTTACTTGGCCTACCGTTGCCTTTTCAGAAACACAGTAAAGACGCCAAACAAACTCACTGTCCTCCATTCAGTCAACTCACAGCAACCTTTGGCACAGGGTAAAATTGCCCTCATGTGTTTCCGTGTCTGTAACTCTTTATGGGAGTAGAAAGGCAGGCTGCTGGCTTCCAACTGCTGACCTTGCAGATCAAGCCCAAGATGTAACCACGACACTGCCTGGGCTCCTTATCTTTTTTTTTTTTAGAGAAGAAATAAATTACCCAGTGCTCCCTGACAATTAAAAACCTTTGTAGTCTATCTCATCATCCAGGATCAAGTATCGATATCTGCTTTTACATGCCCTGAGCTGGATCATCCCCATGCCCCCCTAACACTCCTCCCCCCCTCTCCTTACCGCCCCCCCTCACCCAGGCAGGGTAGTATCATCCAGAACACTCCTCTGCAGAACACTCTGCAGAGTGTTGCAGAACACTCCTCTGAAAAATTCTGGCTTCCTTGATTTAGAAACCATGCGTCTCTGGGGACTTCAATCACACCCCATTTAACTGTTGGGTTTGGGAAGCAAAGTCCACAGGGCTAAAATCCGAGCTCGGCATGGAGTAGGTGCTCTCCCAGGGAAGCTCTTCCTGGGCTCAGTACCACCAAGTGGCTTCTGACTCACAAGGGGCCTAGAGGACAGAGCAGAACTGCCCCTGCGGGCTTCTGAGACTATCAACTCTTTATGGGCATAGAAAATCAGGTCTTTCTTTCTTTCACACACACACACTTTTCTAGGCTGGTGGAGTCTGTGCATATAACATCCAGCCAAAGCGATGGTTCGTGTTCTTATCACAGTACAACACACCACACCTGCTTACTGACAAGGAACACAAACCACAGAACACCGACTCTCCCAAAGTCATGAGCCATACCCAAACCATGACTCAGACTGCTTGACAGCCATTATTTCTCCTGGACATGAAGAAATTCCTTTCGTGAATTTAAAACAGACCCAGAGAATTCAAAATGCTCTCAAGTCTTCAAAAGGAAGTGGACGCATTCATGATTTCCAAAAGAGATGCTTGCAAATATTGACAGTTAAGTTTCTAAAAGTAAGGGCACAGGTATGTCCCCTTTGTATTTACATGTTTTGCTAGCAACAGGACCAAGAAGAAATACATTTCTTCCCGTGGGTACAAAATGCACAGGAGTGGATCGTCCCATATTAATAAACATCATGGAGCAAGCACAGTGAGCTCAGAATCCTACAGGGTCCGCTTGGCTTATTTATTCAGCTCAGCATCCTTATTGCTGCATGAGGATGGTTTAAGGTTTGGGGAGCAAACCTCTACTGACAAATAGCATAATTAGGGATACTGTTTTCAGTGAGCATATTAGCTCATAGTTTTAACAGTGTGCAAGACTTGGCTCCTACAATAACAGCCTAATCTTGAGTGGGAGCCATCCAACCTTCACTTGAACATAGGCACTGCTCCTCCACCAGCAGATAAAACTCAGACAGCTTTTATTTTTATCGTCCTTGTTAGTCATGCAGCCTGTATGCAAGCAAAACATTATTCTTATCTCCTTGGAAAGTTTAATTCATTAGTGATTAAAAGCTGGGGCAGAAAAAGGGCCAGGCACCAGGAAGACATTTTTCCCAGCACAGCATGCCCGGCAGAACAATTTGTGGGGGTAACTTCATCGATAACAGCACCACAACATTTGTGGAAATGCTGTGCAGCCTTGCTTTTAATAAATAGTTTACTCATGTAAGGATTACCCTGCTGTAATTAAATAAGATAATGTAGTCAACAATCTTTTCAAAAATGCCCTGTTGCAACTTGCTGTCCTCAGACTCTTGCTCGATCTCTGCCTCCAGCTCTCTGCCCATTCCTTTCTGTTGTTTGTAAGGGAGGTTGCTTGTGGGCCAAATTGTTGTGTGGTTGAGGGGTTTTAGTAGGAGGTGTGGTTAATCCCAATAGTTGAACGAGGTCTTGGAAGTTATACTCAAAGCAGGGATGGAAATGGCAACTTTCTTTGCTAGCCAAAGATCAGAGAACTTAAGAACAGTAACAGCTAATCTGGTCTATCAAAAAGTCAGGACAACCTATGGCTCCAAGGAGATCTGGCAGTGTCGAGAGTTCAACATTGGGCTGCTAATTGCAAAGTTTGCAATTCAAATCCACCAGTTGTTTCCTGAGAGAAAGATGAGGCTGTTTGTTCCCAGAAAGATTCCTATGAAGCAGTTCTATACTACCCTACAGGGTTGCCGCAAGTCAGACTCGACTGGATGGCTGTGGGTTCGACTTTGAGTTTATCTTTGGTTCTGGGGCCCATAGGATCAAGATCTATTTTTTAAAGATCCTTTCTCCTCTATAAGAGCTTAAACATTGAATGATGCAGGAAGCATTAGAGAAATTGGAAGGCATATAACAAATAACTAGACCTAAAAGAATTGGTTGACATTCAACTATTTCAACAGGTGCCCTATGATGAAGAACCAATGGTTTTGTTCAGTTTCTGGCTTGGGGTACCTCTGTGTTTGCTTCACAATGCTGAAGGTACTCATGGGCCAGAAACATGCTTGTTATCCAAGTGACTTTCACAGGGAAAGGTAAGTTTCAAGTATTCACAGGAAATCTCAGAGCCCAAGAGCAGGAAATCCCAAAAGAGCAGTCTGGGATGGAGACCTGAGAGGGAGCTTGGGCCCCAAGGCCTGGGAGTGTCATGTCTGTGCCCCCACTCTCTGACCTTCAAGAGTGCACGGGAACAAGAGAGGAGTCAAAAAGACTTGGCCTTCCTGTGGCAGGCTCTTATCTCTCCCTCTGGGGGAGGCATGGTAAAAAGTATTGGTTGACCTCATTGACTGAGTTTAAGCATACTTAGATGATGTCATGTGGCTGTTCTTAGTCTGCTCACCCAGGTGGACCTCCCACCTGGGTCTAGAGGACTTGTGTCTGAGTATGCTCAGTTTGGATCTTCCATAGGTGTCTGATTTCATTCCAACCCCTTTGTTGTGGCTCCGGGTAGACATTGGGAAGACAACAGCCCCTGTTGTCCCTATTCTGGCTACCTAACAGTTTGAAAGAAGATATTCATGCCACACAAAAGGGATTACTAAAAAAACGAGCACTCAGAAATGGACTGAATACCAATTGCAATGTTTCAACATACCCAATACAATGCTGAAAGTATTAATTAGTCTATATCAAGAAATTTGGGAGACAATTATCTGGTCTTCCAAAACTGATGGGAAGAGATACATATTTATACCTGTGGTAGTTACATACTTTGGTGTCAACCTGAGACTACTAAGAATGAAGGGGTAGAGTTAAGCCTGTCAATCTGGTCACAGCTTGATGACCTCCTTTGGAGGTGCAATGAAGATAAACAGCTTGTTAGAGGTGGGGCAGACACTCTCTGTGAGGCTTCTGCTGGCAAGACACGTCGAGCTACACTGATAAGAGGCAAATCTTTGGAACTGGAGGAGCCATGTGGAGATCCATGCCAGTGCTCTGTTGCTTCCCCTACCACTGGATCCACAGACTTTCCACTCACTGACTGTGATCTTCCTGCACTCTGTGTCATTGCATGTGCTGTGTAAGTCTGAAGAGGAATTTATAGACTGGTACTGGACATGTTGGCTAATATGAGACTTATGGACTGGATCTGGACTAGAGTGGGGTGTTTGCTCAGTATGCAATTACGCTTTGATGTAAAAGTTCACTCTTACACACATGAGTATCTCTGCATTTGTTTCCCTAGTCATACCAGACTAATTCAGTACCCATTCCAAAGAAAGGTGACCCAAGAGAATTCAGATATTATGAAATAATATCATTCATGTCATAAGTAAAATTTTGCTGAGGATCATCTAAAAAACTGTTGCATCAGTCCACCAATAGGGAGCTGCCAGAAATTCAAGCTGGATTTAGAAGAGGACCTGACATAAGGTATCATCAGATGGATTTTAGCTAAAGGCAGAGCTTACTTGAAATATATTTACCTATCAATGAGGCAAAGGCGGTGAGTATTGATATGATATGGATAAGATTGGTAGAACAGGTGAACTCACTGCCTTGGAATAGATGGAAATTCATAGCAATTCATAGGACAGGGTAGAACTGCCTCTGTGAGTTTCTGAAACTCTAACTCTTGATGGGAGTAGAAAGCCCCATCACCCCTCCCTCATCCCTCTCTGCTTCTGGGCAGCTGGGGGTTTTGAATTGCTAATTTTCGGAATAGCAGCTCAGTGAATAAATACTATGCTATCAAGGTTCTCACCGCCCCCCCCCCCAACACACATCACTGCTCTGGTGGGAATAGGAAGCCCAACTTTGCTCCTGGAGAGCTGCTGCTAGATTTGAACCATCAACCCTGTGGGCTGCAGTCCTGCACACAACCACTGCACCACCAGGGATCAGCTGCCATCAAGGCTCTTAAAAGGGATTTTTTAACACCTAATTTTACTCATGTAGAACCTATAGATAGTTCAAGAGTCTGTCTTTTGAACAAAGCAAGAGGATATTAGATGGCTTAAAATCAGGATACATGTGTCAGAATTACGTTCTTTCCCTTATCCAATCTGCATGAGAAAAATCATCTGAGGATCTGGACCACATGGGAAAGACAGCATCAGCACTAGAAGAAGGTTTATGAGCAACCAGTCATGTATAGATGACACAACCCTGCTTGCCGAAAACCAAAAGGGCTTGAAGCAATACTGATGAAAATTAAAGACTACAGTATTTCATATTGGTCCCAAGTTAACATAAAGAAAAATCCTCATGACTGGTCTAGTAGACTTCATGATAAAGGAAGAAAAGATAGCCGTTGTTGAGGATTTAATTTTACTTGTATCCACTATCAACACCCATGGAAACAGCAGTCAAGAAATCAAATGACATATTGTATCAGTAACATCTGCTGCCAATGTGAAAGTGTAAAGATGTCATTAAGAGGACTAAAGTACAGCTGACTCCAGCCATGGTATTCTTAATTGCCTTATGTACCTGTGAAGGTGGAACAATTAAGGAGGACCAAAGGAAAATTGATGTATTTGACTTATGGTGTTGGCCAAGTATTGAGAGTACCACGGACTATCAGAACAAGAAATAAACCTGGTGTGTCAGGTCAGTTTGACTACAGAAACAAATCCAGTGACACTTACATGTTTTTAAGAGCGAGCTTTTTATCAAGAAATAATCATATATCAAGCAAACATCCCAGCCGAGTCTACTATCAAGTCCATAAGTCCAATACTAGTCCATAAATCTGACACTAGTCTATACATCTCTTTTCAGACTCATGCAGTCACAAGCAATGCTGCAGAATCCAGCAGGATCATAGGCTGGTGTATGCAAAGTCTTGTGGGTCCAATGGTTTTGGACACATCACCAGGCAGGGGTTTGACAGGTCTCCAATATGTACCTAAGAGGCTCACCTGCAGGAAGTTGAAGTAGAGAGAGAGCAGAGGTTCCCCATACCCTTTTTATGAGAAGGCCACACCCACAAGAAGATACCATCAGGCTGAGTTGATTGACAGGTTAGACTCCACTCCTATACTTTTATACCTTTACGTTGACACAAAACAATGTACTACTGCATCTAGAGTGGAAGAAGCATAATCAGAATAGAGGATGGAGAGACTTTCTATCATGTACTTTGGACATGCTGTCAGGAGAGTCCAGCTCCGGGGAAACACATCATGCAGAGTAAAGTAGAAGGGCAGTGAAAAAGAGAAAGACCTTCAAAAAGACGAATTGATACATGACTACAAAAATAGGTTCATGAGGATGAGGCAGCACTGGGCAGTGTTCCTTTTGTGCATGTGGTTACTGTGAGTTGAAGTGACTCAAGGAAACCTAAGAGCAATAACTGTGAGAGGTAGAACAAGAGGAATGTCTGAGATTTGAAGGACCACGCTCAGGAGAAGGAATTAGAAGCCAAAGTCCCCTCTGTGTTGGAGGCCCTATCAGAAGGTGAGATGCTACCTAACTCAGTGGAATCTCTAGGTTTAGTGCTGTTTCAGATTTTCCTGACCTTGGTACTAAATAATCAATCAATTCATTTGTGTGGCATTGCATAGGTCATCTTGCTACTTGATTAAATGTTTTACTTTTCAACTGCTTAGCTTTATGTAGGTCAGCCTCATGCTAAGAAAAGACTGTGTACTAAAAATAATAATAAACAAGAATTTTGGAAATAGGTTGCATCTAAAATAAATACAATTACTATAGCAATAGCACATCTTATGGTGAGAAGGGGTCTTGAGTCATGATTTGGTGCAAACTTTGTCCACTCTTCAGTGGACATGAAAGAGTTACAAACCCCCCAACAAGGCAAGTAGTAAAAATTTTAATCTCAGCTGCTGCCCCTGCGGGTGAGAGGAAGAGATATTTGATAGTCCAAAGCAGAAAGTAAATAGAGAGTAAATTACTTCTCTGTAATTGGGGAGATTATTTCAAGTAGATTGTGACCTGAGTATGGCTGGCTTCTTTTCCAAACCAGGATGGCTTGTCAATCTCCCATGATGACTGCAAGGTGGAACAGAGAGAAGCTGATAAGGGTGGCTGCAACTGTATATAGTTTTGTACATCCAAAGTTAACTGTCTTGAATATTTGCATTAATCACACCGATTATGTCGTTCATCTGTTCTGGCTCATAGCTGCTCAATGTACAACAGAAGGAGACACTGCCCCGTCCCACGCCATCCTCACAGTCAATGCTCTGTTTCAGGCCGTTATTGCAGCCACTGTGTCCGTCCCCCTCAGGGAGTATTTTCCTTTTTTGCACTGAACTTCAAGGATGAAGTGCTTTTCTTAAGGCCAATCCCACATAGCAATAAGTTCAAAGTACACAAGTAGACTCAGGTCTAGTTGATATAATAAAAGTCAGGAATACATAGCAATGTAGTCCACATGAGGACAACATCTCAAAACCTGTAGTGTACCCACCATGATCACTGAAGACAAAGGTGTGCATAAGCAAATGTGGTGAAGAAAGCTGATGCTTCCCAGTTATCAAAAGATATAGCATCTGGGGTCTTGAAGGAGTGAAGATAAACAAGCAGACATAAAACTAAGAAGCAACAAAGTCCACGTGGAAGAAGTACACCAGTCTGTGTCATCATCAGGTATCGATGGGATCAGGTATCAGATATCAAAGACTCAGAATTTAAAAAACCATCATGGTGAATGAGGGGGAGAGCAGAGTGGAGACACAAAGCCATTCTGTAGACAAATGGACATCCCCTTGTAGAAGGGTTGGGCATCTCCTTACAGAAGGATCACAGAGAAGAGATGAGCCAGTCAGAGTGCAGCGTGGCCCCAACGAAACATGCAACTTTCTTCTAGTTCTTTAATGTTTCCTCCAGCCCCACTATCGTGACCCCAATTCTACCTTACAAATCCAGCTAGACCAGAGCATGTCCATGGGTTCAGATAAGAGCTGGAAACACAGGGAATCCAGGAGAGATAAAGCTCTCAGGACAAATATTGAGAGTAGCAATACCAGGAAGGTAAGGGGAGGGTGGGAGGAGGGAGAGAGGAACTAATCACAATGATCTACATGTATACCCCCCTTCCTGGGGGACAGACAGCAGACAACAGAAAAGGATGAAAGGAGACATTGGTCAGTGTAAGACGTTAAAGAAAATTTTATAAATTATCAAGGGTTCATGAGGGAGGGGGGAAATGAGGAGCTGATACCAAAGGCTGAAGTAGAAAGAAAATGCTTTGAAAATGATGATGGAAAAAGAAAAAGAAAATGATGATGGCAATGAATGTACAAATATGCTTTAAACAATGGATGGATGGATGGATTGTGATAAATGTATGAGCAACCAGTAAAATCATTTTAAAAAATCCTGAAGTGTGAACACTTGCAGACAGGAAAACAGATAATTATTTGTAATTAATATAATAGCCCTTATTCAAGGGAATGACCAGTTTGGGAAATGGTGTGGAAAGATTTAGAAGGGGACCTGTGTAAGACACATAAAAGGGATACTATAAGTTGTTTCATATGGTGAACCAATTTTTGCCACTAATTTTCAATTTTGATCCTAGTGTTTCCTCCTTGGGGCCAGTGTATAAGACCTCAATCCTGCTTCCCCGTGGCTGTCTTCTTACATATGTTAACACTGGACTCAGAGATGCCTTGTTGAGAATAATGGCCACCTCCCTCTCGTTTCCTCTCTGACTTTGAGTACATATTCTACCTGTATTCCTATTTGTGACATGGGGATAATAATAATACTTGCCTCATAAGCAAAATGTCATGAGAATTAAATGAGAAAATGCAGGTGAAACACTTGGCACTTAGTTATTCTTATTATTATGATGATAATTGTGCATAATAAATTATTTCTCACATGACAAGATGTTTACTTAGTTACTCACCATTCTATTTTTCTTTTAAATTCAGCACACAGAATACAGAATGAAAAAAAATCTGGAGTCAGAAACATGGGGAATTTAGGATAGATGATCTCTCAGCCCTAGTGGTAGGAGTGGTGATACTGGGAGGGTGGAGAAATGGTGGAATAGAAAGGGGAAACCAATTTCAGGGATCTATATATAACCTCCTCTCTGGGTTATGGACAAAAGGGAAGTGAGTGAAGGGACACACTGGACAGTATACGATATGAAAAAGTGATAACAATTTGTAAATTATTAAGGGTTTATGGGGGTAAGGGTGGTAGGTAGGAAAGGGAAATATGGGGAGCTGGTACCGGGGGCCTAAGTGGAGGGAGGATGTTTTGAGAGTGATGATGGCAACAAGTGTGCAAATGTGGTCTGCGTACAATTGATGTATGTGTGGATCCTGATGGGAGTTGTATGAACCCCCAAGAAAATGGTTTTAAAAAAAAAGAGGGGAAAAGAGGAGCTTATCCAAGGGTTCAAGTAGAAAATATTTGGAAATGAATATGGCAACATGTGTCTATATATGCTTGACACAAATGATGTATTGTGTGTTATAAGAACTGTAAGAGCCCTCAATAAAATCATTGGGGGGGGGGGGAAGAAAAATCTTCCAGATATGGCCAGATAGGGGTCTGGGTGCTTGAAACAATGAAGTAGCCCAGCTGCTAACAGAGAGATTGAAGGTGGACGTCCATTCAAAGCTCCTCTGGGAGAGAGTCCTGGCAGTCTGCTTCCCCCCAGTCAGCCACTGAAGCTCCATGGAGCATGTGCCACCCACAAGGAGCTGCCACGAGCTAGAGCGACAGTCATTGGCTATGGCCTGAGGAGTGAAAAACAAGTTATCTTTCTCCTTAGAGGTTATGTACTTCCATGTTGCATCAGGAGAGTACTCTGTTCTTATCTGTTTTTTATGATTTTAAAGGAGAGAAGTGGCTGCTCTCATTAAATTGCTCAATAAAATCTCACTCTTCTACTTTGGCATTTAGTTCTATATCCTTGTGTTGGATCTTATATTGAGTCCTGTTACATAAGTTCTTTTTCACTGTTCTTTTTCTTCTTTCTATCTTATGGATTCCACTTGATAATTCATACATTCACTCATTTTATTTATTTATTTATTTTAGCTTTGGCTTGCTTTTTATTTTTTAAAAATCATTTTAGGGGGGGCTTGTACAACTTTTATCATGATCAATGCATGCATCAATTGTATACAGACCATATTTGTACATTTGTTGCCATCCTCATTCTCAAAACATTCTCCTTTTACTTAGGCCCTTGGTGTCAGCTCCCCATATTTCCCCTTCCTCCTGACTTCCTCTCCCTCATGAATCCTTAGTAATTTACAAATTATCATTATTTTGTCATACCATACATTGTCTGATGTATCCCTTCAGCCACTTTCCTCGTGTCCGTACCCCAGAGAGGAGGTTATGTGTAGATCCCTGCAATTGGTTCCCCTTTTCTACTCCACCTTCCCTCCACCCTTCTGGTGTCACCACTCTTACCACTGGTTGCGAAGGATTCATCCATCCTGAATTTCCCTTGTTTCTTACTCTAGTGTACATCCTCTGGTTTAGCTGGATTCATAAGGTAGAATTTGGATCACGATACTGGGTGGGGGGGGGTGGGACGGAGGATGAAGCATTTAAGAGCTAGAAAAAGTTGCATATTTCATTGTTGCTACATTGTACCTTGACTGGCTCATCTCCTGTCTGCTGCCCTTCTATAGATGGATATCGTTTCACCTATTCATGGGCTTTGGGGTCCAATTTGTCCTTCTCATTTATAATGATATATTTTAGGTTCTTTGATGCCTGATACCTGATCCATTTGATACCTCATGGTCACACAGGCTGGTGTGCTTCTTCCATGTGAGCTTTCTTGCTTCTGAACTAGGTGGCCACTTGTTTACTTTCAGGCCTTTAAGACCCCAGACATTATATCTTTTGATAGCCGGACACCATCAACTTTCTTCACCACTTTTGCTTATGCACACATTTGTCTTCAGTGATGGTATCAGGAAGGTGAGCATCATAGAATGCCAATTTAATAGAACAAAGTGTTCTTGCATTGAGGAAGAACTTGAGTGGAGGTCCAATGCCCCTCTGCTGTCTTAATACTAATCCTATAAGTATATGCATGTAGATCAATTTCTCCATAATCATATATAAATATATTCACCTTTGTATATGCCTATATTTAGACCTCTATAAGTGCCCTTTAACCCCCAGTCCTTTCCTCTATTTCCTTTTGCTTTCCTGTTGTCCCATTATCATGCCCAGCCTCCACTTGGATTTCAGTATTTTCTCTCTATTACATTACTCTCAATCGATCTCTATCAGGTCTCTCATACCCACCTTGTCAGTGATTTTGAATCACTTATTATTCCCTTATCCCTTGGTTAGTCAACACCACCTTCTTTCCCCCACCTCTTCATCTCCCATGTCCTCCCCGAATCATCAGTCCCATTGTTTTCTTCTCCAGACTGTTTATCCAAACTATCTTTTCCAGATAGACCTGCAGAGATAACAATATATACAAAAAAGCCAGGCATCCTAAGATAAAGCAACCAAAGAAAATAAAATGATGACAACAACAACAAAACCCCAATGTCCAAAAAATGCACACACACATATATCTATATCTCTCTCTATATATCGATTAAATAAATTAAAAACCTGTAAAACTCAGGGTCTGTTCATTGACCTCCATGAGTGTCTCCCGGTTGAGTCTGATGGGGTGCCACATCCTGGCACTCTCTTGGGAACTCCATGCACTGCTGCATACCTTTAAAGTTTTGTCATGGTGTGGTGGGGTCAGATAAGGTACAATCCCGAGCCTGCTTCTCCATCATTGTCCCTGTGAGGCCTTGAGTCAGCAAGTGATGCCATGTTTCATAGTGGGGCCGGCTTTATGGTCCTCTCTGTTCATTGGCTGTTCTGAGCATTCACTCACTTATTATAGGAGCTTAAACACACACACAAAGACACATATACATTTATCAGGAATTAAACCAGCGGTTCTCAACCTGTAGGTTGCGACCCCTTTGTTGTTCAAACAACCCTTTCACAGGGATCGACAGATTCATAAAAATAGCTGAATTACAGTTATGAGTAGCAATGAAAATAATTTTATGGTTAGGAGGGTCACCACAACATGACAAACTGTATTAAATATTAAAGGGTCATGGCATTAGGAAGGCTGAGAAACTGAATGATACAATTTTAGTTACTTGCTATGTTTTTAGATTTTAAAAACAAAATACATTGGAATTTCAAAAGAGCACAATCTGTCCTCCAAATTGTTGGGTAAGGTGTTGGATAATACAATACAGGGAAGATGTCTTTCTGGTTGCCACGAATGGTTGTGCTTGACTTGTCACCTCCATATTGACAGATTGAGCTCCCCCAGGAAATCTGTGGGCAAAAGCCTGACAAACTGCTTCCATGAAGGCTATACCTTTTACTCTCACATATGGGATAGTTCTGAGTCAGAATAGATTTAACCGCAATGGGCTTGGTTTCTTTACTTTAGAAAGGATAGCGATACAGGCCTAAAGACTGTCTTTAGAAACTTCTCAAGATTTATCAGCACTTAGGGAACTACAATTTAAACATTATGAATTCATCTAATTGTTTTTTCACTTGGCACAAATTATTTTTCAACTTGACTAGCAGGAAATTTTTGAGACCTTGTGGCAGTCATATGCTTATGTTAATTTTATGATTGAAATGTAGGGGTGGAGGCTAGCCTGTTAATCTGGAGATAGCCATTGAGTAGCCAATGAGGCCCCTATGTGGGCATGGTTTTCTCCTGAGACTTCTGGGAAATCTCTCAATATTTCCCTCGTGAAGATGAGAAGCTATCTTCCCCAGTTGTTGGGAGTTGGTCTCAGAGATGATGACTAATGGACAAGGCAAGATGGTGGCGTCCGAGAAACTGGAGGAGCCAGAGGAGAGGCCACATGGCTTTGCCCTGATGGAGCCAGACCTCTGAAGCTGGAGCAGCATGCTGTTGATGGACCCTGAGCCCTGGAAGTGAGGAGCCATGTGGATATCTCTGCCAGCACCGGGATTCTGCACCCACTGACCTGTGACTTCGTGAGTTGGAAGGAGACTTTATAGACTGATTTCTGGAACATGGGTTAATATCGGACTTATTATTTTGAACTGGACTGGGCTGGGATGCTTTCTAAGTGTTCCATTCCTTTTGTATATAAACCCTTTCCTTATATCCAGATGTGTATCTATGAAATTTGTTTATCTAGTTTACCTGGACTAGCACAGACCTTTTTAGAACCTTTGTTCATGTCAAGATCCACTTTCTCTGCTTACCAGATTCAATGTCCTCCTCAAAAGAAGAAAATTCATCAGATGGAGTTATTGCCTCTAAGTGAAACTAGTCTGACTCATTTTCTAAAGGGTGCACAGGACATCCTTTTGTAACCTAGCTAGAGTTTTGAACAATCAGAACAGAAACAGAATGTGTCTGAAAGATGGCAACGGCCCCTTTCTGTTTTAGACGTTCATTTCCCAACGAGCAGTATGATGAGGGTATAGGGGAGAATGGTACAAAGGTGAGAGGATTTACCTGGAGCTCTGCAGGTACTATTATTGTAGAGTATTTGCTTGATATTTTACCCAGTTCTTTTTGTCTTCATTACTGGGAGAATTCCTCTATGTGCTAAGGGGCATGGTTTCACTCATCTTGTACAACTCTTTTTTTTTTTTTTACTTTGAACCTATTTATTTGAATTGTATGAAGACTTGCAAGATCAGTTTCCAGTTCAACAATGCAGACACTCTTTGTTTTACTCCATTAATTGCAATCCCCATAATGTACTGTCACTTATCACATTTCCTCCATTTTCCCTATTTCCGTTTCTTCCTTTCTAACCTTTATGAACTTTGCCCTTTTGATCTAAAAGCGCTGATTGCTCTACTATCTACACGTTTCCCTGTATCATTGTCCCTGCTACAGCTGCATCTATTTTTCAGATAAAAACTGGCTCAGGGAGGTGAGTTTCTTTCTAGACCTGAAGGGTGACTGAAGATCAGATTCTGAGGGCATCCACCAATCTCTACCTGATTAGTAAGCTTGGTCATTTTTATTCCTCTGTGTAACGCTTAACATACAAAGGAGTATCAAAAAACAAAACGAAACAAAACACAAAACTGGATTTTTTTTCAGAGCTATATATTGAAAGTTTTTGACAAAACAGCTTTAACACCTGCAAAATACTCTTCATGATACTTAAAGTATTTGTCAAAACTTAGATTACTTTCTTGGAAACATTTTTCAGACTCATCTGTTTGTATGGCTCACAGCACCTTCCTCATTCTGTCCTCCCACCCCCACATCTCTTCTACTCAGTAAATTGCTGTTCTTTCATGTGCCTTATCATTCGCGGAAACAAAAAGAAGTCTTCAGGAGTGAGGTCAGGTGAGTCAGGTGTGTGGGGCAAGAGAGGTATGCTGTGTTTTGCCCTAAACTGGTGCACTGAGATGGTTGGCTATGTGAGCAGGTACATTGCCATGATGGCATAACCAGTAGCTGTCTGTCACAAATCAGGCCTTTGTTGTTACACACTGTTAGGCACTTTTTTCAGAACCTTTGAATAGAAATCTTGGTTAACAGTCTGACCTGGAATGAATTTTAAATGTACTGTCAAAAAAACCCCACCCAAAACAAATGAACATTTTTTGGGGGGGGTGAGTTGGGGGGGAAGGGTACCTCGTAGTAGTTAGGACACATCATAGATGATCCAAAATTGCATTCTAAGTTAATAGATGCAAGGGTTGTTTTTTGTTTTTAAATAAACCTAATGCCTAACCTGGGGGCATAGTTGTTCCACAATGGACTGCTAACTGCAAGGTTAGTGATTTGAAACCACCAGCCTACTCCATGAAAGAAAGTTGAGACTTTCTACTTCTGAACAGAGTTTGTTTCAGAAGCCCTCAGAGCCTGTTCCCTGTCCTACAGGTTCACTAAGAATCATGATTGATCTGATGGTAGTGAGTTTGCTTGTGTTTTGGAGGGGACAATTTGCTTGTTAAAACATCTCCTCCTTCTGATCTTAGCAAGAACCTATCCTTTCTTTAAAATTGCTCAGGATAAGTGACTTCTTCTAAAGATTTCCCAAACGTCAACCTCGCCTCCTTATATTTGTATCCCTAGTGCCCAGCTTCATTTTAGGTATAGAGGAGGGAATAAATAAATGCTGGTGGAAGGAAGAAGTAGTACATATACCAACCCCATTGCCACTGAAGTCTTTCTGACTGGGAACACTCTGTGTGCAGAGCAGAACTGCTCAAAGGGGTTTTGAGGTGTGACCTTTTGGAAGTGCCTCTAGATGGGTTCAGAACTTTTAACTATCCATGTTCCCTAGACACTCCAAACACATACAAAAAATATCCCATTCCCTCGCTCATTAAATCATTCTATAAAATAGAGAAAAACTGCCCCTGTAGGTTTCTGAGACTGTGAATTTTTACGGTGAAAAGCCTCATCTTTCTCCCCTGGAGCAGCTGGTGGTCTTGATCTGATGACCTTGGGGTCAGCAGCCCATCACATAGTTCACTATGTCACCCTTTAAAATGTGGCAGCATTTTTATCTTTCTGTTTGTTTTTATGTAGGACAGGTAGTGAAACCCTGGGTTATAGTTTAACATCTGAATTAGAATGTGCTTGCTCATCGTTAATTACTGGATGCTTCCTTTGCTTGCTTGACTTTTGTTGACAAACCTCCATTTGTATTGCTAAGACTGTTGTCCTTGACAAACCCATCCTTCCTGTCTCACCAGCTGTATTTGGCCATGCACTTTTGACTTAGCTTTCCCAACTATTAAAATGCTTTCAAGGCAGCATTTTATAAAATCAGTTTCTTTGAAAGCACTTGAACCAGAAGTCAAATGGCATTATGTAAACCAATAGTTCTTCAATGAAGAAATGAAAAGCCTCAATGACAAATAAGGAATCTAACCTATTGACATCAATTTGGTTTCTCTGTATTGATTCCTACAAAAACATTATGAGAGAAAGCACCACATATACTCTACTGATCAGATTAC
Organism: Nesogale talazaci; assembly: GCA_004026705.1. Classification (NCBI taxonomy): domain Eukaryota; kingdom Metazoa; phylum Chordata; class Mammalia; order Afrosoricida; family Tenrecidae; genus Nesogale; species Nesogale talazaci. The sequence goes on along the minus strand of PVJH01000286.1, from coordinate 50,443 downwards.
AAGGATACTTCTGAGCAAAGACACAAATAGTGTGGTAATACAAATGTTTGCATTAAAGTGGTTGCCTGATTCAAGCATTTTCCTTGATTCAAGTGGCCTGGCAGGCAGTGGAGAATCCATAGTCTGCATGACTCTGGCTCTGTGATTGACCGCATGTGACTTGGAGATGCAGCTGCTGAGTCCAACATGCTCAGGGCTAGTGATAAACTAAGCCACACTCACTGCCCCCAAGTCCATTCCATGTCAAAGCTACCCTTTGGGACAGAGTGGAACTGCCCCTTTGGGATTCTGAGATGGTAAATCCGTATAGGTGTAGAAAGCCTCATCTTTCATTTTCAGAGCGGTTGGAGGTTGCTAACCACTGACCTTTGGGTTAGTAGCTGTGTTAGTCTGAGTAGACTAGCGAAACCAATTCATAAACACACATATGTATACAAGAAAGTGTTTTATACAAAGGATAATTGTACCTTAAAAAAACCACAGTCCAGTCCAGTCCAGTCTAAGGTCGTAAGTTTGATATTAGCCCAAATGTCCAATACCAATCTATAAAGTCCTCTTATGATTCATGAAACACATGCAATGACATTACTATGATGACAGGACAGTGGGTCTGCAAGACTCTGGTCTTGCATATCCAGTGATGGTAGAAGCATCTTGATGCTAGCAGGAGTCTCCTTGTGGCTCTTCCAGTTTCAGAGCTCTCGTTCCATCAGGGTAGTTCCATGTGGCTTCTCCTCCAGGATGTCTCACAGGGAGTCAACCTTGTGTCTTGTCAGTAGAGACTCTTCAAGGGAGTGAACTGAGAGAGAGATGTCTCTTGTCTCTAAGGAGGAAGTATGAGATTTCCCAGAACTCACAGAAAGCCATGTCTACACCAAGTCTCATTGGCTATCTCCAGATTGACAGCTGAGACTCCACCCCTACACTTTCAATTCTTAAATTGACACCAGATTAGGTGACTGTCACAGTAGCCAAACACATAACCCACTATGGCACCAGTTCAGGTCATTTCTGTGACCTGCTGATAATGGCCTGAAAAACAAAGCAAAACAAGAAAAACAAGTAGTCCAGCTGATTACAAGTGATTACAAATGTTTCAAAAGACACAAAAATTCCAGGGATCCCACATGATTTTCAGTTTTACTTAGGGCTTCAGGATCTTTGGAGATAAGTTACAAGTTTGATTTCAGTTTTTTCCCTCTTTTTCATGTGAACTGTTAGAAGTGGTGAGTTAGGTGGGTTGGTTGAGTCTTCACACACAGACCTTTCAGACTATCCATTCAATCTGAGCCAAATCTGCCAGGAGTCCTCTCCTGGTAAGTGAGAGCAATTCTATATATGCCAGCTTCCCATCAGCTCAGCTTGAGAGGGTTGGCAAGTCTCATGCGGTATAGCTCTCTTTCTTCTTGGCAACTGGCAAATCCAAAATTTCTAGATTGGGGAATTTAGGTGGCAATCTGAAGGGGAGGGAGAAATAGAAGTCTAATTTTGAAGCTGCTTTGCATAACAAATGCAAAGTTTGTACTTGATTTGAATGCTTACTTGGGCATATTTGGGAGGTGAGATGCTAGAGATGTGGAGAGGGACGCTAAGAAAACTAGTCATCCCTGTGTACTGCCCATAGAATCTAGCATTTTAAACACAATTCCCAAGTGTTACATTGAGCATAAGATGCTTCTTCTGAGAGCCAGAACTCACTCTTGAAGGTTGTTCTTTTCAAAATCCTACTGAGTCAGAAGATCAGAATCTGAATTTCTAGTAAGCACCTCAAGTAGAATTGCTTTTGTTGCTAGACGCCATGGTGACCTTATGCACAAAAGAACAAAACACTACCTGATCATGTGCACCTTCATAATTGTTTCTGTGTTTGAGTCCATTGTTCCAGCCAATGGGTTAATACAACTCACTGAAGCCCCTCCTCTCATTCACTGCCCCTCCAAGTTACTCAGCAAGATGGCCTCCTTCAGGGACTGGTCTCTCCTTAAAACATATCCAAAGTGTGTATGATGAGAACTCATCATCCCTATCTCTAAGGAGCAGCAGTCAGGCAGTACTTCTTCCAAGACATATTTGCTTGTCCTTTAGCAGTCCATTGTACTTTCAATGTTCTTCTCCAGCAACATTCAAAAGTATGAAATCTTTTTCAGTCTTCTTTATTCAGTGTCCAACTTTAACTTACATATGAGGCAATTGAAAACATCATGGCTTGGGTTAGGCACACCCTAATCCTTAAAGTAGCATCCTTGCTTTCCCATATTCTAAAGCGATCTTGGGCAGCAGATTTTTCCACTGCAATGAGTCTTTTGATTTCTTGACTGCTGATTCTATGAGCATGATTGGGGATCCAAGCAAGACAAAATCCTTGACAAAATCTTTTTTCCCCCATTTATCAGAACTAGCAGGTAGTGGAATGTAGAACCACCATGATAAAAAGCACCTCAAGACTACCTCACCTTCCACAACTTCTTTTTTAGTTCACATTCTTCCATCTTTTTGGCTTAGATTGCCTTTTTTTCTCCTCACAATCACATGTGGTTAGGAAGTGTTCATCTCCTTCATATGCCATGAAGAACATCTCTCAAACAGTTTAGATTTAGTGAAGTAGGGAGGTCATTTGAATTTGTGACACACAGTCTTGTTGGTTTTCTTGGGCAAGAACATAAAGTATATGTACAATAATGCTAATGACTGATATTTGAATAGTGCTATACAATTCAAAGTTAAAGTGACTTAAATCACTCAGTTAAATGCATAGTAAAGTCATGATTAAATCAGACTATCTCATTAATTTTTACAACTTGATATCATGACAGATATTATCTTTTTCTATTTTACAGATGAGAATTTTGAGGATCAGAGAAGACAATAAATTACCTTGTATCAGGTAACTAATAAGTGAAGAATGGTATCTGAAGTCAAAAAGGACTGCTAATCCATTGATCTTGTCACATTCCATCAGATGGGTTTCTTTTGCTCAAAATTGTAACTATCTTGGAACAAATTTATTGAGGTCATACTTCTTGGATCTGCCTTTGTGATTCCGTTGGAACCACCTCTATTTAAATTGTGGACATCTACTTGCTGAAGAATAGTCTCCTAGGAAAGATACATTAGAAACACCCATGGAAGTCTTGTTTGCATGTTTGTTCATTTTCAAAATATGTGGTAGTACCAGACCATGAATTTATTCTAAAAAAGAATTCATAATCGGTGTCAAATAAATAGGTGTTTGGAAATCTTTTTCAAGTGATTTCATAGATTAAAGCTTAATCTAGGATTCTTCCTGTAGAATTCATGACTCTCTTTTGAATATTCTAATGACAATTTTCAGATTTGAAATCTTGTCTTGGTTCATAATAAACAAAACAAAACAAACTCCTTGCTATTGAGTCTGTTCTGAGGTTAGCAACCCAACATGAAACCACAGCACCACCAGGCTGCCTTGACTTGGCTCATTGGGGCCAAGAAAGGGGGAAAAGTTTAAATACTGAGTGACCTAGAGTGGCTGTAGAGCCTCATTTACTTTCTATTTTCACCCTAGGCTTCATCATTTTGATATTACTCACAACCTTCTTTTTATCTTCTATGTTATTGTATTGCTCCAGGGAAAATAAGAAACTTGGAGTTTAAAATTAATTTTTCTCATGTGTAAGTATGCTAGACTTGTAGACACAACTGTGCAGGTACTTTTCAGATTATATAGTGATGCGTTTTGATCAGAATGACTTAATATCCGTGAACTCACCTTCCTCTAGTAAAGTTATCCAATAACCTTGGGATGTTGGAGGTGCATGCTAGATTTCCCTGATGACTGGCATATTAGACTGGCCTGCTAGATTTCCCTGTTGACTGACTCAGTGTCTGCTTGGGTCCTTCAAACTATCGGGAAATGTATCCCCTTAATAAGTAGACCCCCCTCTCTCTCACCTGATTCTTCTTTTATGCAGGCCTGAACATTTCTGTCCTTATACTTTAATTGTTGGTCTTTGGAGTGGTCTCTGAGGCAACACAAATTCCTTATTCCTTTTCCGTGTGAAATATTTTTCATCCATTTGATCCAATTGTCATGTAGAGCTGGAGACATCGATTTGGGAGTCAAATTGCATATGAAGCTGAAGCCAAGAAGATAGATGAGGCCAGATATGAATGGTGAGAGGGTAAGAGGGCCATGAGTTAGGGCATCTGCACAGCAGGAATAGGAAGAAGAACCTGAGAGGATACTGAAAAGAGAACCAACATAAGTAAAACAAGAGAAAACTAAGAGTTATTTCCTTCCTTGTTTGAGTCCGAAATTCCTTAATTTTGAGTTTGCTTTGGTTAGTCACTTTCATTATTTAAATTCTCTCTCCTTTCTTTGCCCCTATGAATCAAGCCAAGAGTGCCAGTGGTGTCATGGTTAATGTTGGTTGCTTACTGAAAGGTCAGAAGTTCAAAACTATAAGTTGCTACTAGGGAGGAAGATGAGGCTTTCCACTCATAAATTTTATGTTACAGTTTTGATAACTCACGGGGATACTTCTACTCTGTCCCAGAGAGTAACTATGAGTCAGAATCAACTCGATGGCAGTGACTTTGGTTTTTTTTTTTTTTTTTTTTGGTATAAACCAAGTCAAAACGGTGTTGGTTTCAAATCTGAAAATTTGTCATGAAAATATTCAAAGTAGAGTCAAAAGAGCTAATGTAATGTCTCTGGCTTAAGCTTTAATTTCAGAATTCATTTGGAGAATTTTTCAAAACATGTTTATTTGACATAAATTATGAATTCTAGTTCAGAATAAACTCATGGTATGGTGCTACCATATAGTTTGAAAATGAGCAAAAAAGTAAACAAACAAAACCCAAACCTCCCCAGGTGTTTGTGATGTACAAATCAATTGAGATACATTAAACCCAATGAAAATAAAAATGAATATGCTTTTTATTTCCCTCCACATCTTTGGAATGAGGCTAGACACAGATTTAAAACTAATTTAGCACAGCTTGGGGGGATATTTGGCAACCTAGCAAACATAGTTTACATTTCTTATTCTTATTAACTTATTACCATCAATAATAATTTTGAAAATGACAGTATTCCTGGCAGTCTCTTGGGGTGTTTGTGTCCCCCTCCTATCCTGGTCAATATTCGCTCTTTGTCTCCCATATTTCAGGATCTCAGTGTGAAGCTACGTGTCAGAGCTACTGCAGCCAATCATATTGGCCACCACATCATTCTTTGTGACTTGGGTGAACACCTTGCTTTCTCAAGTGCTCTATCTGGGGAGAATAAGAAGCTATTTATATATAATAAAGACCTATCACTCACTAGAAACTCTTTCCTCTTGTGGAGGAAAACTTATGACATTGAACTTGATAAAAAACCATCATTCTCACACACTCAAATAAAACAAGGCTTTTCCCTCTCTCTTCTCACCTTAGTAGCTTCAAATAAGAGCCACCAGAGGAGACCAAGTTCAGAGGTATTCGGCTAAAACAGTGCACCGGAACCATCAAATTCTTCATTGAAAAACTTTGCCCTGTTAATTTAGACATGCCAAGGAAACTTTTAACATTCTCTTCATTAATTTCTAGAGGTTCAAGACATTCCCCTTTTAGGAAGAGGTGAGCAATAATAGGGTTGAGAAAAAAAACCCCCACAACAACTCAAAACACAGAAACCCCTCACTGCCATTAGGTCAATTTTGACCCATAGCAACCCCAAAGACAGAATAAAGCTGTTCTTTAAAATCTTTATGGAAGCAGCTAGTCTGATCTTTCTCCTTCAGCACAACTGGTGTGTTAGAACCGCTGACCTTGAGGTTAGCAGCTCAGGAAGGAGTCCACTAAGCCACCAGAACTCCATAACCGTAGCATTTCTCATGGCTGACTTTTCAGAAGTAGATTTCAGGACTTTTCTTTCAAGATACCTCTGGATGAACTCAATCCGCCAGCATTTTGGTGAGCAGCCAGATGAGTTTCCTGTTATCACCACCCAGGAACTCTTATGCCTAACACATCAGGGTAGAGAGGGTTGTGTGTGTGTGTGTGTGTGTGTGTGTGTGTGTGTATATAGATGGTAACCTGTGGGAAATTTAGCAAGTTGGCCTAGCCGTGCTAACATGACCGGTTTGCCAATTTGAGCCATAAAGAACATACACTCGAAAATGTTCCCGATCATTGGCCATAAGAGGAATGCAAATTAAAACAACAATGAGATATCACCTAATACCCTCACAAATAGCCCAATTCAAAAAAATTAAAAAGCAACAAGTGTTGGAGATGCTATGGGGAGATAGGGACTCTTATCCACTGCTGGTGGACTTGCTGATATGTACAGCCACTATGGAAATCAATTTGGATATATCTAAAACAGATGGAAATTGAACTACCATATGATTCAACAGTCCCCCTACTGGGTATATACCCAAAAGAGGCAAGTAAGAATCCACAACAAGGCATCTGTGCCCCAATGTTCATCGCGGCACAGTTTACAATCGTAAGAAGTTGGAAACAGTCCAAATTTCCATCAACTGACGAGTGGATTAAAAATCTATGGTACATACATACAATGGAGTACTATGTATTGCTGAAAAGTAGTGATGAACACGTGAAGCACATCTCTGCATTGGAAGAACTGGAGGAAATTATGCTAAGCAAAGTTAGCCAAGTGCAAAAGAACATGTATAATATGAGTCCACTGAGGTAAGCTTGATAATAATTTTTTTTAAAAGTGCAAAAGTGGTATTGGGAAAAATCTACAGTATACAGAAAATCCTGGGAGAAGGCCTAGGTAGTACAGCTGGGACCATACCAAATCCAGGGCTATGTATAGTAGCCAACTAGGGTGAGACACTGGGATATGGGAGGCAAGATGCTGTTAAGTAGAGAGGGAATGGGATACTAAGCCACCCAAGGGGAGTGTATTTTTTATATGTCTACAGGAAAACAGGAATCATACTTAAACAAGGTGTTCTCGGAAGTGAATGTAGCATGAAACAATGGAGCTGAGAACCAGTGGAGAGGTCTGAGAGCACATCCCAAATTCCAACTGCTGAGGCACACACCTATCCCCCAGGGATGTTTGCCTTGGAGAGAGAGTTATACCTGACCAGAGTACATGAGAATAAATGAAGTGGGGGAGATAGAATGAAATACATCCTGGCCCACCGAGCCTTCAGCATGATATTCCCACTCAGAACTGTCGATATAATGAGAGGACCATATGGGCAGGCCCCAATATGAAATGCAGCTACCCTCACTTACCCAAGACATTTTGGGGTCAAAAATGGAGAAACAGGGTCAGATTATACCCTGTCTGACCCAACCACACCAAAATACTAAGGGTGTGTGACAGAACATGGAGCTCCAGATCGAGCACCAAAGATATACTTTGTGACACCCCATCCCACTCAACCACTCCTGGAGATTAACAAACAGACCTTAAACTATTTGTAGGATTTTATATTGTTATAATTATTGTATTCTTGCATGTAGGTCTACATGTTGGATATTGGTTTTTTTTTTTTGCTGATGTTTTCATTGTTTTCTTTTCTTTGCTTGCTTCATTATAAGATGCCCTTTTTTTGGAGTATGTTATTTTCTCCACAGGTCCATATGGATGGGGTGGGATGGGATAGATGGGCGATCTGGGATGGGGATGATGGGACTCATGGTACCAGGGTAGATGTGGGGTGGGGGGGCTGTTGGCTGATCCAGGGGTGGGGGGAGTAGCATGTGCTTCAGGATTGGTGGTGGGGTGGGTGAGTGGATGTGGAATGTCCAATAGGGATTGATGAAGACTAATGTAATAGAGAGGCAATATTGAAACCCAAATGGAGGTTGAGTGTGATGGTGGGATGGGAGGAGGTATAGGGAAATTGAGAAAAGAATTGGGGAGTAAGGGCATTTATAGAGGTCAAATACAGGCATATACATAGGTACATATATTCATATGATGAAGGGGAAATAGATCAATATGCATATACTTATAGGCTTAGAATTAGGATAGCAGATGGGCATTGGATCTCCATCAGGTACTTCCTCAGTGCAAGAACATTTTGTTCTATTAAACTGGCATTCTATGATGTGCAGCTCCCTGACACAAACACAGAAAACAAATGTGTGCATAAGCAAATGTGGTGAAGAAAGCTGATGGTGCCCATCTATCAAAAGATATAATGCCTGGGGTCTTAAAGGTTTGAAAGTAAACAAGTGGCCATCCAGCTCAGAAGCAACAAAACACACATGGAAGAAGTACACCAGCTTATGGGACTAAGAGATACCAAAGGAATCAGCGATCAGGTTTCAAGAACTAATAATCATAACCTTATATGCTCACTTTCCTGATATGATTGCTGATGACAAATATGTGCATCAGCAAATGAAGAAAGCTGATGGTACCTGGCTATCAAAAGATGTGCATCTGTGATTTTAAAGACATGAAGGTAAATAAGTGGCCATCTAGCTAAGAAGCAAGCCCACATGGAAGAAGCACAACAGTCTGTATGACCACGAGGTATCAATGGAATCCGGTATCAAGCATCAAAGACCTAAAAAAATTTATCATTATAAGTGAGGGGGAGTTCAGATTGGGGACCCAAAACCCATCAATAAGTGAAGAGACATCCTCTTACAGAGGGGTTGTAGTGAGGAGATGAGCTAGTCTAGGTGCAGTGTAGTAGCAATGAAATGTTCTCAAATGCTCCCTCCCACCGACTATCATAATCCCAATTCTGCCAGACAGATTTGGCTAGACTAGGGGATGCACATTGGAGTTGAAAACATGGAAATTTAGCATAGATAATCCTTGAGACTAGTGGGGAGTAGTGACACTGGGAAGGTGGAGGGATGGTGGAGTAGAAAGGGGGAACAAGTTTCTCGGATCTACATGTGACCTCCTATCTGGGGTGTGGGGGTGGTGGTGAGTGAAGTGACACATTAGACAGTGTAAGATATGAAAAGGTAATAACTATTTGTAAGTTATTGGAAGTTCATGGGGGAGGAGAAGGGGGAAGAGAAAATATGGGTAGTTGGAATTAAAAAATTAAGAACTACAGGAAAGAGAGGAAGAGGAGCTTATGCTGGAGGGGTTCAAGTAGATAATGTAGATGAATGTGGCAACAAGTGTACAAATATGCTTAATATGAATGATGTACTGAATGTTCTAAGTGCCTCCAATAAAATCCGCATTTTAAAAAAAACAACATACACTCCCTTGCTTCAAATTCTATTCTGTCCTGGTGCTGTGGCTGTCTCACATCCCATCTCAGGAATTCATCCCGCAATCTTGCTTCTCCTGTCTTAAAATGGAAATTCTCTCGGTTTGTGCAGAGTACAAAAACGGATTCGTGAAGGCCACTCATCGGCTACGTTTTCCAGTGGAGAAGGCTGGGGCGCATCTGTGGGGAAGAAGGGCAGGCTTGCAAACTGAAAAGAGCAGGGAGGAGGTGTGAGGCACATTTTTACTCCTTGGGAGTTTTGAATGGAGTGGACTTTACCTACTCTTTCCCTCTTGAAAAGCAAACCACACCAAAGCAATCTGTACCTTTGAGAGCGGCTTTAATCTCCCACTCTATTGTGTCGTGAAGCCGACCGAGACCCCAAGGCTGGGGTCGGGCATGGCAGCTGGACACAAGTTTTGGTTCGAAATCATGATTTATTCGGGCAAAGAGACACAATCATTAATGTTTGAGGAGCACCTTTTGGAACTGAAATACAGAGGGCAGAACATGGTGTCGGGTTTTTGTATTACTTCTCTTTAGCAAGTCATCACACAGCTTGAGTTATGAAGCACTTGAGATCATTTTGTTTGCATAGTCAATTTTCTTCTTTTCAGCTAGGACAACAAAACTGAAAAACTCCTCAAAGGCCAAAGGCCATTTGAGGTGGCCCCAATTCCTTCATGTCCAACTCACCGGCGTGTCATTTTTGGTGGACCTACATTTCAATCAAGCATGTCCCAGGAGGGAAATGATCCTCTGTGGCCTCGCTGAAGGCAGCCAGAAGCCTCTGGCGTGTTACCAATTTGCCAAGCTGTTCTACATCAGCCAGTCTCTCTGTTTTGGCGTGGCAAAGCAATGCCATTGTAGGTCACTGCCTGAGTGTCTTGGTGACGTTGTGAAGTGTTCCGTGAGCCCCAAGCATCGCTGAAAGTGGGGAGAGCCGGCTGCTATTTCCACGTCCCCTTCAGAACTCGATCCTCCTTCAAATCTGCTGTGCGGGGGCGTGCTGGCTTGTCAGAAGTGTGCAGAGCCCTAGGACAAGCTGACATTTCCTCCTCTCGCTGGTGCAGTGAGGCCACTGAGGATACACAGGAGGGGGTTCTGGCCCGATGAGCCACTTACGGGCTCCCCCAGTAACATGGGTTCTAGACACCTGACTTGACAGTCAGTGGGAGCGGAGGCTGTTTCTCCGGACTGCTTTCCCACCTGGTTTTCATGTCACTACATGAACATTCAGCCCACAAATGTCTGTTATCTAATCAGGTGCGTCAGTCCGTGGTGGAGATGAGAGGGGAGGGACGCGCCTCTGACTCAGATTTTGCACAAACAAAACCCAGTCTTGTCAGCAGAGGCAGGGCCGAGCCCCCGAGGCTGCTCGGAGCAGATTGCAGCCTGACAATCCGCGGGGCGGTCGTGCAAAGCGGGTGGGGGGCTTTGATGGCCAGATAAGCAAAGCAAGGCTCCAGTCTGGTATGCTAGCGAAAATTAAAATGTCAATATTTACGCATGACCGTCATGGCTCTTCTTTTGCTTTCTCGGGGCTGGGGCCGACTGCCTTTCCTTTCGTCCCTTACCGACAGCTTGGACATTCAGTGAGAGGACCTACCCAAATGTTCTCCAAATGTTGCTTCCAAATGGCCATCTTCCACAGGGCTGCTTTCAGGGGAGCCGCCTTCCTGTGCCGCAGCCGCCTGCCGCTCGGCCTGCCTGTAGGTTAAAGGCACTGTCGGAAGATGCAAACCTCTGATGAGGATGATCGTGCCACCACCTGCTTTAATTTGCTGGTCCCCAAAGCCCCAGAGGCCTCGCCCCAGGCATCCCGAGGCTTGACTTTGTGTGTGCTGCACATTCCACCCCGGCCCGGGCGCTGTGCTGACACAAACAAATAAACGCGATCATAACGGTTGAAATGTAGTTAGAAACACAATTGAGAACATCTGTATTGTAAGCAGAAATAAATTAGAAATACTGAAGTGTTTTGTAGCTGTGAAAACGAAGGAATAAAAAAAATCACCCACAGTACCTGGATTAAGCGGTTATAAATAATGTATAAAGCAAAAATCTCATTACCCCCTGTGTAAACTCCCCCCACCCCCGCAATGAAATATATTTTATGAATGTAGTAACACAGTAATAACCAAAGCATTTGTTTTTTCCCCCCACAAACTTTCCGTTTCATAACTGTGAGATTGTTTGAATTTACAAGATCGGGCCCCAGCATCCCTGCGAGTGCAGGTTTGGGGCTCTTCCTTCCTCGTGACCTTCAGCTCCAGGTCGCTGCTCGGCAGCGCCACGGGCTACTATTTATCTGACTGCTGTTTCGGGCACGTGGACGCTGCTCTCACTGCCACCACCAGGTAAACCCACACTAATGCCCCCAGCCCTCCAGGAAGAGGCCTGCAAGTGTTCTCATTGCAGAAGCCCGGCCTGCAGCTTAACCCCGGGGTTAAGGCTCTGATGCTAGATAGATGCAATGCACCTCGAAGCACACTGACATGCTGCTTCGGGAGCGGCTGTTGCCCGATTCCTGAGAGATGTGGGTAATTTTGTTTTGTGTCAACTTGGGGAGGCTATGATGCCCAGGTGTTTGTTCGGACATGGATTCAGATGTTGCTGTGGAAGTGAAAGTCCCTTGCAAAAGAGACTGCATCGATAAGCAGTTGACTCTGAGGGGGTTGAACCTGTATCATATGGGTGGGTCTCATGAGCCAGCCTCTGCCTCATCTTCTCTCTCAAAGACCCAGTGTTCCCTTCTGAGCTCTTGGTTAATTGCCTAGCATACATCCTGTCTGACTGGGCTCATTTTCTTGGACTGGTTCCTAAGTCACTAGCAATATCAATACAGCTAACTGCCGGAACCATAGCCTGAGGCTTGATCAGCTACGCTGTTACCTGCATACATATGTCCACAGTTTATTTCTAGTCAGCTCATGAAGATAGCAGTGGTGGCCATGCAGTTAAGTAGAATGACCTAAGTAGACTCTCTTCTATCATGAAGTCTTGTGCAGATATATTTTGGGCGTTAGAGAGTTGGAGCTCGCAGCTTATACATAAAGTATTGCTTATGAAGTATGGAATCTCAAAACCAGCCTCACTGCCATTTGGATTTATAATGACTCTATAGAACAAGGTACTATTACCTCTGTGGAAACCTTTATGGGCACAGAAAGCCTCAATTTTCTTCTTCGTAGCAATTGGCGGGTTTGAACTGCCTACCTTGTGGCACACAGTTGGGACGCAGAAGATTTGCTTTTACATGCCCTTTCTGGGTGACTTTGGATCAAGCCCGAGCCTCAGTTATCTAGTCAATAGGAACAACACGGAGTGTTTTTTAAAAGGTTCATGAGGAAATTCCATTATCTCCCCAAATTAAATGTTCTATGAACTTTTGACACCACTCCCCCACCCCAACTTATACTTTATCTTTTAAAGCCAAACCATTGAGTCGATTCTGACTGATAATGTTTCTGAGATGATGCACCTTTCTGGAAGCAGACAGATTCCTTTTTCTCCCCTAGAATGCTTGCTGAGTTTAAACTGGAGATCTTCCTAACCCACGGGGCTGCCAGGACTCTGTAGCTGGGTGAGATTTGGGCACTGGAAATGAGGTGATGCAACGAGCACCCTTTCTACAGCTTAAAGCATTGTTTCAGTGCGTGCTGGATAAACCTTGGCCTGCTGACTGGAAGGCGTGGTGCTCAAACCTGCCCTCTGCTCTGTAGGAGGAAGAGGAGGCTATCTGTTTCCGTAAGGACTTAGAGCTGCAGAAACACAATCTAGGGTCCCTGTGAGTTGGAATCAACTTGATGCTGATGGGGTTGTGGATTTCGTGATGCTATCATTGTGAACTGTATATGCTACACACCTTTCAATGCTGTTTCTAGGATCAAATGAAGCAAAATATTTGAGGAGGACTTTGAAAAGTAAAGAGTACAGCAAAGCAAAGTGCTGCATCTTATTATGAATACAATGGCTACAATCACTCCAGTTACATTTAACTGTAGTCACTAGATGCACAGACATATGTACAATACGTCCCACAGTGTACAGCAGACCCTGTCAATCAGTGGTTCTCAACCTTCCTAATGCGGTGACCCTTTCATACAGTTCTTCATGTTGTGGTGACTCCCCAACCATAAAATTATTTCCATTGCTACTTCACAACTGTATGTTTGCTACTGTTATGAATCAGGTGACCCCTGTGAAAGGATCTTTCAGCCCCCAAGGGTCTTGACCCCCAGGTTGAGAACTGCTGCTGTAGTTGTTCAATCTACTGCTATCTTTGCGTAAGCTCCTCATTAATCCTTTTTACTTCTAATATGAAGAAATAACAGTCATGTCCTACTATTTGTTTGTTGGGAAAACATACTTAGAGTGGATTCCAAAAATACCTTTGAAGGACAAAGTTCCACGAAGGACATCCATTGTGTACGAACCCTCCCTGCAAAGAATCGGCACACCTCCACTTCCCCCCAGGATCTCAAGCCGATTGTGTAACAAGAACCTACTGAATCAGGACAAGGTGATGGTTCTGCTCCTTTGACAATCTAGGTCTCCGAGTCTGGTATCTGGGCAGGGTTTAAGGAGCAGATTGTATTTCCAGGAGAAAGGTTAAGCTTGAATGTGTTGGACAGGAGGTGGTTGGATGAATTTTTGAAAATCCTTGAAATTACCTGATAGCTTTTGTGTCCTTGTGATAGTTGTGTCCTATTCTAGGTTATGAATATATTTAGCAACACAAAAGAGGTCAGTTAAAAATCTCAGCTTCAGATGCTGGCTTCTCCTGGTGCTCTTTCTAGCCCAGCTCCTCTCTTCAGTCATTTGGCAACCTGGGAGAGGTGAGGTGGGGGTGGGTTGCCCTTCAAATCCGTGTCAGTTTAGGAATGGTGTAAATGGCTTTAGAAATGTTTCGAAAGTTTCATAGGAGAATTGTGGAAAGATGGAGTTTTGGGGAAAATCTTTAACACCAGTTAAGGTGTGTACTCAAATGGATTCTTGAGTCTTAAGACTAATTTTGAATTGATTTTGGACTTAGAGAAGAGTTGTGAAAATAGTACAGAGTTTTTTATGTCCCTCACCTTGCTTCTCCTTGTGTTAACATTGCAGATGTTGATAGGATGATCAAGAATCAGAAATGAACACTGGTACAGCAGTATTAAGTAAACTCCAAATTTCACTTGAAATCCATTTTCCTGCAACCCTCTATTTCTCTCTCTCTTAAAAAAAAACCTTTCAGAACCCTCACTAGGATTGTTGGTCACCTCCTGTCCAGATTAATTTCTTGCTCTTTCCTTCTCTTCATGACTTTGAAATTATTATTCTTGAAGATGTCCCTAAGTAACTCCTGCTGTTTTTTCTATCAGGATTGACCTGTGTAAGATTTACAACTCAAATGAAGTGAATTTTGGTATTCTCTCTTACTGTAGACGTTCTGGTGACAGAGTGAGTTCATACTGTGGGCTGCTAAGCACAAGACCAGTAGTTCAAAACTACCAAGGGGAGAAAGACAAAGCATTCTGCTCCACAAAGTGTCTCAGAAACCCACAGGGGCAGTTTTACTGTGCCCTATATAGGTCACTTTAAGTTGGAATATTTCTTTAGATGAAATAGGATCCTTCACTTCGTCTAAGGAGTTGGTGGCAAAGTGGGTAAGAGGTCTTCTAAACCGAAGGTTGGTGGTTCAACTCCACTAACTAGTCTGCAAGAGAAAGATGTGGCAATTGGATTCCCGCAAGATTTTCAGTCTTGAAAATCCTATGAGGCAATTCGACCATGTCTTAGAGAATTACTATGAGTCTCTGGGTTTCCAAATTTATTTATGAATTAATGTCTTCTGATTTTATAACATTTCTTCTGTTTCAATGGCTATTTACTATTTTTCAATTTTCGTTTATAATTGTTACTCTTTTTTCTTGATCATAGTAGTTTATGTATTTTATTATTTTTTCCCTAAATCAGGAATTTAGGATATTTGACATTCACCTAGTATCTACATAACAGTGAGGTATCCCTATTGCCTGATAGTCTCTTCTCTCTGCTCCAATTTTCAAAAATTGTCAAAGCATTAATACTTTGCTATGATGCACAGCAGTTGAATGCTAATCTGGTAACTTCTTATCTTTTATCTTAGTAGTTTATGTATTTATATTTCTTAAAATATTCTCTATCAGTTTTTTTGTTGAAACAGTTTCAGTTACTTTTGGTTTAGTGCTGCTTATCCTATAACTGATTATTCAAGAAGGCCATATGGTGCAGAATTTTACAAATTCTTACAGATTTAAAATTAATATGTAGTTAAGGACGGTTTGTCAGGATATAAAAGCCTCGATTCACAATTTATTTTTATTGATATTTAAAAACTTTGCTCCAATATTGATTTCTTATGTATTGTTAAAAGCATAATGACAATTTATTTTTGTCTTAATACTGTATTTTTCAGACCATAAGATGCACCTGACCATAAAACATACCCAATTTTTAGAGCAGGAAAACAAGAAAAAAATATGAGCCAAATAGTACCAGTCTACTAAAATATTCTGGGGTACCGCACCTTTGGACCACAAGACACACCCTAATTTCCCCCCCACTTTTGGCGTCGGGGAAAAGTGTGTCTCATAGTCTGAAAAATACGATGTTATTTGGATTTTTTTTTTTTTTGGCTGGAGAGTGTGAAGAAATTATTTTTATTTTTGACATGAAGGTATATCACTGAGTCAGGGCACAGGCAGTGAATTTGGTTTGCTTTTTACGATGTTTCCCAAGGAGCTCTTGTGGTGCTATTGAGAGAACATCAGCCTGTTACCTGACTGCCTAGGTTAGTGGCTCAAACTCACCAGTTGCTCTACAGGAGAAAGGTAAGGCGGTAAAGTTTTATAACATAAGAAACCACAAGCAGTTTTATAACATAAGAAGCCACGAGCAGGAATTGACTCAATGGCCATGGAGTAGTGCTATGAGCGATGTCTCAGGGTTGCCCACTCTGGGTTGATGTTCCCAGTTATGCAGGGAGACTTGCCAAGGTCCCTTGTCTCTTTCTAGCTCTGCAAAGAGTTTTTTCTTTTTTGCATTACAATTTTAAAGAGCGGTTGTGTTCCATTTGTTTCTTTGTCTTCTTCAGGGACTCCAGTAATATGAATATTACTCCTTTTTCTTTAAAAAACTTTCTGTCTAACTGTCTTTATATCTTCTTTGAAGTCATTTTTATTCCTTTAGTTGCTTTCTCACATCTTTATTTCAATCTATTTTCCTTTACATACCTTAATTTCTCCTTGATTTCTATAATAATTTTGTCTTTCTTTCTAAAATTTTCTTTCATGAATTTGATCAACTTATTTTTTTCCTCCGGTTATTTTGCTTCTTAGAGCTAGAATGTCTCATTCAAGATAGTTTTCTTGTTTTCAAATGCTTGCTAGATTATCTTTAATTTAGCTTGGAATGTAGATTTAAAGTTTTTGCCTGCTTCATGCTTTTGTGAGGAGTGGGGAAGGGGGATTCCTAAGTAGATTTGTGGAAAAACTTGTTCTGCAATAGGTTAAAATTTTACCTACTGATTATTTATTGTTGTGATATTGGAGATACCTATATTAATAGCATCTTTTCTGTTAGTCTAGAAAAATCCATGTTTTTTAGCAGAGCTTGTTCATCTTGAGGTGGTCTTACATTTTTATGGTTTCATTTTTGGGCCCCCTCCTTCCCAGCCCCAATTGCTGAAGGATCCTTTCCCTTATTCTTTCTTTTTGGTCTTTCAAAGCTGTGTGTTCAGAAGACTAAAGGCACTTCAATGTTGTCTGTCCCTGTAAATTATGTGTTTGGCCCTTTAAGTAGCTGCTTGTACTGTAACGTCTGTGTGCTTGGAAGTCTTCTTCCCAGAGTACTGTGCTGATCTGTCAAATTTAAGGTGACGTTCATCTGGTGTTCTCCCAGCTTTTCCTAAGTCCTCCTTGCCTGAGTCTGTCTGCCGCTCAGCTTTTCTGGGCCTTCCTAAGCTTGCAGCCAAGCTCTGGGCCAGGGCAAGGGAGGACCAGGAAGGTGTAGAATTTGACTATCTTGCTCTTTGTACCCAAGTTTCTTTTCCAATGATTTTATTGGGGGCGCTTACAGCCCTTATAACATTTCATAACTCATTTGTATCAAGCATATTTGTACACATGCTGCCATATTCATTTCCAAAATATTTTCTACTGGAGTCCTTGGTATAAGCTCCTCAGTGAGTTTTTTAAAAATTCTTTCAAAGCTCCACATCCATATACACACTGTCATCACACACAATGAAAGTCACCAAATTCAAAACTCAATTATTTTCTCCTTCCTCCTACTTGATTTTACCATTCCCCGGAGACACATTTTGCTTCTTGGCGAGAAGTCCATTTTCTCCCTCTGGAGACTCAAGCCAGAAATTTGCATGTCATCTAGCGTAATCTATATGTCTTATACCTGTACCCAATTGGTAAAAACATGACCATTAGATGAATGCCTACTCCATTTTTGAAAGGAGAAGACAAAGAAACAAAATTTCTATTCCTTGACATCATCCAGCCAGAGCTGGAGAAATTGACTTTGTTGGTGGTGGAGATAAGCGCAGCGAATGCTTATAATTTAATGAAGAGCTTGCAGGAATGATGAGCTTCTGATCAGAGTCCAAGATCTTTGTGGTAAGGACTGTCTCCCCCTCATTTGGGATTGTTTCATAACGTGTGGCAGAGAACCTCATGAAAGTCTTTGGGGATGTTTTTCATGAGTGAATGATAAAACAAGGGGATCACTCTGCTATGATCTGTGTTAATAGCATAAATCTCCTATGCACAGAAAAGGCGGTGGAAAGGATGACCAAATTTAAGGAATCCAATTCAATATCTTACTGGCATGAGAGACATTACAACAACGGATGCTGTAGATACTCTGCAAGAGCAGCCAAAGGGGGAGTCTCATGTGGAAGCCCTGCTCTCTTGTTTGTGCTGTGATTGGGGGCACCTGAGAAACTGTCGCAAAAAAAATGCTATAAAGTACACAGGATTATAAAGCAAACCCATTCCTTGAAATGTAAGGATCAAAGTAGAAAAGAACCACACGTGTGTGACCCAGTTCATGTATGTGCACCTTTATGAATGCATTAAGTAACAAGATCCAGCAGCCAGACTAAGGACTACCATATTTTGAAACAGCAGTGCATTTAAGCAATTTCCATGATATCTGAAGTGCCTGTAACGTGATGTGAAAACACCTGTGACTTTCCTGGGTGGCACAGTTAAAGGTAGTGCTAACATCTGTATAGATCGTGGCCTATATTATTATTTTTTAAAAGCTAAATTTTAACTAGATTAGTAAAAGTCAAAAATACATTCTTACTCCCCCCCCCCATTCAAGTTTGTGACCACCTGAATTCTATTCACACTCCTCTTGTGATAGTGATATGTTACGTCAACTGTTCCTTATGTTTTAGGTCAACTGTCCCTAAAAACTGGCCCAGGTTCTTCCATGAAATGATCTACCCTAAGGTGGTCAACTTGATGGGATCACCTGTAAAGGGCTAAACAGCTAATCTGGCCACAGCCTTAACAAATCGAGGGAGGTTTCATCTGGGGTGTGGCCTCCTCTTAGTATAGACTGACAGTATGTAGACAGTAGTTGGCTTCTACGGCTGGATTTATATCCTGCATCTGGTTCATGTGCCTCCTGCAACATCATCTTCCCGCCATTGGTGGGTTGCCAACCTTGGATTCATTCAGCTGGTCCTGGATCCATTCAATTTAGCATCTATCTGCCTGTGGTCTTTGAGCACCACCAGCTATAGGAATCAGGAGAGGCCTTCAGCTCACATCTAACTGGTAGACTTGAAGTGGATAGAACTTAACACTTCTATAATGTGGGAGCCATTTCTCGACACAAGTCACTGCCTATACACATGCACATAAGAGCATCATTGGTTTTGCTTCTCCAGAGAACCCAGTCTAACTCGCTGCATTCACGGACTGCAGGTTAAGAACCCCTGGTCTAAAAGATGCAGCTGTGACTAGCCCAGTCTAGTGGGAGTAGGTAAGAACTGTGAGTCCACAGTATTTTCTGACTTCTTACCTAAGCGCCTATAAAATCATGGATCACCACGTAGTAATCCCTCTAAAGGTTGCTCAAAGGTGAAGAAAGATTGGAACTGGACAGGCAAAGTTGCTCCTTAATGGTAAAGTGACCAGATTTTAAGTGGGACACCATTTACTGGGGGCGGGGGTGGTTCTTGATTAAAACTTTGGTCTATATGAAGCAACAAAAATTTTCATAGAATGCAAAAATAATATTGTAATATATTTATTTTCATTTTAATATGCCACGGGACATTGTTAAGTTGTTAACAAGTGGGACATCTGGTCACTTTACTTAATGGGCACAACTTTATTCTGTTTTTGCCTAAGACAAAAGTCCAAGTTAGAGATGATATCCACAAGCCCTTCTCTTTCAATGCTATACTAAAGGCTCTCTCGAAGGCCTGGAGTAGGACAGAGGAGGGTGCAGAAAGGGAGGGAGTGGGAGAGGACTGGAACCTGGAAAACGAATTCTAAAACCTGTAGATAATAAACGAAAAGGGTAGGAACTTCCCACCGGCTGATAGAAAGAAAATGTCACAACAAGAAAACATCATAAAGCTGGGTTTGAGGCCTTGGTGCCTTCCCTTCATGATTAATGATTGGCCTCGAATAGGATGGGTAAAGGGGAAGTGAAGTTCCTCTTGAAGTAGCTTTAAAAATGCCACCGCTTAAAAAAATTATTGTAACATCAATTTAAGAATAAAAAAGGAGGAAAAAAAAGAAAACCCGGCTAAAATGTAAAGGTCAAGAAAGATTTGGGTGTTTTTAAATGCTGTCTTGAAGAAATTCTTCTAAAGGTTAAGATGTCATGTAGTTTCAGAGTTATGGGCATAGGAGGGGGGTCCTGGACAAAAACAGCGCTACCCCAGGGCCCTCGGTGACGGCGACCGACGCCAACAGTGGGCAGCAGGCAGCTGGCAGATCCCAGTGTGTCACCATGTCACTGGAGGAAAGCAGAGCCTTTCAAGCCACGGGAACCTTCACTTTGCCAGCTCTGATCTTGCTACACTCAGGCCATAAGATGACCTGCCTCCCCACACTCTCAAACAGCAAGCCCACTCCTGCTCCCCACCGCACGCAAAGCACCACTTAAGAGTAGGGGAGGGAATTCTGAGCTCCTGCTGGCTCCTCTTGCCGACTCTCGCTTTCCTTCCTACTTCTCAAACGGCCAGCACCAAGATTCCACAGCGAGAGCTGCCACTGCGCTACAGCTCTATGAAACGCAAGCTCATTCCTTGTCGTTGGCACACCAAGTGTGGATGGTTAGAGGTTTCCACGCTAGGGGGTCTGAGAGCAGGCGTCCGTTTGGTTTCTGATGCTCTGGTGTTTTGCTTTTTGGTTTTGAACAGATCTTGAGCATCGTCTTGCTGGCGAACTTCGCCTGGGATTAGAGTAGCTAGCGTGGTTCCCCACCAGGGTGGCTGAGCAGGACTTCATGTGGAGAGGCAAGCGGAGCTCCTGTTCATGGTACAGCAGCGATTCCCAACCCTTCCTCTAGGGCACTGCACTGAAGCCACTTGGAAGGTAGCACTTTTCACCCTCTAAGTGCATCCCCGGGGAGCCTGTTAGAATGGAAGGCATTCAGGCCTCTCCCAGATTTACTGAACCAGAATCTGCATTCTGACAAGGTCCCTTGGTGACTCGTATGCCCCTTAAAATAGAAAGAACACTGCCTGAAATATAATGTCTGCGCATATGTGGATGCGCACAAAGAGGCAAATTCCTCCACTTGTGATCACTGCTGAAGTGTTACACTAATTGATCCTCTCTCTCAGAAAAAAGGAGGCAGAAAACTGCTATCGAGAGTTCTAACTTGCCAAACCAATGCTTATAGAAAGGAGCAAGAGGGGCTGAGCCCCGGTGGCGCAGTGGTTGTGTGCGGGACTGTGACACACAGGGTTGGCTGTTCAGATCCAGCAACAGCTCTCCATGAGCAAGGCTGGGCCTCCTACTCTCACCATGGCAGTGATGCACCCCCCCAAAAAATAAAAAACATAAAAAAGAGCAAGAGCAGTGGGATATTACTTTCAGGCTGTGAGTACTTATCATAGGTGAACTTTACCTGGACCATGATGTCATGTGACTTCTCAGACCACCTGTCCCCAAAAAACTCAATAAGATGTACTTTGGGCCTCTACTCAAGTACTCCCTCAACACAAGAACACGTTGTCCTAATAACCCAGCATTCTGTGATGCTCACCTTTCTGACAACGATTGCTGAAGGCAAAACTGGTGCATAAAGAAATATGTGAAGAAAGCTGATGGTGCCCGGCTATCAAAAGATATAGCATCTGGGGTCTTAAAGATTTGAAGATAAACAAGCAGTCATCTAGCTGTGAAGCAACAAAGTCCACATGGGAGAAGCACACCAGTCTGTATGATAACAGAGTGTCGATGGGGTCAGGTATCAGACATCAAGGACTCAGAAGAAAAAGTCATGTTGATGTGAATGTGGGGGGTGGGTTGAAGAATGCAGAGTGGAAACACAAAGCTAATCTGTAGGCAATTGGACATCCCCTTACAGAAGGATCGTGAGGAGAAGATGGGTCAGTCGGGTGCAGTATAACACGGATTAAACATACAGCTTTTTGCTGGTACCTCCCTGTCCCTCCCCATTAAGGTATCATGACCTTAATTCTACTTTACAAATATAGCTAGAACAGAGCATGTACATGGTTGCAGATAAGAACTGGAAACAGGTTATACAGGACAGATAAACTCCTCAGGACTAATATTGAGAGTAGCCATAACAGAAGGGGCATGGGGAGACAGGGAGAACTGATCACAATAGTCTACCTATAACCCGCTCCCAGTTGGAGGGATAGTAGATAAGTGGGCAAAGGGAGATATCAACCAATGCAAATATGAAAAATAATAACATAAATTATCAAGAGTTCACGAGGGAGGGAAGGTGGGGAAGGGAGGCTAAAAAATGAGGAGCTGATACTAAGGGCTGAAGTAAATAGAAAATATTTTTTAAATGATTATAGCAACAAATACACCAAGGTGTTTGACAGAATGTGTGTATGTATGAATTATGATAAGAGCTGTATGAGCCCCTAGTAAAATGGTTTATCATAAATTAAAAAAAAAACTATTTGTGAGACAGGGATGGGTCTTACATTGGCAGGGCCAGGCTTATAGATGTGACCTAGATTTTTACAAAACATAATTTTCAATGGTACCAGGAAAATTGTCTCAAAACACAGTGGATAGGACTTGTCAACGCAAGCTGAAATCCATCATCAAGGAACCAATCATCTGTGTTTCCTTAGACTTTCTTGTTAAAGATGTGTTGCTGCTCAGACCACATTCACTTTCAAGGGATGCCTTTCCCATTCTTCTCTTCTGGTTTCTGTCTGAGATTATCTACCATGGCCAGTTCAGTTATCCCAGTGCCTCTTACTTATTACTACTCTTCCTTATTTAAGAAGCCCTCAAGGTGGCACAGATGAGTAAGGTGCTCAGTTACTTACTGAAAGGTTGTTGGTTTGAACCACCAGAGGTGCCTCAGAAGAAAGGTCTGGTAATCTACTTGCAAAATGTCAGCCATTAAAAAGTCTCATGGCACGCAGTTAAACTCTGAAACACATGAGCTCCTCATGAGTTAGAATCAGCTCAAAGGAAACTTTCTGGAGGGTTTACTATCTCTTCTAGCTGATGATTGAATTTATTTTATAACTCTGTTTATCTTTCCAACAAGATAAGCCCACCAAGAGTAGAAGTTATCTTTTACATTTTATTTTTAAAATACAGACATTGATCTGAGAGTGTTTCAATAAAATGAGAAGTGATATCACCAGTTATTAATTGTTTCCAGTTTGGATTCTTTCCACATGCAGGGCATTTCACATTTGGCAGCTCACTGGATCCTCATAATGACATTATGTAGTTTCCATTGCTTCCCATTCTAACGGGTAGGCAAACAAAAATTTAAAGACCAGAAAGACTGCAGGCTCGAATGACTGGTGTAGGGTCAGATCCACATCTGTCTGCAATGTTTTCTTCCTTAATATTGTTATGGGAAAGAGATTTCATTTTGCTGTCTGCTAAGAGCAAGTCAACTCAGGGTACAGGGAAGGAAAGAGAGGTCTGGGGAGAGAGGGAGGGCTGGGATCAGGTGGCTAGTAATTATGCATATGAAAAGTTGTTTTCTTCTCTGTAGGCCAGATTCTCAGTCTATAATAGGTGGTTAGTTCTTCTTGACTTATTCTATTGTTATCATTTTTAGATCCTATCAAGGTAGTTCTGACCCATAGTATAGCAAAACTCACAATTGTTCCTATACTTGAGCTCCTTGTTGCAGCCACTGTATCAATCTGTTGAAGACATTCCTCCTTTTCACTGGCTTTCCATTTTACCATGCACGATATCTTTTCCAGGTATCTTTTCTGGTCTCTCCTGACTATATATCCAATGTATGGAAGATGAGGTCTTGCTATCCTTGCCTCTAAAGAGCACTCTGGCCATACTTCTTCCAAGACAGATGTGTTTGTTCTTATAACAGTCCATGGTACTTTCAACATCCTTCTCCAGCACTACAATTCACATGCATCAATTCTTCTTTGGTCTTCCTCATTCACTTTCCAACTTTCACATGCTTCTGCGGCAATGGAAAAGTACCATGGTTTGTTGCACTTACTCCTCAAAATAACATTCTTTATGTTTCTTTTTTCTTTTTTTTTAATTCTTTTTTTTAGGCATCACTGCCCTGGTGGTGGGAGTAGGAGCATTCTTTATGTTTCAATACGTTACAGAGGTCTTGTGCAGCAGACCTAAGGCAACATGTTTTTTTGATCTCAAACAATATACTGTCACTGTTGTTCATTGCCACTGAGTTGATCTCTGACAGCACTCTATACACAATGGAATGTAATAGTGCTCAGACCCATACCATTCCCAGTGATCACTAGAAGATCAAATTGTTGTGATTTGTAAGCCTTTTCATTGGCTTATTTTCATAAAATGATCCACAGACCTTTATTTCTAGACTACCTTCAGTCTGAAAGTTCTGCTAAAACCCCTTGAGTGTCACAACGAGTCTTCACTGAAAGACAAGTAGTAGCTGTGCATTAGGTATATTGTCCAGGAAATAAATGTAGTCCTCCTTCCTGGAGGATGTGTTAATCTGGGTAGACTAGAGAAACACATTCATAAAGACACATATTTATATAAGGGAGAGGTTTATATACAGGAAGAATGGAACATTGAGAAAGCATCCCAATCCAGTCCAGTCCAAGTCCATAAGTCCAATATTAGCCCATATGTCTTATACCATTCCACAAATCTTCTTCAGACTCATGAAGCACATACAATGATGCCAGGACAATCACAGGCCAGTGAGTGCAGAGTCTTATGTTTCCAGTGGTGATAGAAACATCTCAGTACTGGCAGGGACCTCTCTGTGGCTTTCCCAGCTTCAGAAGTCTAGTTCCATCAGGGTAAACCCATGTGGCTTCCTCGTTGAGATGTCTCACAGGGAGTCAACCTTGTATCTTATTCATAGAGCATCTCCAAGGGACTGAGCAGTAATCTCTCACCTCCAAGGGGGAAATATGGCCAGATTTCCTAGAATTCTCAGGAGAAAACCATGCCCACACAGAGGTCTCATTGACTAGACTCCACTCCTCCACTCCCCATTCTGAAATTGACACCAGATTAGTGACTGCCACAGAGGGTGAGAATTTGTTTACTGAAGTACTGTTGCTGTACATGATCTGCTCATATAACAGAGTTCAAGGAACATTTAAAGAAGGCAGAGGGCATGACACAAAAAATCCCAAACCAGGAAAGGCTTCTGGTAGTTGGAAAATATTGACACCTCAAGGAAAAAGGATCAGATTTCCTTCCATTCCTTGTTTCTGATTTCCTAAAGGAATGGTAGTGAATCTTCTCCTAGGTGGATTAGGCCTCAAAGGTTTATTTCCACTTCTGACATTAAAGCAGCTCATTTCCGCATATTTAGAACTCAGCAGTCAGAAATTGCTTATTATGAACTTACGCGTGAGAGAGCAATTGATGGTAAAAGGGTCTAGTTTACTTCTTTGACATTGAGTACAAAAATCATTGGTTTTGCACATATTTTAAAAAGTGTGTGTGTGTATGTGTGGGGGGAAGATTCTTGATTTAGAAGTGGACCAAATGTGATTCTCCCTAATCAATAGTCAATGAAGGATTTTAATTCATGAACACAATTAACATGATTACTATGACCCCTATGGAGTCATTGCATTTTATTGTTCTTTGAGTGCACTCGATTTCCATATTTAGGAGGGCATATAATCTCAGAAATCTTGTGTAGCTACATACACCTCTTTCTTCAATATCTGGTGCTTTTTCAGGAACCTCTTCTGATCATCTGATTCAAATTAATATCTATGCCTAAATCTTTATCTAAAGGCAGATATATCATTCACCACTCCATTGCAAACAAATGCTAAGAGAACAAAGTGTTCAATATTTCTATCAAAGCTTTTTCTTTTGCATACAAGTCCTCTTTGAGCTGGCCAGGATGATAGAAATTCTCACCACCTGACCAATTTCTACCATTAAAATGATCTAAATGGGGTAAGGTACAGTCTCTTGAAAAAAATATCTACTGAAAACATAGGCTACCTGGACCCGTGCACAATTCCCATGATAGCCATTATTCTGGCTGCATGAATTACTTTATCAGATTAATTAACTGTCACTTCTCAGACAATATGGCTCTGAGGAAATAAGGCATATTTTAATGGACACAAGTGTCTGAAATATGAAGTTGTTCTATGGGGGACAGATTGCTCAAGGGTCTTTTGTTGGGGGTCTGGGATGCTCTAAGAGAAAAACACATTGATTCAGAAGGAGGAACAGAAAAGAGAAACGTGAGAGGAACATCAACATCTCAATTTTACTTCCATCACAATTTTGCTTTCGATTTTAAAATGGTTAGATAAATTTTAATATGCAAGTGACAAATAAGGTCTCTTTGGCTACAATCTCCAAGAAAATAGGTCCCATTTGTACCAAAATTAAAGTGAAATGATTCTGCCACCCATTTTTCTGTAAGGTATGGATAGCTGGTTCTCCCTTCCTAGTGCATACAGCCAGCTAAGTAGCATTTCCCTGCCCCTTGTCTAGTTGGGGTTAGGTGACTGAGTGCCAAGTGGTCCTGGAATATCTCACCCGACTTTCTGCTCTGCCCCCTCTCTTACTGAGTATTTGAAAGCCAACAAATGCAAGCCCCAAGAGAGAAATCTTTTAGCAGAAGGACACTGGGTCCCTGAGTCCCCAGTTGCAGAAGAGTCACACACGAGTGTGTCTGACCAGGAATCCCCTTGTTGGATTTTGCCTAAATTAAAAACCAGACTTTGTGGTAATAAACCAGAGTTGAGATTCTTTTATGATTGCGCAGTGTGAACATTGGTTCTCCTGACTCCTATAACTAACACTACCTGTTTGCTAGTGTGTGTTGTTAGGATGTGAGAAACTGTACCGCTGGCATTTCAGATACTAGCAAGGTTCAGAAGCCCTGGCCATGTAGGGCTGATGAATTGGGCTGCTGACTGCAAGGTCAGCAGTTTGAAACCACAGCTCCCCCCGCTCCCTGGGGGAAGCATGAGACTTTCTACTCTGGCAAATACTATCAAGGTCACAGATGATGGAACTTCTTAACTAAGATAGACTCGCGCTGGTGATCTCCTTGTGAAAACCTCTTGGATCCCAACAGAATATTCTCTGATACAGAATTTGACGATGACCCCTTTCCTGCCACCCCCCAACTTGGGAGGCCCTTAAAGCACCCAGTGACTGCAATAATGGACTTGAGATTACAAAGCACGGTGACCATTGTGCAGGCAAAGGCACTGTTTCATTCTGGTGTGCTTCTGTTGCCATGAGTGGGAACTGACTCATTGACAACAAACAAAAACTAACTCATCATCTGAATCGATGCTTATCGTCACTATGTTGCAAGAGACTGAAATCTTTCATGTACATCTAGCAACTTTAACTTCAGAGTTAAAATTATTTAAAGAAAGAGAATACCCTAAGTAGCAGTTCTCTCATTTACTGGACTTTTTATTGAGCGCTTCAAGTGCTTTGCATTTTTATTTAACTTCACAGCAATCTTTTGAGGTGGCTGTGTTTAACCCCATTTTTCAGAGGAAACGAGAGCATTCTAAACTTCCTTCAAGAACTTGTTTCCGTGCACTGTGACCGTGATCTGAGTCTGGCAGTGCCCACCCAGACCCCACTGTGTGGTTCTCTTCCTACAGTGAAGAGGTGGTGGTGGTGGTGGTGGGGTAGACAGGATCAGACCGTGGAACCATCTAGTGAAGTCACATTATGAACTGAGGCTAAACCCTGGTCTCAAAGAAGGGGGGGGGGGATTATCATATCTCTCTGCCCACAAAATAGTTGAGAACACTTCCTTTATCTCCACTCCATACCTAAAAAATATACTGAATTGATTTTCTGTGATTTCCCTTTTCTGCCCTCCATTGAAAGCCTAGATTATGCCCGAGTTTTCTGCAAAGAGAAAATTCTTACTGCTGAGTTATAAATTCTGCAGATGAGGTTATAACTAGGTTTCCACAGTGGGACATTTATTCCGACATTGACACACCCATGTAATCCCCAATAAGGGGAGGCTTTTCTTAGAGGGAAAGCAAAACAAAACTAAATACTCTGATAGTTTCTAGAGATGCAAAACAAGAGAAAAGGTGGACATAATACACTTTTAAGGGAGTGGGGGGAAAATAGAACCAAGCTAAACAGATGGAGTTCATTGGTGGTTCTTGTGTATGACGGAATGTTGAATTTCAAGTTTTTCTTTTTTTACACAGAGAATGCACAGTTTTGCCTGACTGATCACTATCATGAATGCTGCCATTTGAATTCAACAAGAGCATGCATGTTGAAGAGGCTCCCAAAAATGCAGAGTGTACCACACATGGAAGGTATTATGATTATCACCTGACCTAAGGGAAATTCTGCCTCAGATGACAGGCTGGATGGTCAGCCTCAGGAGCCCCCTGGATGATAAGAAAGGCCGGCAGAAGTACCTGGTGTAGCTAGAACAGAACTGTGAAGGCAGTGTCTAGGGTTCATATGCCGGTGCTGCTCCTAGTGATTTCTAGCCTCTTAAACCTTAGATTCCTACTTGGTAAGACAAAGATTATGTTATCCTTCTCATTGGGTTTTGAGAATGATACAGGATCATCCATGCATGCATTTATGAAATATGTTATTGGGGGCTTGAATAACTCGTATCACAATCCAGACATTCATCCATTCTGCCAAGCACATCTGTACATTTGTTATTCATATCATTCTCAAACCACTTGCTTTCAACTTGAGTCCTTGATATCATCATTTTTCCCTTCCAACACCCCCCTCCCTCATGAACCCTTGATAATTTAGAAATTATTATTATTTTGTCATATCTCACACTGTCCAAGGTCTCCCTTCACCCATTTTCTATTGTCCGATCTGTAAATTATTGTTTTGTCATATCTCACACTGTCCAAGGTCTCCCTTCACCCATTTTCTGTTGTCTGTCCCACAGAGAAGAGGTTATATGTAGATCCTTGTAATCAGTTCTGCCTTTCTACTCCACCTTCCCTCCACCCTCTCTGAAGGGCTCATCTGTCCTGGAATCCCTGTGTTTCCAGTTCCTATTTGTACCATTGTAAATCTCTGCTCTAGTCGGATTTGTAAGGTAGAATTGGTATCGTGGTGGGGGTGAAGGGGGGAGAGGAAGCATTTAAGAACCTCAGGACAGTTGCATGCTACGCATCATTGCTACCCTGTACCCTGACTGCCTCATCTCCTCCCCATGATACTTTTCTAAGGGGATGTCCATTTGTCTACAGATGGACTTTGGGTCCCCAATCTGAACTCCCCCTCCTTCACAATGATTTGATTTTTTATTCCTTGATGCCTGATACCTGATCCTATTGGTACCTCCTGATCAACACAGGCAGGTGTGCTTTTTCCATAGGGGCTTTGTTGCTTCTCAGGTAGATGACCCCGTGTTTATCTTCAAGCTTTTAAGACCCCAGATGCCATCAGTTTTCTTCACCACATTTATTTATGCATCCACTTTGTCTTCAGCGATCATGTCAGAAAGGTGAGAATCATAGAATGCCAGTTTAATAGGCCAAAATATTCTTGCATTGCGGGAGTACTTGAGTGGAGGCCCAATGTCCATCTGCTACCTTAATACTAAGCCTATAAATATATGCACATATATCTATTCCCATCCTCATATGTAAATATATTTACCTATGTACATGCCTTTATTTAGACTTTTATAAATGCCCTTTTCCTCCTATTTCTTTATTCCATTTCCTTTTTTATTCCTCTTGTCCAGAATCATGATCAGCATTTATTTGGGTTTCAGTAATTCCTCTCAGTTACATTATCCTTGGGCAAGCCCTACCAGGCCTCCTATATTCTCCTTACCACTGAGTTTTGATCACTTATTGTTCCCTTGTCCCTAGGTTTGTTCACACCACTTCCTTTCCTCTTCGCCCCAACCCCCATGTGTCTCATGGTGGGGTCCACCATATGGTCTTCTCTGTGAGTTGACTACTCTGAGCAGAGATACCGTCTCCAAAGATTGGTGGGCCAGGATGTGTTTCACTCTGTCTTCTCCTCCCTTCATTTGCTGCCATGTTCTCTGATCAGAAAAGTTCCTCTCCCTGAGCTGCAGTTTCAGTTCTGTCCTGTGAAGTACATTCTTCTGGGGAGAGGGGCAAAATGTCCCTCGTTTTGAGGATAATGGTGGCACAAAAGTCAACAGAAAAACAAGTGAATCAGTAATAAAAGAATTTCTATTTTTATAACTCTCTCAAATGAATTATGGAAAGAAAAGGTAAAACCAAATCCAGACTGAAAGGAGTCTTAGAGAGATTTGGCCAGGAAGCACACATTTTATTGGTAGGGGCTCCTGGCTGGAGCTGGGTCTTGAATAGTGGGGTGAAAGATGGGAACCACAAGTGAATCCAGAAAGTTCTGCGTGAGACTCGATCCAGTTCCAGCTTCAGATAGGGAAGGATATTTCCACTCCAGAGAGGGAGGGAGTGTGACCTGCAGCAGATGTGGCCACATAGGAGAAGATGAAGCTCAAAGTAGGCAAAGAGACTATGGGAGGCAGAGAATAGTCCTGGGAAGATCAGTCGACTGTTCAGGGCAGGACTGAGTCACCCCGTGGTCAACTATTGCCATGTTTCACTACTTCCCCTGGGGGTTGGAGGTTCAAGCCCACTGAGAGATATCTTGGGAAAAACAAAAACAAAATAAAAATCCTTGTAGTCTACTTTCAGAGCACTTAGCCTTTGAAAATCCTGGAGAACACAGTTCTCTCTGGACACCTGTGGGGGTTGTCATGGGATAGAAAAGAGTCAATGACCACTGGCAAGATTACCCTGGGCCGATCCTGTGGGTTCCCAGCATTTGGTAGGATCCATGTGGTAGGAACCTATCAAAGTTATTGGAAGTTAGCAAACCAAGTATCCCTATGTTTTATTCTGGAATTTGACAGCCTTTCAATATTCTGCAAGTTTCTCACCCATCTCCTAAAGGATATCACTTCTTTGAGGAACAGAATACTCTGCTTCTGATACTAAAAGCCAGCTGTTTGTTTCAGAAGCAACATAGATTCAAATAGTGATAACAACTCTTTGTGGAAAATAAAAGCATCTTTGTATTTATTTGAGTAAACAGAAAAATAGCACAATTGCAATGATTTCCCACCTGCCAAACAAAACCATTTCCTTTTGTAAGCTGCGCTCCATCTACCAGGGTGGTAAAAGCACACGGCCGCACAAAGGGAATTGTGATGTATTCAGCTGGTGTGAGCCACTGTGCCTGTGCACAGGAGCTCACCTCTCTCCTTTATATTCCACCTCAGCCCAAAGAGAGTCTCCGTGCAACTGCGGAATTGACAGGCCGCACTACTTGGCAAAAGGTGTCAGTTTTCTTCTCAAACAGCCATGTTTTCCCTGGGAGTTAATTTGTGGGGTTTCAAGCTGACTGAATCGGGCCTAACGTCCAGGCACAACTTCACAGCCGCTGTCATAAGGGCAGGTTAAACCAGAAGTATTTATTGCAGCTTCTTTTTTAGTAAGATAGTTCATGTCCCAGAGCAAGGCTGGGATTTTCCACTCTAAGAGTTTGTATCTTGGGAGTCTGGGAGTACGGTCAGCTTTTTCTTCTCTCTTTCCACTTTAAGAGTTTGTATATTGGGAGTCTGAGAGTACGGTCAGCTTTTTCTTCTCTCTTTAGAGATCTGCCTAAACTGACTCCCCAGTGATCCACAGGACCAACCATAGATTAAACTAGGGATGACCTGATGGTTGGCTTGTGCACTCAGACACTATTTAAGCTATTTTCTTTCCTCACAACTCTTAGGGCTACCCTGACTTAGCCAGGGATTTCTGTAGATTTGTCTTCAGACACCGTGAGTCCCCCACTATAAGGCCAAATGTAGGTCCATCTTAATTTTTTAAAAAATATGACAAAAGCCACTATACTAATCACAGTAATTATCATTGCTTGATTTTTTAGCCTGACACGATGCTAAGCCTTTTTATTCTTATTATCTGGTATAACTTTCCTCAATAACCATATGGAATGACTGTATATTTTACAGATTTGATTGGAACTCATCGCTATCTTTTAGGAAGTTTCCTGCACATAATTGGGCATGCCCCTTTGCCATGGACAGCCAAGAAGACCAAGAAATCCATCAAATCCATTTTGGGAAAAGTATAGCCAGAATGCTTTTCAGAGGCAAGGAAGAAGAGAATTCCTCTCACGTATCTGCACATGAAGGACCTCAGGCTTGGTGAAGTAGTTGGGCAGCAGAAAAGAGGAAGACCCTTAACAAGAGTGATTGGTAGCATAAGCATGCTTGTAGACCCGGTACAGGACCGGTCAGGGCTTCATAGCCCTGTTGTTCATAGGGCCACTCTGAGTGAGTCAGGAATGACTCAGGGACATCTGACATAGACCAGACTATGTCAACTGACTTGGGTCTCCAAAGGAATTGAAGACAGTTGCCAACTGAGGTTGTTATTATTGTTGTTAGCTACATTGAGTTGGTTCTGAATCATGCACACCTAAGGCATAATAGAGCCAAATGTTTCTGGGTAGCAAACCATCCTCACAATTGTTACCATATTGAAAACTTTGCTACATGATGTGCCCATTCAGCTCTCTGAGGAGCTTTCTTTTATCCACGGATCTTCTACTTTATCAAGCACAATGCTCTTCTCTAAGGTGTGGTCCTTCCCAATCGCCCGTTCAAGTCATTTTGATAGTTGATTTAAGGGAAATGAAATCCTGGACAGCTTCTATATTTTCCCCATTGTTTATACTGTTCCCAACTATTGGTCCATTTGTGAGTATTTTTTTTACATGGAGATATAATCTGTACTGAAGGCTGTATTCTTTGATCTTCATAAATAATTGCTTCAAGACTACTTCACTTTCAGCACATAAGGCTGGGCTATTTTCGTATTGTAAGTTGTTAATGAGCCTTTCTTCAATCCTGATGCTTCCTTTTCATATAGTTCAGCTTTTTGCATGTTTTTGCTCAGCTTCCCATTGATTGAGTATGGTGACAAGATATACCCCTTTCCTGATTTTAAACCACCCCATGTCCCTTTGTTTTGTTCAAACAACGGTACCCCTCTCTCTTCATTAAAGTAATTTAAATTGTTTTTCTCTCTTCACCTTTTCAGTTCCTTGTTCCCTCTTTGTGGATATTTAGACTGCCATCCAAATTCGGTTCTGTCTTATCTGGTTCCATTCCTATCTGCTTCAGTTCCTCATCTCAGTGTTTGTGCATGGGAACATCCACATCAGGATATAACACTATTGTTCTCACATACCAAACTGCAAACAAACAAGTTCACTGCCAAGGAGTCCCTTCTGACTCAGGTGGATCCCGTGACACAGAGTTAACTGCCACTTTGGGTGACTGAGGCTGTAAAGCTTTGTAGGAACAGAAAGCCTCCTCTTTCTATCATGGGAAGCCTGGTAGATTTGAACCACTGACATTGTGGGTCACAGTAACACGTGGAAACCCTACACCACAAGGACTCACATAGCAGGACAGGGATGGAAGCTCAGAGAAGCTGACCTACCTGCTGACTTGTAGCTGGTGAATGGTCGGATCGGCCATAAGCCAGGACTGTCCGATTCTAAACCCTGTAGTCATATCATTATTATTCTACTTACACCAGAAAGAGTTCGGGCTTATTTTTCTAGCTAATTAATTAATACAGAGCTTCTTTTCAAAAGGAACTTGAAACTTTAGAACATAACCTTATGCTCACCTCCTATCAAAGTGTATTTGTTCTGCATCTCATTCCACAGAGACTCAAATTCAGCTCACAATATAATTAGAGACAGATTTAATAAATAAATTAGTATTACAATGCTATTATCTGAAAATGGCTAAATGAAGAGGCTAAGTGCCTCTAGGGGTATTTACACTTTTACAGGGGGCTTTTGAAATTTCAGTGCCTTGGCTTAAAGGGAAAGGCCCTCAGCAGTGCAGTGGTTAAGCAATTCCCTGTTAGTCCAAAGGTTCGACAGTTTGTACCCATCCTGTCACTCTGTGGGACCCACAGGTGTTTTGCTCCCATCAAGATGACAGCTTAGAAAATCCCACAGGGGCTGTTCACACCAGGGTTGCTCTGAGTTGACAACACACAGCCACAGATGCCAAGGGGTCCTGGGGGGTGGGGGTGGGGGTGACGATTGAGTCCGGGGCTGCAAACCAAAAGGTTAGTTGATCAGAATCTCCCCAGTGACTCTGTAGCAGTAAGCCCTGGTGATTTGCTTCCATAAAAAGTCTAGAAAACTTGGTGGGATTGCTTTACTTTGTCACACGAAGTCACTGTGGGTTAAAATCAACCTGACAGTTCAAGAAGACCCCCGCCATGAACTGCAATGGGACTCTTGCTCAACTCCCTATTTAATGATGGTTTTAGATGTAACTGTGTCATTCTCAGCTCAAAGCCTCAATCTATGCAAACACTCCCCGTCGTTGCACCATCCTCATAAGTATTGCTAGGTTTGACCTCATGGTTTCAGTCCCTGCTTTAGTCCATCTCATAGAGGGCTGTGGTAGTTACATAATCTGTT
Organism: Nesogale talazaci; assembly: GCA_004026705.1. Taxonomy (NCBI): domain Eukaryota; kingdom Metazoa; phylum Chordata; class Mammalia; order Afrosoricida; family Tenrecidae; genus Nesogale; species Nesogale talazaci. The sequence goes on along the minus strand of PVJH01000286.1, from coordinate 16,026 downwards.
GTCAATTTGAGACTTAACAGTGAAGGGGTGGCGTTTAGCCTGTCAATCAGATGGCAGCTTGATGACCTCATGTGGAGTCGCTAAGGAGATAAATAGCTCGCTGGAGGCAAGACACACCCTCACTCCTTGGGAGCCATTGCTGTTGACAAGACTCATGTGGCTACACCAGAGGTCTGAGCTGGAGGAGCCACGTAGAGATCCCTGGCAGCATTGAGATGCTTAAAACACCACTGGATCCACAAGACTTTCCGACCACTGGCCTGTGATCTTTCTGCATTCAGCATCATTTCACATGTTTTGTGAGTCTGGACTTTATAGATTGGTATCAGGCACATGGGCTAATATTGGACTTACGGTCTTGATGTGGACTGGACTGGGATGTTTTCTCAATATTCAATTGCTTTTTTATATAAAACTTTTTCTTATACACACATGAGTCTCACTGGATTTGTTTCTCTAGTCTACCTGGACTAACACAAGGGCCTTCCTCTGTGACTCTTTGCTTAATGTCCTTCTTCAGTGATTGGTCCGTTCCAATAACCTGTCCAAAGTAAGTGAGACAGTCTTATCATTTTTGCTTAAAAGGAGCATTCTAGCTGGTTTTCCTCCAAGACAGGCTTAAAAAATTCAGCGCTCCACCCCCCCTCCCCCTCATAGTTTGTGATATGGTCAACATTCTTTGACAATATTATCATTCAATGACATTGATTTTTCTTTGATCTTTCTTATTCACTGTCTAGCTTTTATATGCCCATGAGGTAATTCAAAAGAGTATGGTTTGGGCCAGAAAACCTAAGTCCTCAGCATGGCAGTTTTGGGTTTCATCACCTTGGAAAGGAACTCTGGTGGTGCAATGGGTTATACATTGAACTGCTACCAACAAGGTTGATGGTTCAAACCCACCAGCTGTTTAGAGAGAGAAAGATGAGATGGGCTGCTCCTGTTAAGGTTTATGGTGGACATTTTGTCCTTGCCCCACAAGGACAATCTGAGTCAAAATTGATTTCATATCAGTGACCTTTGCTTTTTTTTGCTTTAGGACAGTCTTTTGTAGCAGATTTGCTGAGTGAAACAGGCCATTTGATTTCTTCACTAGATGTTGATTCAAGTGAAATGAAATACTTGATAATGTCGATATTTTCTCCATTTATCATGATATTACCTATAAATTCAGTTGTGAGGATTTTTATTTTCTTTATGTGGTGGTCTCTCATACATCCAGGCATTTCCTTACCTGACTCACTACCTGTGATATTTTATCTCATCACCATCAGTATGCTTCTTAAACTGGAAGGCAAAGTTCAACCTTGAATGTGTGCTAGTTCCTTGCAAGCGATAACAACATTCAACCTTCTATTCTCTAACTTTCTGCCCCACCAGGTGACACAGAATACCTTTCTAAAGTTCCTTGGTTACAATAGGAAGATAATACTCCCTCTGACATACTTTTCAAGGAGTCATGTGAAGATAAATGCAATAATAGCCATGAAACCCTCTGAATTCTTGGGATGAAAAGCATTATGTAAATAGAACACACTTTTAGTTTGAATAAACTTTAATGTAGCAGTTCTCTGACCTACAAAGACAGAGCAGTCCAGTTTCTCTGTAGGTAAGCTGGATTGTCTGCCCGAAGCATTGCCTCTGAAAATTCACATGCAGTAGCCCATTCCCTCTGCCGGTTAGATTTCATTTTTATTTCCCAGAAGCTAGTTCTAGAGTTATATTTTTGACCTTCATAGTCTTCTAATAGAAGTACATACAGTTTTTCGAAAACATACATAGAAACATATATGTACCCCTTAATAGTTGACCCAACTCCTAGAGACACTTGGGGGCTTGGTCATAGCTGGACATTTATTTCTAAATTCTATCCTGAAAACAATCTTCTGGGACCTCTGCATGTTTGTGCGTGGCCTGATATACATCAAGCATCACCCATTTACAAAACAACAAACTACACAGTTTTCCTATTTTTGACAGAATTGGAGCTAGTGGATTTCCCAGCAAAGGCAAAATAAAACAAGCATAGAAAAACACTGCCTTTTCCTTTCCAAATTAATTCTTTCAGTTTATGCTCCTAACTCCATAGAAATGTGGCTTAGCTTTTGAAGTTTTTATTAATATTTATTAAATCCTTTTTGGTGCCCTTGAACTTCACAGAAATAGAGCCCTGATAGAAATAGGGCTTTCAGGTGGACTGAGGTATGCCCAAGCTCAACCATAAGCTTTAAAGTATATACAAAACTGGACTTTTCTTTATTTTTCCTTTCTCATGAGGGCTATATTTAAAAATAACTTTGAAATGTAAATTTAATAGCGTTTATTTTAATTTTAAAAGTAATGCATGCTTGTGAAAAATATGTATATCCAGACACGCCTAAAGAAAAGGAAAACATCCTTTTTTTTCTGATGGACTTGTACAATTCCAACACTCAGAAGTCAACCAAGTGCTTTAAGTGCTTCCAAGTCTGAAGTCTGTTGTTCTGCAGGACCGAAATTATCTGAAGATGTTAATCACCAGCTGCATCTCTCTATTATTTCTAAATACAAAGTTAATTAAAAAAATCAGAGGGATATTTGAAAACAGTCAAATAAATATAGAAAATAAAACCATCTAAGCAGGTACTATCAAGAGCTAACCAATATTTAACATTTTAGTGTTTTTCTTCCAGAATTGTCTTTCATACATATGGAGGATGCAAAATATCTGTCTCCCTTCAACATTCTAGTAAAGATAATTTTTGAATGTCAAAAAAACCAACTCTATAAAGCAGTTCCATTGTAATCGCTGGATCCTAAAATTATTTTCAAATAATGTAATGGAGATAATTGAGGAAAAGCATGGGCAGTTCCTATAGGAATGTTAGGAGCCCGGTGGCGTAGTGGTTACATGTGGAGCTGCTAACGACAAGTCAGCAGTTCAAAGTCATCCACAAGTTCTGAGGGAGAAAGATGGGACTTTCTGTTTCCGTAAAGAGACTCTAGTCTCTGAAACTTGCCAGGGAAGTTCTACCCTGCCCACCAGCGCTGCCTATGGGCAACCCTACAGAACTCGCTGGCTGTGGGTTTACGGGAACTTGACGTTTCCATGTGAGTGAGGGCTTCTCCGTCGTGCTAGAAAGAGAACTGTACTCAGGAACAGATTTACCCACCACACCAGGCAAGCACAGGCTAACTTGTGTTTACTTATTCGTCTGTCGTGGTTAGGCACGATTTTCCCACAGGTGGGGTGAAATTGTCCACTGGCGGATTAGTATCAAGCACAAGGAAGTCCGTGCTTATCTTGCTTCCTGGGTACTTGTGCTTTTAAACGTGAAAAGCGGCTCTTGATTCTGAGGGAAGGGGTTATGGCGTTGGAAGGTGTGGTGAAAAATGTGAAATTGTTCGCTTTGGGTAGGTAAGCAAGCACAGGTAAGCCCGTGCTTACCTTGCTTATTGAGCACTCCGAGGCTGCATGTGAATGACCTGCCTGCCTCTCTGGATCCTCATTTCCCCTCAATCGGAGTTTTGCCTCTGGCTGGTGAGTTGGGAGCAAGTAGTACCTTCCTGTTCCACATGATCATCCTGTGACGGTCTTTGATTGAGCCCCTTCTTTCCTTGGGAGCTGCTGGTCCCCAGCACGGAGTCAGGCTCGTGGTCGTTCCTGACTCTCGTCTTACGCCGCGGAGGGCAGACCTGCCAGAGGAAGTAGGGTGGGTGCGGGGGCAGGGTGGGTGATTCTGAAGAAGACGTACCTTTGTGACCTTTGGTTTGAAACCATTTGGTCCTCAAACTACGGCCTTCGGGCCACATTCGGCCCACCAAGGACATTTATTCGGGTGTTTTTGCTGTCGCCACAGTCCTGCTTAGCAGCTGACTCATTCTGGGTCGCAGCGAATTCGTTCATAGTTTTTTTTTTTTTTTTTTTTTTTTAACTATAGTCTGGCCCTCCAATGGTCTGAGGGACACTGAACTGGACCCTTGGATCAGTTTGACTCCTGTGATGATCTCTCAACTGACTCCTAACCATGGTGGGAGAATAAGTGGAGAAAAGTCTGATTAATCATAGGCCCAACTGTTGTCAAGGAGCTGGAATGGCCCAGTGGTTCCGGTCTCTGGGGAAGAATGTGCCAGTCTGCTTCCTGTAGCGATGCGCTGCTTGAAAACCCAGGGGAGCAGTTCCACGCAGTCTTAAAGGGTCACTATGCTGACTCAGTGGCAGAGGGAGGGTGCAGTCAGTTTGGGTCTGTTCTGCTTGTGATTTGTGCCAGCTAGTCCCCGTGTGGCAGAGTCAAAGGAGCAGTCAGCTTCAGGGGAGCAGCAGAAAGAGTACCTGGTGTTGCCTTCAGGGTTTTTATACTGAAGCTATTCTATTACTATTACTATTCCTAGGAATTCTTTCGTATTTACTCTGTACCAGGCTGCATTATTTCATACAACTCTCTCTGTGAGATGCTGGTATCATTGCTCCCATCTTTTAGTGGCTAAGACTGAGGCTGGATGAGGTCCCTCACCAAGAGTGCAGCTGGAATTTGCACCTGACTCGTCACTTCTTGGCTCTATTGCTTTCTGCATACATCATAAATAACACCAAGAGCTCTCTTCTACATAAATTGTTTGTAGTTTGAGTGTATAAACATTCTTTAAAATGTCCATTACTATTTTTATAAAATTTTATTGTAGTGATTAAATGCCTGCTAACACTATTTATTGTAACTGCTTTCGGGGGGGGGGGATATTGCAGCTTCATTTTTCATGTGGTTAAATCTATTCTTGTTTTCTCTTAACAGCTTATTGCATCTTGGCTTTTATGCGTAGAGTGTCTTTGTCCACACCATGGATTTTCACCTAGATTCTTATGGTTTCATTTAAAATGTCTGATTTTTACTATCTGGGAATTATTTAGTGGAAGAGAGAGCCAGTCTAAGTTGCTGAGGTTTTCTTAATGAGAAAAAAAAGCTGTCTTATGAGGTTTCTTTTGCTGAATAGATGCCTTGGCGAGGCCTTTCCAGGAAAATTACTTAGTCTGAATTGGTGAAGTCTACATCCTTCCTGTGAAGTTTCTGAGTTGTGAAAATGGTTAATGCACTTTGCTGCTAATTGAGAGGTTGGGGGTTCTAGCCTAACTAGATGTGCCTCAGCTGAATGGCCTAAACATCTATTTCTCCCCGATCAGTCTTGGAGAACTCCATGGATTACAGCTCTACTCTGACACACGTGGACTCAGCAGTAACTCTGTGACATATATTTAAAAGAAAGAGAAAAAAATCCTTTGTGTACTTATGGAAGACCTGGTGACATAGCATGAGGGTCCATTTCCAGATCAGACTGGGTTAGTTTAAGCCAACACCAGAGGAGCAGAAACCCCGAGTGAGTATTTGTGGGTGGCTCCTGTAGACAGAGCTGGGTGGGGGTGGGTGAGTGGTGGTACAATGTCTAGGTGTTTGCTTGCTAGGCCAAAGGTCACCTACTCAAAGATACCCAGTTCAAAGATTTGGCATTTTGGTCTCCTAAATTGCAATTGTCTACATTCTACTTAACTTGACTGAAATACGGAATGAGAGGGTGGGTGCATGCATTAAATTCCTACTAATAAAAATGAACAAATAAATAAATAATAAAGATTACAAACCAGGAAACCTTGTGGGAAAGTTCTACTCTGCCTAGCAGAGACATTGGCATCTCTGGAGTCAAAACTCAATGACACCCAACGACAAATCCATCATCTCTTTGGAGGCCCTGTCTTGCTTTCACGAAGGCCACAGGTAACTTACTATTACATATTTTCGTTTGAGTAAGCACTGAATTTCCAATAAGGTGCTAAATGTGCCTTCATGTAGATAGTACTCTTTCTTGTTCTGCATTTTACTTTTTATTATTCTATATTTATAAAGCCCAGTGTGAGTAACATCTTATACAAATCGTCATTATGGTTTAATTTTGTTTAACATGATTGGCCTTCGCTAGTATATGAAAAGTTATTTTGTGTATTTATTGATCTAATTAATTTTAAAGTTTTCCTTTGATCCTTTTGAATGTCTATGGATAACTGTGTCATTTAAAAACAATGATGAGTTTTGTCTCTTTCAGTTCTTAGGTATGTTTCATTTTTATTTCATTGACTGGAACATTCAAAATAATGTTAAATAATAGCAGTTACAGTGGACATCCTTATTGTGTTTCTGATTTTAATGGGAATGCCTGCAAGGTTTGTCTGCAAAACATGGTGTTGCTTGTTGGTTTAAGACAGACATTGAAATTAGATAGACAATAAAAGAAATCATGTTTCTAGTTATAAAAGTTTTAATTTTTAACAGCCAAGACTAGATGTTGACTTCTGTTACGTTGTTTTTCTTGTTTATCCTACTTTTATTATTTTCAGACTTTAAATTATCTTCATGCTTTTAGAATAATACCTACCTAAAGATGTACTGGGAGTCAATGATCCACGGAGCTCTCAGGCTTCAGCGTGCCTTGTGAGCAGAGGCACTACCTGCTCTTTGTTTGGCGTATCTTTCCAAGGTTAGAGATAGTGTTTCCCTTTGGAACAAAGGGCAGGTTTGCTTACAGTCTTGGAAGTTAAAGCATCTCCCTCTGGAGCAAATAGCAGACGTGTTTACTGTCCAGTATAATAAAGATAATGTCTCCCTCAGGAGCAATGGGCAGATGCTTATGTCCATTATTAAAGATTCTAGTTTCCTGAGCTCATGGTTTCTCTCCCATAATGCAACCCACTCCGTGTACAAACATCTACCTGGGCCCATATCGCATCACTCCCCTGGGACCTGAAGGGGAAAGGGAAGTGATACACATGCGGATGCTCATGTTGCTTCTTGTGCTATGAGTAACACAATTCACTCTCAGGCCTAAAAGTCTGGAGTCTCCTGCCACGTACAACGCTGTGGCAGGCTGATTTGTTAACTTGTAAGTAAGGTGAAGCACCACCAACCCTTCATCAATTCATACCACGACCTATTATTATTTGTTTTAGAGATTCGATTTTCTAGAATTTCACTTGTCATATCTATCCACCCAAAGAGCATTGTTTATACTTTTTTCACATGCCATCTCTATTGAGTTGTTATGACTGTGCTACCTGTGAAAGGAATTTGAAAGTTTTCTCTCAGTATTGAAGCTGTATATATTATGTGCTAATTCCCTCTTCCTTTAAAACTTGCAAACACATGGAGTGAAATAATTTTGGCTTAAAATTTTATTGAAATTAAATGTCTTCCCCCCCCCCCCACCCCCATCAACATAGTTTTTCATATTGGGTCAATCTCGGTTTTTAATTTCCAAAATCACTGAAGTTAAAAAATTTATGAAATCTAATAATGTGTTATAATGTTAAGAATATCATTTTCATCTATACTTACCTCCTGTTTCTCATTAACTAAGCTAAAAATGGATTTGTTCTGGACTTGCCACAGTGTTATATTTTAGTATTTACTTTCATCTCTTTCTGCTTTTATTGCTGTCTTTTCATTTCCTCCTTTCAAAATATTTTTTTCTGGTTTACTTTGTATCTTTTAAAGTGTAGTCAAACTGAATTCTTTTATTTGTAATATTTCTTTGATAAAGTAAGCATATAAAACTTCTTTTTCTTTTCTATAGCTTTGATTCCATCTTGCAAAATTTTCCATGTAATATTCTAATCATTATTATTTTCTGTACAATTAGTAATCTCTATTTTGATTACTTCTTCAACCCAAGGGTTACCTTTACACATATTTTCTATTTTGCAAAGTTTCTTTTGTTTAAATTCTTAATATTTTCTTAATTTAATTACATATTTTAAAATAAAATACCCTTTTTCTTTTCTATTATCTAATTAACTTCTAAAAATATCCACAGGTAGTTGAAAAGTAGATATGTTCAGAAAGCATCTAAGCTTAAAGTTTATTTAAGAGTATCAACTTGAAGCACATTGCACTGAGTAAATCTGCCACAAAAGAACTTTTTAAGTGTTGAAGACCAAAGATGCCAGCTAGAAGCTTAAGTTATGCTTGACTCATATCATGGAATTTTCAATCACTTAATATGATCGTGAAATTTGGACAAGGAATAAGGAAGGCTTAAGAAGAATTGATGCATTTGAAGTGTGGCATTGGGGAAGAATATTGAAATTACTTGGGACTATCTGAGGAACAAAAAAATCTGTCCACAGCCAGATCCTTCTTAGTAGCAATGATGCAGAGACTTTATCTCACATCCTTTGGACATGTTATCAGAAGAAATCAGGAGATGTGCTTGGCAAAAGATCATCAAAAGAGAGGAAGACCATCAAGGAGGTGGGAGAGTCAGGTAGAGGGCTGGATGATCTATCCTAACACTGCCTCACATGATAATGAGGTGTATGATCAGGGCCAGTGGGAAAGCTAGCTAAAAACTGAGGTGAGCCAATAGAATCCCACCACCCAATCTCTATAAAACCTGATGTAATGCACTAGATGGAGGTCTTTCTCGCAAGACAAGGGAACCTGCTTCGTGATTAAAGTGAATGGTGCTTATTAAAACTTTGTTACACCTCCTGTCTTGTCATATTGCATTGTCTTGCGTTATTCTTTCAGGCACAGCTTCCTTTCCTTTCAATGACAAGCTGCTCAGTACCTCTAAGGGAGAAGGGCTGATAGCATTGGCTATCAACATGTAACAATGGGCTGCAACAATGGGCTCAAATATGCAATGATTATAAGGCTAACTCAGTACCTGGCAGTGTTTTTTTCTGTTGTACATAGGAGTCAGTCACTGTGAGTTGGAATTGACTCAATAGTACACAACAGCAACATAAATTTCAAGTTACATCAATTATATGAATTAATAATTACTATTTACACCAGTTTTATTTTAGAGCTACTTATCAATGAATAAAAATGCTATTCAAAGTTTTAATTTTGTTTGACTATTTGTCCCCAAGTACTCAACAGTTGGTATTTTATACAAGCACAGTCTAATGCTATGCCATGTAATGGTTTATGTCTGTTTGGGAGTGGTGGGTGGTGGGAGCTACTTTTATTAAAATCACATTGTATTATCTAGAGTCTCTTGTTTACTGTGCTAGACTGGGTTGTCTACAGAAACAAATCCAGGGACATTCATCAAGTGTAAGAGAGAACTTTTTATCAAGAAGCAATCACATATCAATCAAACATCCCAGCGCAGTCCAGATCAATCCCTAAGTCCATAGGTCTGGCACTCCACATTACTCCATAGACCTGACACTAGACCATAAATCCCTCTTCAGATTCAGGCAGCCACATGGCATGGTGCAGAATGGTGGGTGCAAGCCACACGCTGGTGGGTGCAAGGTATTGTGGATCCCATGGTGGTGGATGCAGCTCTAGGGGTTTGATAAGTGTCCAGCAGATCTCGCGGTGGCTCACTGGCAGGACTATGAAACAGAGAGAGCAAGGGAAAGCTCCTAGGACCCTCCTTATGAGAAGGCCATGCCCACAAAGTGGTACCATCAGAATGTGACCTAATTGAGAGGCTTAACTCTACCTTTTAACTATTATTTATACCTTCAAGTTGACAGAAGGATATATAACTATCATATTTGCTTTTTATGTTATCAATATTTTGAGGGTAGATTTTTTCCCAGTCTTTTCGTTTATAATCTCTTTTAACTTTTCATCATAGACAGCATGGGTTTTAAAGACCTATAATCTACATATATGTTTATTTTCACAATGAACATTTCTGCTTAGACCAGCATTTCTCAACCTGTGGGTCATGCCTCCTTTGGGGGTTGAGTGACCCTTTCACAGGATTTAAGACCACCAGAAAACACATATTTCTATCCATCTCCAGGGGGGTCCACACACATGTAGAAACGTCCACCTATGAGTACCCACTGTGAAGACTGTTACCCACGCCACACTATAGTTCAAGACAAAATTTCATTTATTTGTCATTAGAAGTAAATGTTTTACTATATAATTGTATATTGTTTTTATGATTAATCACTATGTTTTCATTATGTTCAATTCATAACAATGAAATATATCCAGCATGTCAGATATTTACATCGCAATTCATCACAGTATAAAATTACAGCTAAGAAGTATCAATGAAAATGGTTTTATGGTTTTATGATTTTATGTTGTGTGTTTAATACAACATGAGGAATTGTATTAAAGGTTCATAGCACTAAGTTGAGAACCACTGGTTTAGATTGTTTTTATCTTGTTTTATGTTTCTTGCAGGGCCATTTCCCTTATTTTTGATATATACATTAGATATTGTTTGCTCTTTTTTTATGATTGGAAAGCTTGACTGTGTTTTCCTGAAATTCTAAGGAACACATATAATCCTGTATGTCTATACTCATGTCAAGAGAGGAGTTTGACCTAATGCTCTCTCATTTGTCAAATAAGGGAATTAGCACACACTATCCATTTTTTATTTTCCAGGTTTATAAAAAATAATTTTTCCTCCAGATATTAATCATGAAAATTCTTATACTTTTACTTGACTGAAACTGCTAGTCAACAGTGCTAAAATTGTAGAAACTATTGGAGAGTTTTAGATCTTTAATATCATCTAATTAAAATACTTTATTGTGTTAGTCCATGTAGACTAGAGAACCAAGTCCAGGGAGACTAATCTGTGTATGAGTAGGAGCTTTATATACAAGAGTAAATGAACATCGAGAAAAAATTCCAACCCAATCCAGATTAAGTCCATAGATCCAATATTAGGCCATATGACCAATACCGTTCTATAAAGTCCTCTTAAGACACACGCAATGACACGGAAGGCAGGAAGATCACAGATCAGTGGGCGGGAAGTCTTGTGGATCCAGTGACCTTGTAAGTATCTCAGCACTGGCAGGGGTCTCCAGGTGGTTCTTTTGGCTCCGAGGCTCTGGTTGTCGCCATCCTCTCTCCAGTTCTCTTCTCAGTAGGAATGACTCACAGGGAGCAAGCCTGTGTCCCCCCTCAAGCAAACTATTCATCTCCTTTGCACCTCCAAATGAAGTCATCAAGCTGCCATCTGATTGACAGGCTAACCATCACCCCTTCACTCTTAATCCACAAGTTGACAAGAGATTATGTAGCCACCACAATTGTGATGAGCGCAATGATGGGATGGGACCGACCGAGCCCCCGGAAGTTTAAGTGACTTGTTTTGGGCTCTCTGCTCCAAGCCAGACTCATTTCCGTTGAGTTGGTGTTAACTCATAGCAGCCCTGTAGGACAGAGTGGGGCTGCTCCTGTGAGTGTCTGAGACGGGAACTCTTTACAGAGGTAGCAGGTAAGAAACGCAGAAGGCTGCATATCAGACCTGCTGGTCCTACAGCTAATGCTTGCTCTGCCATATGCTATACTTGACTAGCAAGAGTTCAGACAGTGAGAAAAACCAGGGCTGGGAGCAAAGGGGGTGGGGTAGAGAGGCCTGCAACTTAGTGAACAGAGGAACTGAGGAGGAGAGGAGTGTTTGATTTAGAAAGGGAGATGATGAACAGCTCCATCCTTGGAAAGAAATATCAGATACAGTATCAAATATCCAGACTTAGAAAGAAATATCACATACCCCTGCCTCTCCATGTCACCTTAGAGTGAGATTGGAGTCAGCGAAGAGAAGTTCTAACACGATTATACGTCTTAAAAGAAGATTTTGATGGCACCTTTTGGGGTTGTCTGGTTTCTCCTATATCCTAGATTTTCCTCACTTTATTGAGTTTTAGGAAGCAGCCATCTGGTGAAATATTTTTGACTTAATCAGATTGATATTTGACATCTAAAACTGACTGGTTCATCAAGAGAGAGCATCCAGCCACCAAATAATATTAGAAAAAATTATAACCCAAACAAAGTCTCACTTTAGTATTTCCTGAATGACATGAAGATGCTGGTAAATTTTCATAGCATCTAAATCGAAACTTTTTAGAACATCAGCCCAGGAAAGTGCTAATATATAGAAGTAGGCTAACTCTTTTCTCTCCCAATGTCAAGCATTTCCAAACTCAGTCCAGTAGGTTTTACAAAATATACCTTAAAGACGTAAGAAGAGTGATGTGATGCTGGTCAAGAATCTCTGAGCTTTAATGTGTCAATCTGAGCACAGTGATAAGGCCACTGGTCTCCTACACAGGACCATGTTACACAATTTATCACAGAAGCTTTTTTCCTTCTCAAAGTCTGGAATGACAAAAGTGGTCACCAAATCCATTCCAACTTACCGTGATTTCATGTGGGTCAGAATAGAACTATGCTTTCTACGGTCTTCAATTCAATGGCTGCTTTTCTCCAAAGCCAATCACCCGGACTTTTTCACAATGTACTTCTGCATGGACAGAAATGGTTAGGGTTTCTGTTAATAACAAAGTATGTTAACAGTTTACACTAGCTACTTACTACTTCTGTACAGACTATAATAAATATTGCATGTAACTGGGAGAATAGAATATCTATACACATTATAAATAAACAATTGTCAAATATTCTGCAGTGAGTATTATTAGCTATTCTTTGCAGATCAAGCTAAAAAACTCTCTTCCATTGGGTTGATTCTGACTCATAGCAATCCCAAGCAGAACTTCCCCTGTGCATTTATGAGACTGTAACGCTTTACAAGGATGGAAAAACCTCATCTTTCTCCAGTTGAGTGGTTGATGGTTTGAACTTCTGACCTTGCAGTTAGCAGCCGATTGCATAATCCAAAATACCACCAGGACTCCTATTTGTAGTTAGCTCTCAAAAAGCATTACTCAAGATCGCACACAAAATAATGCTCTACACTGGCAAATTATCTATTGCATTTACCTGCTGGCTTACATGGGTGTGATCTATAGAAATAGTGACCAGGGACACAAAGTGCATTGACCTGCAGCCTTTTACAAATTGCATCATTGGTCTTTTGGTAAACATTTGTGTTTACTTTTATGGTGTGGGTGGTATTGATGCTCCAGAAAGGACTCATTGTTCTCTGGCTGCTTACAACCTTTCCAGCCTGACCCAAGTGTTTTTTCTCCCAACATCAAGGATTTCCAAACTCAGCCTGAAATTTTTATCAAATATATCCCAAAGAAGTAAAAAGAGTGATGTGACACCCACCAAGATGTCTGTATCTCAGCTTCTAGAAACACGAGCGAATTCTGGGGTCCTTGTGCTGTCAGATGATGATCCTTTTCATGCCTTGTGATTTTGTTTACTGTGTGAGCCAAGTTAGGTGGATTCCCAAGTTGGGCTGTTCATCTGGAATCTGAGAATATTCATAAAACACAATTTTTTAAGCTTCCATTAGACCAACTGAATTAGAATCTTGAGGGTCTTAGAATCTGAATTTTGGAAGAGCCTACTTCCTCACAAGCAATATTGCTGGATTCCTTGTAGATGGAGGGAGCCGTTGGTGTAAAGACTTGTGACTATTTTGCATGTACCTGTGCCTGCTTGTTGTTGTGTATAGTTATCACAGCAAGTAATCCTTTGTGTAATAAAATTAAAGGTTGTCTGGCCCTATGCTATTCTCATGGTTATTGGTAAATTTGGAGTCCACTCTAGGTTGTCCTGGGGAATGGTCTTTATGGTTTTGTGTTTAAAGTAATCAAGTTGAAATATGTACATTACTATGTACATAATAAATAGTAGTAGCACCTTGCTTGCTGTAAGTGAGGAGGACTTGAAGAACTTGCTCATGAAGATCAAGGATTGCCATCATCAGTATCAATTGCAGCTCAATGTAAAGAAATCCCAAATCTTCACAACTGGACCAGTAGCTCACATTGTAATAAATGGAGAAAAGATTGAACTTGCCAAGAATCTAATCTTGCTTGAATTCACAAACAATGTTCGTAGTCAAGAAATCACAAGATGCATTGTTTTGGGTAAAAGTGCTGCACAAGACTGCTTTAAATTAATGAAAATCAAGAATATTAATTTGAGAACTAAAGTGTATTTAATCCACACCATTGTGTTTCCCATCACCTTGTGTGTGTGTGTGTGTGTTAGTCTGGGTGGACTAGAGAAACAATTCGGTGTATAAGAAAGAGCTTTATATCAGAGTAGTTGTATATTGAGAAAACTTCTCAACCCTGTCCAGAGCAAGTTCATAAGTTCTATATTAACCCTGTATGTCCGATATAAGTTCATAAACTCCCCTTTAGATTCATGCAGCACATGCAATGATGTCAGATGCAGGAAGAGCACAGGTGAGTGGGGAAAAACTCCTGTAGATCCTGTGGTAGTTGATGCATCTAAACACTGGTGCGGATCTCTACGTGTCTCCTCTAGCTCTCTGAATATCTTAAGAGCAGGAGACGGAAGACAGAGAGGATGGGTGTATCCTCCAGTGAGCTATTTTCTCTGTGCCTCCAAATGAGGTCATCGAGGTGTGACCTGATTGCCAGGCTAGAATCCACCTCTTCGTTCAAGTTGTGCAACTTCCACCATGTGGAAGTTGGACATTGGTGAATGGAGCAAAATTGATGCATGTGAATTATGGCTTTGGAAAAAATATTGAAAATACTGTGGACTGCCCAAAGAATGAACAATACTTTGGAAGAGATACAGTCAGAATGCTCCTAGAAGCAACCATGGTGAGATTGACTCACTTCCTTTGGACATGTTGTCAGGACAGACCAATCCCTGGCCATTGTGCTTGGTAAAGAACATGAGCAGCAAAAGATAGCAAGGCCCTCAATGACATTGATTGACACAGTGGCAGCTTCTGTCGGCTCAAACAAGAATAATTGTGAAGATGTGCTTGACCAGACAATGTTTTGTCCTGTGGTACATAAGGTCGCTATGAGGCGGAACCAGTTCAAGGACACCTAGCAGCAGCGGAACTAACATTACCATATTAGAATTAGAAGACAGTGTCCATCTCATTTCTCATTTTATAGGCTAGCATTTGGAGTTCCTGGCAGGTACACAACCAGCCAGTGCAATACCAAGATAAACAAAATCAAAGCTAACTGTCTTTATTCTGGGACTGGGTTCATTATTGCTAAATTATATTGCATTTAAACATCTTCATAAAATTCTAGCATTTATAAGATAGATATCTTCCCCCCAGGAAATTTGCAATATAATTTTTTAAAAGGGCTTTCTACCCTGGGGATTTAGAGTATAAAATAGCCCATGAGGAGCAATGAATTGCAGCTTTACAATATTATTGCTGATGAGTGTTAAATGGTTCTTCAAAGAGTCATTGGTGGTGCTGGCTGCTATGAGTATAGACTAAGGTACTGAGAGAGATGGAGGAACAGGCTGATATGAGGATAGACGGGTGTACCAAGAGAGATGGAAGAACAGAGTGAAGCTAGAACTATTTCGGAGTTTCCTAGGCCCTTGGCCAGATGTTCATTCAGCTGTTTCACTTTGGGAAAATCTAAGTGCAAATTTATCCTTCTTGGATATTGGCAGGTTAAATAAAATATTACATAATTACATAAAATATTGCACATACCAAAGCAAAAAACCCCAACTCACTGCCATCGAGTCAATGCCAAGGCATAGTGATCCCATGGAAGAGAGAAACACTGGCCCTGTGTTTGCCTGAGCCTCTAACTCTTACAGCAATAGAAAGCCCCATCATCTTCCTGCGAGCTCCCTGCGGGTTTCCAACTGCTGACTTTGTGGTTTAGCAGCCTAAGGCATAACCACTGTGCCACCAGGGCTTCTTGCCTAGCACCTAGTAACAAATACTAATTCACCTCTCACTTACTGAATGCTTATTGAATAACAGGCACCTGACAAATATTAAAACCAATTTCTTCCCTGGAAGTGGATGTTGTCGCGATTACATCTCGCAGGTGGGAATCTGAGACGC
The DNA here is from genome assembly GCA_004026705.1 of Nesogale talazaci. Classification (NCBI taxonomy): domain Eukaryota; kingdom Metazoa; phylum Chordata; class Mammalia; order Afrosoricida; family Tenrecidae; genus Nesogale; species Nesogale talazaci. The sequence continues at coordinate 273 of PVJH01000286.1, read as the reverse complement.
AGAGATGCTCAGCAACCTGCCTGGGGTCTCCGAATTATTTCGTGGTTGAGATTGGAGTTCTGTTTGCCTTGAAAGCCCAAGGCTTTGTGACTGCTATAATATCTTTCAATAAATGACAGTTATCATTTTTGCCCTTATCCTCACCCACAAGGAGCCAGGATAACACAATGGTCAAACATTTAGCTCAAGAACTAGACTCAAGCTTTAATCCAGCTCCTTTCCTTCCAGCTACGTGACCCTTGGACAACCTTCTGAATGTCTGCATTTCCTCGT